>CM057455.1:1058152500-1058502500 GCA_016271365.2 Neoceratodus forsteri
AACTGTTCACAACACATCAAAAGATGACCAGCTTGGAAGCCAGGCTGAAGGATTTGTAAGGGTGCAGCCAGCCCAACAATATTGTTATTTTGGGGCTGTCAGAAAAGGAGGAGGGTCCCAATGCTGTGCTCTTTGCACAGAAGTTGTGCAAAAATGTAATGGGACCCTCCCCCAATGACCCGTCATATGTCATTGAATGGGCACATTGAGTGCTGTGGGATATGCCCCCTCCACAGGATCCTCCACATCCATTTATTGTCAGATTTGTATATTACCTCAATTGCCAGCATTTACTGTCAAAAGTACAGGAGCTACAGACAGTCAACTGGGAGAATTCTAACATCAGGGTGGTACAGGATCTTCCCGTTGCAGTTAGACAGAAAAGAGCGGCATACACCAGATCATGACTAAATTGCTATCTGCCAGTATCAAATTCTGTGTCCTCTACCCAGCTTGCCTTCAGCTGACTATTAAAGGGAAGCAGAGATCCTTTGAGAATGCAGAGCAAGCCCACTGAGAACTCTCTACCCTGCTTCTTGATCTCTTCAAAGCCCTGTGAGCTCTTTGTCGACTCTGACAATGCAGATTGCTTACTCTGGTGGCATCTAGTGTTCCAGCTGCAGTTTACTGACTTACATGGTGCTCTGGATTTGGTTGAAATAGTACACATTGTTGGACTTTATATACAAGGGCCCAGATATTCAAAAGGGTTGCGCCATGCGCAACAGGGTTGCGCCATGCGCAAGTCCAAAATGTGCCATTCTGCGATATTCAGCAGGAGGCAGTTACGCCACTGGCAACAGGTTGCGCAAGAGAGCAATGCAAATGAATGCATGCTCAACAGGAGGGGGAGGATCCATGCATACCTGCGCAACCCGATATTCAGTCGGGTTGCGCAGAGTTCTGCATGCGCAACCCCCAACCTGCGCCAGCACAAGCCAGGCCAAAAAAGGCTTAAGTTGAGGGCCACCCACAGGTGAGCTGCTGCATTGCAGGGCGCAACACAGCAGCTGCCACCCCTGGCTGGCCCCAACTCGGTCCCTGTGCCCCACCAGCCCGATCGGCGGGCGAACGCGTACATGTCCCCCTCCCACATCTCCACAGCCCGATCGCGGGCAGAACCGCATTATGTCGCCCCCACACATCGCCCACAGCCGGATCGCGGGCAGAACTCATGAACCCCCCAGTGCCGATCGTGGGCAGAACCTGTATGACCCCCAGTGCCCGATCATGGGTGAAAGTAACCCTCCCCAACCGAATAACTCCCTGGTGGTCAGTGGACCGTAAAGCGATCAGCGGGCAGAATGTCACAGCACAACCCCAAACATCTCCTGGTGTCTAGTGTCCCCCCACCCACCATGAGCCCTCACCCGCTCCCCCCGCGGCTGGCGGGCGGCAGCATCCACCCGCCTGCGCCCCGCCCGTCTCGCCGACTGACTGTCGGTGGGGCTGCCGCCCGTGGTGCAGAGCTACAGCCAATGGGTGTGCAGCCCATACCGTACATGACAGTCAGATTTGTGAATGATCATTCACAAATCTGGACTGTCACAGCTAATGGGTGTAGTTTGAGCCGGTATACATGATAGTCCAGATTTGTGAATGATCATTCACAAATCTGGACTGTCATGTACCGTATGGGCTGCACACCCATTGGCTGTAGCTCTGCACCAATGGGCGGCAGCCCTTACTGACAGTCAGTCGGCGAGCGGCGGGCGGCAGGCGGTGGATGCTGTCGCCTACGCCGCTGCGGGGGAAGCGGGTGGAGGGGCTTCGTGGGTGGGTGGGGGACACTAGACACCAGGGAGATGTTTGGGGGTTGTGTTGTGACATTCTGCCCGTGATCGGGCTTTACGTCCACTGGACCACCAGGGAGTTATTCGGGTTGGGGAGGGTTACATCCTGCCCGCGATCGGGCACTGGGGGTTCATAGGTTCTGCCCGATCGGGCACTGGGGGTCTATACAGGTTCTGCCTGCCGATCGGGCTGTGGGAGCTGTGTGTGGGGGGGCGATGTACGTGTTCTGCCCGCGATCGGGCTGTGGGAGATGTGGGGTGTCATGTAACTGTGATGCCCGCGATCGGTCTGCATTGTGCGTCGGTCCCCGACGGCTGCTGCCTGGCAGGGTGGCCAGGAGCAAGTCCTCGGGGATCGGCGCACCTACATGCAAATGGCATGCAAATGGGGCCATAAATAGATGCAAATGGCCCCCCCTGCGCCTTGCATAAATTATGGCCCCATTTGCATGTCACCTTTTGAATATCGGAAATTTGTGCATGGCGCAATGGTACTTGCGCCACCGCAAGTTTAATGCTCAACTCTGGCAACTTGCGGTAGCGCAAGTTCCACTGCGCCATGCGCAAGTGCTGTGGCTCGGGGGTGATATTCAAAGGAGTTGCTCAACAGCGCAACTCCTTTGAATATCACCCCAGCCACACCCCTGTGCAACTATTTTGAGCAGCGCAGGGGCTTGCGCCTCAGACTGGCGCAGTTTGAATATCTGGGCCAATGTGTTTAGCTCATCTTCAGGACTATCTGTTGGATTCAGACATACAGTGTGGTGGGGTGTGTTCTTCTGTGCCCAACAGGATCCATTTCATGTACTGAACCTAGCTTTGTTTGCAGGATAACTGTCTGGGGCTGATCCTTTCAATAGTCCTACTTCCACTACACATTTTCCTTTTTTCTTCAGTTTTGACGCAGCATCTATGCCCATTGTGAAGCCCTTCCTTGGAGGAGTTCATCTCTGGCTATGGCCTTCTTGGTGAGTCCCTACACTTTCATTTTATTCTTTCATTGGAGCCACTATTGAACTTTTCCTTATTGGTGCTAAGGAGATAAGCAGAAAGCTGTCAGAAGTACTTGCTTTGTTCCATTTCCTGTACAGGAGCTTCTGATCTCTGCCTATGGATGATTCCAGATTGCCGTATGGGAACCTGGTGCTGGCAGAATTTCTGAACAATTCTTTCATTGGACTTACAGCCCTCATATATGTATGTAATAAGCCACGACATGGGATGCATTAAAGGATTTTAATGCACGCCCCAGGAGCATGCTAAAAAACGAGGCTGAAGGCTGAGTGTCCTTACACCTTTGTGACGTGCAATAAAATCCTTTAATGCACACCCTGGAATGGCTTATCACATTTATAAAATTAGCCACCACTATAAAAGAATTAGTTAGATTTTCTCTGATAGGGATTAAAACATATTTACTATTTTCAAAAGAGTGTACAATACATTACGTTTAAACATCTAAAAAGTGAAAAAAGTAGTTCCCATTAATGCATAAAATAGCATATCTCAGCAATAGGTTAACTAGTACAGTACTTTGCAGTAAAAGTATTTACTAGTAGAGTTGGTTTAATATAAATATTTTCTCTGTAACACGTAATTTATCATATAATGTATGGAGAACCCTTATTATTAACTGAAATAAAACAGATTACAACCTTGTTATGCTATCATTATGACATCACTCTATTGTTAACCCTTCTTAAGTATGTCATATCAATGGTATAACAAAATGAAATGTTCATAACAATCAATGTTCTAACAAAATGGAATACTCACAGCAATTAATGTTCTGTAAAGTAATTCAGTTAAGTAATTCAGTCTGTGATTACACAGTCTTGGTAGCCCATACACTATAAATATAATGTATGGTCTTTGGTTAACAACTCCACTGAAAACACTTCTCAAGTTTGCCATGACATCTGTGCTGTGCTCTCAAGATTTACAATGATGTCATGGCAATCTCTCGAAATGTTTACAACGTGGTTATTAACCAAAGACCATACATTATCCTCTATGTAAATGCACTGTAACATCTGTAAATTTGTATGTAAACATAAACAGTGTTTAAAACTTATTTTTCATGACACTGTAATTATATAGTTCAATTGAAGGCAACCGTCTCTTTATTTTTGTTTTTCACTTGTTGTGGTCTAGTACATAAAAGGAAAACTGATATAGAATTGAGGTGAAAGGTTAATAAGAAAAAAAAAAACTTTAAACCTGCCAGGTTACCTTTTTAGGGTGAGGAAGGGGGGGACAGATTTCACCTGAAAATAGCTATATATGATTCAAATGTATGTGCCTTTATAAACATCAGCAATATATTTGAGCAGTTTGGGTCTGCCTCTGCCTATGTAACTGTGTTTTCCCACCTTTTCTCTTTGTTTATAAAGTATTACTGTATTGCCTACTTTCTTCATCCTTTTTTTTTTTTCTGTTTTTTCCCGCATTCAAGACATACAGTGTTTGTCATGGAATGTTGACCATGGAATACAGGGATTCAAAATTCTGCTCAATTCCACTGATAGAATGTTACTCTCCTAATATTCTGTACGCACAGACAACAAAGGCCGGTTTTAGAGCCAGATACTCAATTATCTCACTGTCAGGGCAAGTAGAAGAGATTTCCCTAATGAGCAGGTAAAGACAGAAGGGGGATTTTTCACTGTTAGTAAAGAAACAGCTATAATTAAAACTATAAACAATTCTTAATGTTTCTAATGTGTTTATATGTGTAAGAAGAGTGTGATGATCAGGGAAACAACATTTAATTAATTTGTTTTATTTTTTATTTAAGGTAGTTTTATTTTTAGGGCCCAGTTGAAGGTTTTTACAGTGTATAGGTAGCAGCCATGTTTGTGATGGAAGATCAGTCCTGGTTGCAGGGGGACTGAAGGAAGATAGTTCTGATTGTAGGAGGACTGATTTGCTTATTGTGTGATGTGGTTTAGGACCAGGATGACTGTGCGTATATAGAGATTTAATGTACAGTCAGCTGATGTCTCTTGACCAATAAGATTTCTAGATTTTTTTCTTGCCATTTTATAAGTAAGCAATAATACCCAACAGGGTGGGCAGTATTGGGAAATACCAGACTGCCCAGGGGTGTAATGATGCCCGATGCTGTAGTCGGAGGGCCTTATAGCCTCTGGAAGGTCCGATATTTCCCAATACCATCCACCCTGGAGGGCATTATTGCACTTAAAAAATGGGCATGTATGTACATTTTAATTAAGTAATAAAATAACAGAGAAAATCACTTTCAAAACAATACAAAGTCAGGAAAAAACTTTTTTTTTTTGATAAAGTAGTCCCTCCCTTTGTGTGCTCTTCCATTTCCTGTTGCCCCTCCCCACACAGAGATTAGAGAGCCATTCTCTTCTACTAATCCCCCACCCACCC
Source organism: Neoceratodus forsteri (assembly GCA_016271365.2). Taxonomy (NCBI): domain Eukaryota; kingdom Metazoa; phylum Chordata; order Ceratodontiformes; family Ceratodontidae; genus Neoceratodus; species Neoceratodus forsteri. Next base: position 1,058,157,696 of record CM057455.1, read on the forward strand.
ACCACCTCCAGAAGGAGAGATGGAATGTCTTGTAAACTCTCCTCCCAGCAGTCTCTTGCCATGAGTAGTTGCCCCACCTGTACCAGAAAACAGAATCACAATCTGTAACTATGGGGCCAGAAAACTGCTTTCTTATAACGTACAGTAGGGCACATCAGCACATCTTCCCACACTCTATTCTACATTTCATATCTTTTACCTTTCTCTTTTCCCTCCGCCCTTCATCCAACATTGTTTTTTTTGTTTTGTTTTCAGTTCGGCACTGCAAGTTGCAACCACTCCTATCTCTACAGAACCAGAAGATAAATTGCATTACAGTGACACATTGCAATTGTGAACAGCTGTGTTTTTTTTAAATGTCCCCCACACTACTGTTGCTTCCATTGTTTGTTTATCCATGGATGTCTACACTGTTTACAGTATTTTGTTTTTATAGCAAACTTGGGTGCTCAGTCCCTTCAGTGCAGAGCCTCATAATGCCATTACTACTGAAAAGAAAAGTGAACTTGGCAGTGAGAGGGAGATCCAAAGCAGAGTCGGGGAAAGGAAGACGTTGAGTACATCAGCAGCAGAACAGAGCTGGAGAGGTGATGTAATGCAAGTGAACAGTAGTGATTATAGTGGTATTACACTATTAATTTATTTTTATTGGATCAACTGTACAAGTTCTGGAGCTTTGGGGGGTATTCAGTGACTAGATCCTGCTGAATGTTGACCAGGATGTTGACAGTTTGGGTCGGGGGTCTCACTTTGCTAAGTAAGAAAGACAACATGGAGGAATTTGCCTTTCTAACATTCTACTGGCCATGTACTACTTAGAATGTGATGAGGTAACAGAGACTGGGACTAGTTATTTCCCAGTCTCTGTTGTCTCATACCGGCCCGACAGATTGGCATTTGCAGCCAATCAGCATCGAGGATACTCTTTCCCCATTTTCTAATTGTAAATTAAGTGTGCTTGTGCAATGGATATGATGGCTTATGTGATGACTTGAGTTCCATGTTCTCCTGTTAATTACCCTCAGCCATTGTTATTGACTGCTTTTCCAGCTGGCTGTGCATCTGAACTCCTTATCAAGGTGGCAGCTCTGGATTTGATTTTCTCTGTTTTCTGCTGAGTCTAAGATATGTTCCTATGCATCTGGATCCCAGCAGTCTCATTTGTTCATTTTTTTTGTTTTTCTGGATGCAGTTTAATTCAAGATTCTACATTGCTAAGTCCCTGCTTTAGCCTCTATGCTTGCTATGGGCTGATTTGAAGTCTATGCCATGTATTGCTCACAATATTTATCCTTATTTATGTTGGACAATGCTCTTGGTTCAAAGGCTCTGCTTCCTCACTATATCCTTTGGATTTTCTTTAATTGGAACGCTCAACAGTTTTTCTGCCTGTTTGTTTCTGTACATGGCATAAATAATGGTACACTATACTCATAACCTTTCACTTTAAGGGGATGAATAATTACTTCCTACTTTATGTTAACTGGTTAAAAAACCTTTTGTATGATATGTTATTGGGAGTTAGCTGTGTGCTTGTTTCTTGAATTAATTGTTAGGAGATTTTTGGCAAGAGTTCCTATGTGGGCAGTTTTACAAGTTGGGGTATTGTTATGTATTTGAGGTGTGATGGTCGGGACTCTTGGACACGTCATGAGCCTAAGATCTTTTAGGGCATGGTCTTTTGTACTGGGGCTGGGTAATTATTCTAGTTTGTTTTTGTTGGGTTGGGTTTTTTTGGGGAGAGGTTTTGTTTCTGGATTTATAGGCTGTAGTATTCTTATCTTTTTTTAGCAGTTATTTGATGCTAGCCTTTTTGTAGATTATAGGTGGATTTTCGGGGTTATTTATTGATTTATTCAATTTTGATTTGATAACCAGGTAAGCCCGCTGAGCCCTGAAGGTCCATTTCTCAGAGGTGACCCAGAGTTAGTTACACAGTAGAACATTTCATATACAGAGTAAGTGCAGAGCAAGCATTTGACCATTTCAGGTTACAATCTGGTCATCACAGTGCAGATGTCTGGTCTTTAGTACATGGTATGGTTTAAGCATTCACACATTAGGAATAAGAGTAATTAGTGTGGGGAATGGACATTAGTAAACAATCAGGGCAATGGACAGTGTGACTCTGCCTGACAGAGGACTGGTCTGGCCTGGGCCAGTGTAGGTTTGTGAACTAGTCTCTCTTACTCAGTGTTCTTGCACATGTACAGGTGCTACTCCTTAAGTGATGTGCCTGTAACCATTTTACCGTTATTTTTTTGGACTAATACTGTTTGATGGAGGATGGGAGTGGGATTGTTCTAATATTGTTTTGGGGATCATTTTGGAATTGAGTTGCTGATATTGCCTGTTTTCCCACTGAGAGGGTTTTGGTGGTGTGGCGGGGCCCAGAGCACATCTTATTACATAGTCTGCTTGTGATTTTGGTGCTAATTCATACATGCTTTATTTTTATGATTTGTAATTGTGTATATCTATAAGTTTGTTACTTAGAATATTAAAGGGCCCAGGAAAACAGGAGAAAATATATGATATTGTGTACCAGGTCAATATGTCATAGATACAATGCCACAGGCCAAAAACCATGCAACAGTAACAGCATGTGGAAGAACAGCTATGGGGTACACAATGCTGCATGACACAAATAGTGTGGAGCAGTAGCAGTGACACTGTAGCTGTTTCCTGGAAAGCTCTGTTGCAGAGGGTAAGAGCTCTGCTGGAAAGTGGCCTGCCAAGCACCTGCCATGGCTCTGGGAGTAGAACCATTGGCACTGGAGGACAATGGAGTGGCTGTAGACTGGGGTTCTTTTCCCAGTTCACAGATTATTTTTTTATTCTTGTCATTTCCTGTACCCGAGTTGTTCCTCCCCCCCGAGTAGGTTATTTTAATAGCGGGGGTCAGGTGGTACAGCCCTATGTAATGGGGGTGTGGGGGGCATAGCCCCCTGTAGAAAACAAGTATTTTACTGTTTTTATTTTTAGTTGCTGTTTTGACAGTGCGGTATAGTGCCATGCTGTTTTTGTATGCAACAACATGACCCTGTGCCTATGATATTGCATCCTCATAAAAAGCTTCAACCAGGAGTAGTGTTTTTGCAAGAGGCTCACCTCCATTGAGATGATGTCTCTTATTTCTGGAGGGAATGGGTGGGGTGCAATTTTGGGGTGGGAAATAGTAACAGAAGGGAGAGGTGGCCATCTTAGTGGATGGGATGATTCCTTTCCAGTTGCTGCAGGAGTACTGGGATCCAGATGGCCATTTTGTCATGCTCCATGGGCATTTGGGTTTAATGGAAGTATTGTTGGGATCTATATAGGAACCAAATGTAGAGTCACCCCAGTTTTTTGCTAATCTAATAACACAGTTGGGCCCCTTTGTTCATCTGCCTATTATCCTAGGTGGAGACTGGAACTTACTTTTTCATATAGATCTTGACAGGTCTGGTCCCTCTTGGAATGGTCACTCATCAGGTCAGCATGGCCTGTGGGATCTGGCTGATACGGTGGCCCTTGTGGACCCCTGAAGTATTTTACGCCCTACCCTGTGACAGTACATTTTTTATTCTGTTCCCCCTGCTTCCCAATCTCAGACTGATTATTTCCTTCTCAGCAATAATATTTTGACTGGCCTCCAATCCTGTGACATACATCCCATGGTGATTTCTGACCATGCTGATGTTTCCCTGGAACACATGTTCCATGGGCTGGAGGAACAGAACAAAACTTAGTGGCTTAATTCTACTCTTCTTAGACAGTCTGCCACTCTCGCAGTGATTAAAATTGTTCTTCAGGACTTCTTTTTGGTAAATGAGGGCTTGGTACAAACTTTGGATATGCTTTGTGGGGGAAGCAAAATGTGTAGTGAGGGACAAATTTATCTGATTAGCCTCAAAAATTTATAAGTAGTGCATTAAAAGGACAGTTTGCTCCAGTAAACAGGGTCTTTGGAATTGTTGATAGCCCCCTCATCTGCACTTGTGACTTGGTTGAAGTTGAACTCCTTGAGGGTGGAATATTTTGGAATTTTAGCTGATCAAGCTGATTTTGCTCTAAGTGTACTAAAATGTGTTATTTGGAATCGTCGGAAAGGGCCAGAAAGCTCTTGGCTTTACAATTGAAGAAGATGGATTCATTAAAAGCCATACCTAGTATCCAGCTGGAACCTGAGGAACAGATTCTTATTCATCTGTGGGATATTGTGGAAGCCTTGTGTGCTGGAAACTCCTATAATGAAGGTAAAAATCTGAAAGGTGATTGAGTGCCTTCCAAAGAATAAAGCCCCCAGTCCTGATGGATTTCTGAATAACTTTATATTGAGGGTGTAGATGTCTTGATGCCCTTTTTAACATGCTTGTTTAATGTTTTCCATTCTTCTGGTCTGTTGGACTTAACCTTCACTCAGGCTTGGATCACTTTCATCCATAAATTGAGTAGGAGTGAGCTGCTGCCTGGCAATTATCAACCCATTTCCCTGCTCAATTCTGACTTGAAAATCCTTGCGAAGGTAACTGGCCATTCACCTTCTGAAAATCTGGAATGATCTCATCAGCCCAATTCAGGTTGGTTTCATGTCTGACCAATATTCTGCTGATCATCTATAGAAACTACAGTACCTGAATTCCACATCGGGGGAGGGCAGTACTCCAGCAGCTCTGTTCTCCTTCGATGCAGAAGAAGCATTCAATCCCATTTCCAGGCCTTTTCTTTTTGCTATCCTCCAGAAATTTTGCTTTCCCTCAAGTTTTTGTGACTGGATGAGGGTTTTATATTGCAATCCATCTGCCAGAATCCGATGTAAGAGAGTTCTCTTGGCCCCGGTGATTCTCCAGTGTTGAACTAGGCAGGGGTGTCCTGTTTCCCCCTTTTTGTTCAATCTTTATCTTGAACCACTACTGTATAATCTTCAACATAATCCTGGCATTGATGGAATTCTGGTAGGAGGGGTTAGATATCAGCTCTCCGTTTATGTAGACAATCTGTTACATCATTTGAAGAACCCCTGGACATCCATCCCTGCGGTGCTAGAGGAGATTCACAGATTCACGGAGATGGCAGACTACAGATGTAGTTAGATAAAACCACAGTCTTGCCCCTAAATACAGTAGTACCTCATCAGCAGATCATAGATTTGGGTCTCATCTGGGAACCTAAAGCAATCACTTATCTTGTGATCCCATTACCTTACTGGACTTGTTAGGAAGAATTTAGTATCTTGCCTACAGGAGATCAAGGCTGATTTACAGCATTGGATCGCTTTGTATGGGGGAGAGTCAGTGTCATTAAGATAAATATTCTACTATGGGTTCTATACCCAATGTGTATGTTGGGGGTATTTCTGCCTAAGTCATGGTTCATTAAACTGCAATCTATTCATTAAACTGCAGTCTATTCACACTGACATTCTTTGGAAGAAGGGTGCTGCCCACTGAGCTTATTTTAAACTTACTTTGTTCAAGGAACTCCTCAACTTCTTCCTTTATTATTGTGCTCTGCACAGTGCTAAACTCTTCCAATGGGGTTGCATTTAATCCATACCACGAATCTGACTTATTGTCCCCTTTGGCTGTCTCTGGAAAAGCAGCTATGTGAACAACATGGCCTCTATATTAGTAGCCTCCTATATTCCTAACCCTCTCACCTTTTTCTTCAGATCCGTGGAACACCTCTGATGTAGTCGCTCAAAGCCCATACAAAACTTTGTATGTATATGGGTTTTGATTGAGATAAAGATCTCACCCAGCCTATTCTTGGTAACCCGAGTATTCAGATAGCTAACCAGCCAATACCATTTTGGTTTTGCCCACCACTGAGAAATGCTGCTCTTTCATCACTGGTTAAAGGAAGCATTCTCACCTCAGCTTTTATCTTATAAGAGTGCTTTGCTATCCCATTTTACCACTCTTTTAAACACTTGCAACTCACTAGGGTGATAGCCTCTTTTCTGGGCCCCCCCCCCCATTGGTGTTCCCAGAATTTTGAGGCATTAAGAGATCTTCTGTACCTAGCAGAAAACCTCAAGCTGTATCTAGATTTTAAAGCTATTTTCAGTAGAAAGATCCGACTAACCTGAAGTGTATATGTTATTAATGGCAGCAGGCCTTGGATTTTCATACTGAGGCTAAGATCTGGCAGGGAATCTTGAAAAATCTCTGCAAATGTATTAAACAAGACTGTTACAGGTTTTTCCAATTTCATATTTTACATAATTTATATTATACCCCTCTCAAGCACCATAAAATGGGCAAGAGTGTTTCTGCAACCTGCTCCCGCTGTGGTCTCACCAAGGGTCATCTTAAACATATCTTTTTGGAGTGTCTGAATGTGATTCCCTCTAGGAATTCCATTCAACTATCCCTAGCTCCCTTTTTAGGATTGGGATGCTTTTTACCTCTCAGATCTGTTCAATTGGGTATCACCTGATGGAACTATTTGGTCCTCAGAGGGCTTACATGTCTCTAATCTCAATTATAGCCAAACTTATAATCTGCTGACACTGGATGGATAACTCCATCCCATCTCACAAGGAATGGCACTAGGAAATTTTTCAGGCCCTGGTGATGGAAAAACAGATTATCCATCAGCAGGATAGGTATGCCATTTTCAAGGCCCATTGGGAACCGTTACATGCGTTATAATCAACATCGGTGAGTCCATAGGCTGAAGTTAGTTGATTTGATGTTGTGTTATTTCTTTGACCTATTCTGGGCACTGGGCACTTTTGTCTTAAGTTACTTTGTCTCTTTGATATGTTAGTCAGTGTGCACAGGGAGAGGGGTTGGGAGGCAGAGGATACTGGGGGGGGTAGTTTTATTTCTTGTTGTGCTGTTATTATCTACTTGTTCTGGAAATCTTTTGGATTGAGATGCATGTTTTGTTTTGTTCTATGAAAATCTAATAAAGTTTATTATATTGAAAAAAGAGAAAGATGCAACTTCCTTGTAGTCTAGTGTACCCCAACCTCCAAATCGTTACCAAACCATCAGCAGACCTACCGCACAGCACCCACTGCCCTGCCCCCTCATCCCAGGCATCAGTTGGTACCAAATTGCTGGTGACTGGCACAGCCCTCAGCTCACCTCCTCAGCTATCTGCTGTACAACTTTCTGTGAGCAATCACAATAGTGTACCCATGATCAGTAATTGACAGTTAGATGGCAGCTAACCAGAGAGGTGAGGGGAGTGCTTTGCCAGTTGCCATCAGTTTGGTGCTGACTGGTGTCTGGGGTGCAGGGATGTAGTGTGGTGGGTCCTCAGAGACTGGGTAAGGGAGGTGTCCGGCATCAATTCTGAAGGCGGACAATCTGCTAGACTATATGAGGGATGCACTTTTCAACCAGAAATGAATGATTGGGTTAACAAGGGACCACTAGGTACCAGGGAATATATATTACAATAGCCCAGCATGGATGATTGGGGGTAGACACAAGGGAATATATGTTACAAAAGTCCAGCATGGGCAGTAGGGGGTAGACGACTAGACAATAGTGAATATATGTTGCAAATGTCCAGCATGGGTGTTCAGACAGGGTCATCCAGTACATTTAGTTAAGTGCAGGGTTTCGGCAGCATTAAACAGTGCTGTGATGGTGGCTGTTTTGCACTGCCAAAACTTTTTTAATGTACCACAGTGCTCTTTATGCATGTGGGATCCCCATTTGCATGGACTCAGTAGTATATTCTGTACAGCTATACCGTTGGGTTTGTACAGTGCACCAGAGACCTCTGAATATGGCCTTCATCCCCTATACCAGCAAAAAACTTTTGAATATGGGGTCCAGTATGCCTTTTTGGGGGGCTAAAACCTTCTATTAGAAAAACAGAAGAATTTGTACACAAGTTTTTGGAACCTCTGGCTTTAGTTTAGATTGATTTGATTTGACTTGTTTATTAAAACTCTGGTTAGTCCATAGGCCAGTAAGTGCATTTTACATGGTAGACCAGAACACAGAAACACAGGACATAAATAAATAACATAATAAAAAGCATCTCAAATACACAACTTATACATATTATAATGCATATTACGTGCACACACTATGTGCACATGCAATCAGAATTATTTAAAACATGTACTTTGGGTTCTTTTGTGTGAATACTATGTACACCTGCAAGCAGAATTATTTAAAATATGTGCTTTAAGTGCCTTCCTGAAAATGTATATTGACCTTGCACCTAATAATATAAGAGTTGTGAAATGAAGTACTTGGGCAGCACATATGCCAGTGAGCACTGACCCTTGTTTGTCCAAATAAAAAGCATTGACAACTGAGGGGAGTTACCCGACCTAGTGCTGGTTAACTGTTCTTGAACTGGAAAGATTTTACTGACTGATTTTTGGGACCATACTCAGAGTGAACCTTTTAGCCAGGATACCCAGAAAAAACAAAACCTTTGGTCTGACGAAAAAACATTTACAGTAAGAGCATTGTGTAACTTGCAGTGATGTGTACTGACAGATAGCTGAGATAAAAAATGTACAATTTTGTTACAGAGAATCCTCACTCAAGACAATGAGGTTTGCCAGTTTGAAGGGCAGGCCCTGTTGTCCTAGGGCCCTAGCCAATAGGTGCTTGCCTAGTGGCAACAGCAGGAGGACAGAGGGATGGGGGGAGGTGGACATGTGGGGAGGGGTGGCGATAAGGGGATGAAAAGGATAGTGATGTCACAGGGTGATGTCACAAAAGGGAAGGGGATACCAAAATGATGGAAGAAATTTGATTGGGCCATGAGACAAAGGGGGGAGCCCAAATTGGGGTTTAAAATCTCCCCTAGCCCCAGAGCTCACAATTTGGCTGCTAAAAAGATTTAAAGCCTGTCATCCTTCACAAGCTGGAAGCAGACTAATGGAAGGCAAGATAAAATGGGGGGACTTGGGGGAAGAGGAGGGGGAACAGGTGGACACGGAAGGCAAAATGAAGAAGGGCACTGGTGTACACCAGTGCCTGGAGAAGAAAGGAAAATGAGACCAGCCCCCAGATGTACATCTGGAGGGAGAAAGAAAGAAAGGAAGATAATAAAAAAATGAATAATAAATGAATTAATGGAAAAATCAAATATAAGGATGAATATGTATATTAAGAAGGGGAATTGTAAATAAAGTGTAGCAAAAATGTTGGAATTTTGATATGTAAAATGAGATCATTGACTAAGATGATGAACAGAACAAAAAGGATATAAAGGCATCATTTATGGAATAAAGTTGTTTGCCAGTCTGGGCACCTACCAACAGGTTTCTGTGACTTATTGACCGGCGTCTCAAGGGACAATGCTGTTTAATTAGTTGAGTGTGAAAACAACACACCATAATCCAGAGCAGGTAAAAACACAAGACACCATAATCTAGAGCAGGTAAAAGAAAAGTCTGAGTCAACAGTTATCTTGTGGCAGGGACAAAGGGCCATATTCACAAAGGGTGCAGATGATATACGCATCACATAAACCAATTGTATAGCCCACCTGCACCTGATCAGGCACGCTCTGCTCCCTGCGTGCCATGCATAATCCTGATACACCCCCCCACATGCCCAGCATATCGGCTGAATGCACAGCTCCACAATGGGGTGGATTGGGGATAAGTTCAGGGGGCATGGTAGCACTCCATGCCATGATCAGTGGCACAGGTACCTTGCATGAGAGGGTTTGGCTACACCTTCTGGAGGCAGCTGTAACCATTACACACACCCCCAGATGCTACTGCTGTGATCAACGGGGATTGTGGGGGTCAACAAACCCCTCACTGTGTCTGCCCCTGGCTGTGCGGCACATCTGGGAGGGTGGGGGATGTGCTGGTGGGGTTTCCCACACCTCAGTCCACAGGCATCCTACATGCCCATCAGCAACATGGTGACCAATGGGTGCAAGTGATCCACTAGGGGTCCCAGTCTGGGCAGTCAATTGGCTGTGTGGCAGGGTCTGCAGCCCCACACTGGACTGCCCCTGTGTAGTTGTGAACCAGGGTGGTGGCACCTCATAATAGAGCCAGGTGTGGACCACTGTTCATGAATACAGTCCCACATATATCTCTGGTGAGTGGGGAGCTGCGCTGGGGGGATGTGTGGGATTTGTGTTTCCCCCCACCATTAATGAATAGTGCCCAAAGAGAGAATAAAAACAATGTAAAACTCTACAGCTTATATGTAGGATACTAACCATACTTACTATGTGAGACTCATTGGTGAGAACATTGTCAAAGGTGAGTCTTAGGTATTTAAATGTGGAAGCCTGTACAAATGATACTACCTTTGGAGGTTGTAAATGAAATTGTCAGAGTAACATCATGTTTCTAGCATATATTGTTTGTTTGGTTATTGTGAAAAAGCAGTGCTTTTCTCTTTGATGAATTAATAACTAACAATAATTTTGTAACCATTTCTGGAGGTTTTCAAAGTCAGTTTGCAGTGCAAAACTTAAATAAAAAATATTTGAGCCAGAAGAAAAAAAAACTACATCGTCCATGTATAGTAAGATGTCTGAGTTGCCACGTACTTATGAAAGGATATTCAAAAACAAAGTAATAAGAAGTGATCCAAGGATGGATCCTTGCTGTACACCTACAGGAAGAGGAACCAAGGGCGAAAAACAATTACCAGTTTTGGTTCACAAGCATCTTCCTGTCAAGTATTTTTGGTACTAGTAGACAGTGCCCTTGGACAGACCAAGCTGTCCCAGTCCAGCCAACAAAAGTTGGCGATTAGCAAAGTTGAGGGCCTTATGAGGTCTACAGAGATGGCTGCAGCATACTACGAGTGATGAAGATACCTTAAAGGACAAAAAAAGCTTCTGTAAAAAAATTTCAATCAATGTATTAAAATGTAGCAGCAACAACATGAGTTCTTAAAGAAAAGCAATGAGACAGAAATGGTTCCTTAAAAGTGGTTTAAAAAATTATCGACTAATCTATATTGACTTGTAAAGGGAGAGATTTTTGTTCCTATAAAAACAGAAATAGAAAATTATATATTTTTAAATGATTTTTTTAAAGGATTGAATAATTTCTCTTTCAGGTAATCATCATATACTTCTGTTACAATTGCTTGCTTCTTGCATCAAAAGTGGTCTTAATTCATTTACTCATTTAAAATGCTAGAATGGAAAATTATATCAACCCATTAAAATCTGGTTTTATGAATATTATAATTGTTCCTCATTTAACTGAAATGATGCCTTATTCCCAGTGCAATATAGTCACACGAACACTGATCACCATCATTCATTGTCCCTTTAACTCAGATACAGTACCTCAAAGGTATTCACTGCACTTCCGATTTCATTTCATTTCATTTCATATCATTGTTTACCCTGGAAAAGCATATTGAGCAATTTGCCCTTTTTCAAGTGTGACCAGCATTTACAAACAACATACCACTCATAAGATTATATACAAGTAAACACATAATTTACAGCAATATATAGACTGTGACTCTAAAATACTGGACGAGTACTTCTTAAAAACAGAAACAGATCTGGAGGACTTAATTGATAGTGACAAACAATTGTAAGTGTTTAATCCAACATAATCAAAAGCTCTTTGCCTGAAACAAGTCCTTCAAAAGGGGACATTAAACAATGAAATCATGTGATCTAGTACAGTGTGACTTACAGTATGCTGTAATGAGAATAATTCTCTAACTGAATATGTAACCTTACCCAAGCTAACCGTGTGGAAAAAAACTAAAAATGTTCATCTTTACTCGATCATCCAGTGAAGGTAACTGTACAGTCTGATATAAAAGGCAATGATAAGTTTTAAATGGAAGGCCTGTGAAGCAACAGATTATATTGTGAACTATTCTTATCCTATTATTTTATGAATGCAGATTTTTTTCTACCCACACAGTATCCCAATATCGGCATTTAAAAATTTCACCAGGCTTCTCACTCACCCTCCTACCCACATAGTATCCCAACATCAACATGTATACATTTTACAGCAGATATATGCTAAAGAAGTTTAGAGAAAGGAGGGTCAGCAGGTCATGCTGTGGCACGATAAAATAATATATCCAGTAGACAGAATAGGCAGACTTTATTAAGCACTTTTATAGCTAAAAATAAATAGTGTGCTGGTCATTTAAAATCAACTAAGCAAAAACAATTGCAGTGCAGTTATGAGCATTTGTTTAAAGGCAGAACAGGTTACTAGCATTTGTTAGCATGGCTGGACAGGTTCAGCATTAATAAAACAAAACAAATTGTACAGCTGTATCTGTCTGGAGGTCAGTTCTTAACTCAGGAGCTGCCGAAAAATTCTACCTCGAAGCAGGATTGCAAGGGAGCCAATCCGCGAGGGAGCAGATGAGCAGACTGGCCAATCAGAGTGGTGGGCAGGTAGTGCCAGATTTAAACAGAGAGATGCTTGCAAGGAGAGACTGTACCTGAAGTCTGTCAGCTGGCTGCAGGAGGGAGAGGTGGGTGGCTGTAGAGAAGCACCGCACCTCCAGGGAAAAACTAGGCTAACCCTGGTCATGCTCGTTAATGCCACTTTCATGGACAGAAGTGGGTGGGGAGTAAACTGGGCAGCTTCATTTAGAAACATTTTTAAACAAAAGTAGTGTGGAGTGAGTAGCGGAGAGATGAGTAGCAAGGATCAAATAGATAATATCACACTCAAGCTACAGTTGAAAAGGAACTTATTTTACCGGGTTGTTCTGTGGACCCCTGGTGCACGCTCGTGGACCCCTTTGGGCCACGGACCCCAAGTTGACAACCACTGTTCTAATGCATGCATTTCAAAATGCTCCGGTTGTTCCAATATATTTTTACAGTGGATCACGATTGCCGTTCATGAGCTTATCTTTAAACCCTGTTATCAAAGTAACTTTATACAATAGCAAGGAACTTTACTGACCTCTAATTAGTCAGTGGGTGCCTGAAACAGTGATATTATTACACAATAACATCATTGTATGACATAAAAGCACACACATGACCTTCTAACATGAAAGCAGCATGTTACAGATCATTCCTCACATGCCCTTCAATACCCCTCTCTGAGTTGACTCATTATGTACAAGTCACAGCACCACCACCACCTCCCACACAGACACATAGAGAAGTTTGAACAGTTTGTGAAGACTTCATTTATAAAAAAAAAAAAAAAAATTTTCTTCCTTTTTTTGTCACTGAAAGTGAGTGGCTTCCGTGAGCTGCACAGAGCAAAACTGCCGATCCTGCAATCAGTGATTAAGACTGAAACTCAGACCACTGCCACAGATTGCCATTTTCCTATATTCACTGCAAAACTGCATCCCACAGAGCAGTGGCCCACATCCCCATTCTCCTCTTAGTAAAACTGCACTCCCACATCGAAGAGTTTTTCCCCTTCATTTTCCATGTCCCCTCATCTTCCATTCCTGCATTCTCACAGTGGGGGACAACTTGAATGTCAAGCTAGTAGCATTCACTAAGTGACTTGCTAGCCAAAGTAAAAAAATGGCTCCACTCTTTTGACATAAAGTACAAGAAAAAAAAAATAATAAATCCCCCTAGCCCACTTCAACCATGTAGTCAACAGCCGATGAAGCAGGAGGTGGTAGCCAATGATTCCAGCTGTGAGAAAGGCTATGCATCTCAGCAGACAGCATCATTCACACAGAAGCTTCACCACCTAGTGTCAAAAAGAAAAACTGTAGACATCCACACACAAAAATCAAACACAAACATTACAAAAACAAATATCTTTCCCTTTTTCCTTTTTTATTTACAAATGAGCCATTGTATACTAGAAATATTATTTATAAACTTGCCATTGTGTAGTAGCAATAAGGCATTCTAGGGTGTATGTTATTGATTAATAATGTCACTTCTTGAGCGTCAATCACACTCAGCCTGCAGCCTCATTCTTCAACCACCAGAGGCATAACATTATTACACAATAAGACACACCTTGTCATGCCTCATTGCTTAATCTTACATACTTGCATTAAATTATACCTCTTTGGGCAATGGCTGTGCCTCTGACTGGTTACTTTTCATTATATTTGTTTTCAGCCTAAAGCTATGAATCTTGCATTTTTTCTGAATATATAAAAATAATACTAAGTATTTTTTTTTTTTGCGTAGTATTTCTTTTAACTGGTTCAAACTGTAGAAATACTCACAAATGAGACGTTTCTTACCGTGCTGCACGGATCCTCAATAGCATCTGTTGTCAGAGAAAACACCAGTGAAGGTCTGCCTTTCTCTTTATTTATTAATTTAGTTTTTGTTGACCAGGTAAGTGCACTAGACTAATTTTGCCTATTTTCAGGGATGACCCAGGGAAGAGGATAAAGATGACTGCCAACTGACCTTGAACCAGATTAAGATGTTGGTGGTATTTTTAGTGAATGGGGGGAAATGTGGCAAGGACAGCGTGGAAATTCCCTTACTTTTCCTGGTAGGGTGCACTGTGAATGGTGCTGTGATGGCCAGTATGCCTGGAGAGTCATGGAGGATGGATGTGTCTGGGGCAGGGGAGTGGGTTTCCTCCCCTATTATTTCACTATGTGAGGCCGACAAGGGACAGGAGAATTTGACTGAGGATTTATTCATTTTGGCTGAAGAAGAGGTGACTAACCTGGGTTGCGGAATAGAAGTTCAGAAGATGGCAGTGGTGGGTGCAAAGGCAGAAGAAATTCATGAGTTCATAGCTACAGAAGAAAGGAGATTTCAAAAAAGAAAAAAAGAAACTCAAGAAAAAGCTTCAGGAGCAGGGGACAAGTGAAGAGAAGTACTGTGCAGAATGAGGAAATTATATGGATGCACGTTTTGACAGTCGGATGAAAGAGCGAGGAACAATTATGGGAGCTATGGAGGCAAAAAAGATGGAAAACCCCCAGGATGGCTGTACAATTTCTAAGGTCCTGCAGACTATGGGTGGAAAGAATCAGATGGGAGTGGGGGGCAGGACAGTAGAAAGGAGGAAGTTATGCTGCAAGGCCGTTCTTCACAGTTAAATGCTGAGAACAGCGGCAGCAAATAGAAAGATTTTCTGTTGGGAAACGAATGACAGCTACAAATACTGAGCCCAAAAAATACATTTTACAATTGGAATTTCTACAGGAGGGACTGGAAAAGATTATCTAGCAAAGAAATACAGAATAAAGGAAAAAAAAAGCAAAGGGAATGGTGGGGAAGTTGCTCAGGTGCCTATACCACCAGCATGTACAATACCAGCTGCAGCATTGTCAGGGCCTACAATGGCTCCTGCAGACTGGGTGGCTAAATCATTAGAAGCAGCAGGATGGGTAAAAAATGCAGATGGCACTGAATGGAATGCTAACATCCTGAGATTGCTTGAAAACATAGTGGGTCCTGTACACCAGAAGGAGTGCTCTGGTCAGGCCAGTTGTTCCCAAACCTCACAGATACTGCCTGGGCAGGTTATTGTGGGGAATGAATCAGAAAATATCACTGAGACAGGTACAGTGTTATCTGTTATCAGGGAGTTGGAAGGAGATAACACACAACAGGGGTTGGAGAATGACACCCCCCATTCCAGCTTGTTAGGCTGCTGAGTTGTTAATAGACAATGTGCCTACTAGTCCTACAAGGCCTGCTCCCTGTGATAAGGAAACAGGGATTTCCACTCTAACTACAAATGTGTGGCATGCAAACACTAAAGAAAAACTGTTTCCAAATGCCATTAGAAATGCCTCGGAGCCTGCCACGAGGTGAAATGTGGTCAGGCTTAAATTCAGAGGAGATTCAACTTATATACCAGACAGACTGTTTGTGGAGTGTGCCTTACTGAAAAACAGTATGAAGTTTTATGCATAAGAGATCTCTGTCCTGATTCAGATGTCTGGGGATACCATATGTAATGTTAGTTTTAAATGTCCATCTGGCTTAGAACATTTCTGGAAACTACCAGTTGCTGAAAAATGGCCCCCTGTGGAGACCTGTTTTGGCAATACCATTAACTAAGCCCACATATAAAACAATAACAGTCCTCTTTCAAAATGAAGGGGTTAATGTGGCAGACATTTCATATTGATTGAAGTAGCATTGCATAGTAAATGGGTATCCAGAATTCATCTTGGATGAAGAACATTTATGGACAGGGGGATGGAAATACAAAATCAAACTAAAGGAAGAAAAAGGTGTGATACAGCATCTCCCAGACTGTTTCTTCTTGGGGATATGGGGGGGGGGGTGATATTGTACCATGACCAACCTCGAGCATGCTATAAATGTGGGAAATTGGGGCACCTCAGCAATGTCTGTGAGAAACAGAAGTGAGGACTCTGTGGTGTGGTTGGGCATTATGGAGCACAATGCAAACAACCTCTCAAGTGTAATTTATGTGAGGAGCAAGGCCACACATTTAGAAATTGTTCTTGGGTATCTCACAATAGTAATGATCATTCAATGAGGGTGGAACATGATGTTTATGTGGACACAGCACAGAAAGAAATATGAGCTAATGGCTCAGTTGAATGTCACAGTGCCTTTACCACAGAGAGACCTTTATCCAAGGTCACCTGTACTGGCAACTAATGAGGCAGTGGTGCAGTTGGAGCAAAGTTTAACTCCCCCCCCCATGACCTCACAGGAGAACTGACAAGAGCCTGAGGATAATTTGAGGGCCAAGGCAAAGACCAGGTGCCTGAAAACGAAGAGTGAGAAGAGCACTCCTGAATGATGTACATTCAGGGCAAGAAATCCTAGCTGAATAAGAGGGGATGGAGGCTGTAATGCCACCCCTAGGGTTAGTGGCAGAGCACCTTTTTCAAAAGGTTGCATGGTTGAAATCTGCACACAGAAGTGCTCCTAGACTGGATGAAACTCCAGTACATAATACATATGATGTCATAATGGAGGTAGAGGATGAGGACAGGAGTGGTGAATCTGATGGATCATCAATGACATCTTCTCAAATGGAGGTTAACATTGGGACTGGTAAAGGTGATAAACCGAAGCCAAAAAAATGAAGAAAAGAAAATGAAAGGGACTAAGTGTTTATCTTGACTTTTTCTGCTTATGAAACTAATATTATAAAAAGGGTCTGAGAAATGGAGCTTTCTGATTGGCTGCAAACATTCTAACAGCCTTATGTTAATCTTGTATTAACATACATGTAGAGTTTAGCCATATGCTGAACAAGGTTTAACACTGTTTAAAAACATTTTTTATTATAATGGCAATAAGGCATTCCCGGGGATTATGTTAATGGTCAGTTAATCACTCTCTAGGGGCATGTGGCACTCAGCTACACCTTGTGCCACAGTACACCCCTAGAAGGTGATTAACAGACCATTAACATAACCCTTGGTCATGCCTTATTGCTTAATTAACATTACAATAGTTAATGTTAACAGCATTAAAAATGTTGAAAGACATATAGTTATGTTTGCTAGTCTGCATAAGGGGGAGAGGACAGCTGATTTTGTGCAGTATACTAGATTTCACACAATTATGGAAATTAAGCAAGCTAAAAAGGATTGGCAATGGGGGCCCTTCTTGTGATCAGTGAGGAAAGAGCCCTACTCAGGTGTTGGTATTTTGTTCTCTAACATACATATGCAAATTTTAAAGGTCTTGGATATATGTACAGGAAGAGTTCTGATGGTAGATCTGATAATTTATGGGTTAGCATATAGGTTGATTAATATCTATGCACCTCAGAAAAAGGCAGACAGAACATCATTATTTTGAATGATAGAGTCCTTCCTAGCTACCTCTAAGTTAATCTTGTGTGGGGAGGGGGATTTGACCTGTGGATTTGCACCAAGAGATTGGGGTAGAAAAACAAAACAATTTACAGTGACACACATTTGTTGAATGATATCTTAAAAACTGATTTCTTAAAAGATATCTATGAGCTTGTAGATAGTCTTCCTGAGTGTACTTTTTATAAAGGGAGACTGTCTACAAGGATAGATTTTTGTTTTGTTTTGGATAAGACAACAGAAATAGAAGTGCACATTTTACCTATGGAAACATCAGATCATATGGCGGTACAGGCCCAAATTGGGACAGTGCATAAGATTACTATTGGGAGAAGCTACTGGAAATTAAATGCTTCTATATTACAGAATGAGAGTGTTACAGCAGGAAATTAGAAATCTGTTAGAAGTCTGAAGGGACATTCATTTTTTGTATGAAAATCCCAGTGAGTGGTGGGAGGATTCAAAAAGAGATATCAGGATTTATTAAAACAACTTTCGAGAAAAACAGCAAATGATAAGTATATAAAATATCCTAGGTTAAGGGCACAATATTTAAAGCTTTTGACACAAGCAGGGACCTTAGGAGGAGATAGAGAGGCTCAACTGCAGGACTTAAATGATAAAATGTATGAGTATCACAAAATAAGGGAGGGGGAGATGGAAAAATGCCAGCAATTTGTAACACAAGGTAAGAAAGAGATATTGAATCCCTATGGAGTGGAACTGCTGGGGGTGAAAAAAATGATCTTCACATCCCTGACAGGGCAAGACGGTAAGGTAAAAGATACTCTGCAGGGTATACAAAACACTATTTATACACATATCTGTCAGACATTTCAGAAAGAAGTGTCCACACAGAGCTCTGAACTATTACATTATATTGTAGTGTCAGAGATATTGGAGGAAGAAAAACAGAAATTGATAGCACCTGTTAATAAGGAAGAGATTAAGCTAGCTATTGACAGATTATCGGTGAATACGACACATGGGTTGGATGGTATCTCGAATGAATTGTATAAGGAGTTTAGTGCTGAATTAGTGCCATGGTTACAGAAAGTGTATCAGGAGATACTATATGGGGGTAATCTGGTCTCTAGTATGTATGAAGAAGTTATGACATTTTTATATAAAAAAGGTGATCCATAGGATATACAGAATTGGAGGCCTTTGAGCTTACTCACAACGGATTACAAGATATTTATTAAAATCCTGACAGCTAGGTTAGCGAAAGTGGCAAAACAAGTGATTCTACCACAACATACATGTGCAGTGCCTGATAGGAACATTTAGCAAAATCTAATATTTATGAGGAAGATTGTGGAACAAGGGCTGGATATGGAATTGGATGGGTACATAATGACCTTAGATCAAGAAACTGTATTCGATGCAGTAAAGCATGATTATTTATGGAAGACTGTGTGTCAATATGGGATTCCAGAACAGTTTATTGCTATGTTTAGACATATATAGGAACATGCTAAGGTGATCCCGTTAGTGAATGGGCACTTACGGATCCCTTTTCACCTGAGAAATGGGGTTAGGCAAGGCTGTCCTTTGAGCCCGCTGTTATATGTCTTTGGGATTGATCCGATTTTAAGAGCAATAGAAAACTCTGAGAATGTAAAACCAGTTTATAATGTAGAAGGACTGATATTTCAGAAGGTGTCAGCCTATGTGGATGATTGTACTATTACAGAGAGAGATTTGGAGCCTGGAAGGTGTGTCCTAGAAATATTGGAGGAGTTGAATGGAAAAACAGGGATAAAAATGAATACTACAAAAAGTAAGACATTGATATTGGGCAATGCACCAGTACAGGAAAATCTTCCCATTCCTGTGCTAAAGGGGGATGTAAAAATACTGTTTTTTTTATTTGGTACAAGACAGGCTAAACAAGCAAATTGGAATAGAGTATACGAAGATGCACATTGAAAAGTGCAATCATGGAAATCATGGAAAATGATGGGGAAAAAAAGGGCATATTTATCGAAAGCTTACATTATGCTGACCTTCTTATATGTTTCACATATATATCCCTTACTGTTTAGCATGCATGTTAGGATAATGGGGCTTTTTATCTGTTTTTGTGGGGAAGCCATTTGAATCCAGTGAAAAGGGTACACACCTATTGAGATAGAAAAGACGGTGGGCTGGATATGGTATAGCCGTTAGTTTACTTATTTGGGAATTTTGTTATAGTAATATAAAGCGACTGGTGTTGGGAAAAAAAGGATTAGGGATAGGGAATATGAAGAGGTGGGAAGCACACTTTCTGGAGGCATGGGGAGAGGAAAGTGGCATGCGTCAGGGAAAGGCTTACCTCCCTATGTACAGACAAAACTGAAATACATTAGATTGTGGAAGATTGTGTTACAATGGTTTATGGATGCAGACAGGAAAACATTCTATGACACACTAGTTGCAAATTGCTATCTAGAAGAACCTTTATTTAAAACTGATGCTTACATAGACAGTAAATTATTGTTGGGAAGTATAATAGAGCCAAGAGTTCCGTTAAAGATGCAAGATGTTATATGGCTGTGTGGACATCAAACATTGAATGTCAAAGGTAATCAGAAGCACAAAAAGATGGAAGAGAGGATGTATATAGAAGGGACTTGTGTGGGGAAAGTAGAGACCATGCAACATTTATTCTTCAACTGTACATGTATTCAGGAATTTTGGAACTCCCTAGCTATATTTTGGGGTGAGCAACTGTTTACACAGGTTAATTATGAAATTTTGATATTAGGACAATTGATGAAGGGATGGCAGAAATGGAATGAAAGTACTATTTGGGTGGTGTTTACCTATATTTAATGGTTGATTTTCCAAACTAGGTGCCTAAGAGTATTACAACAAAAGGAAGCAGATATACAGGATATGCTATTTAAAGTCCAGATGGAATGGGATAAAGTCTATAACTATGAAAGAAATATGGTAGGGGAAGAGACATGTCAATGTGGAAGTATGTACATTTAGGAATGATACTAATAAGATTGCTAAGATTATTAGAATATATCGATTGTCATGAATGGTGGATGATACAGTTATTTAAAATAATATTTAGAAATGTTATGATTATATAATAATGAGATTTTGTGTTCACAAATTATTATTTTAGAGATGAGGTTTGGTTTTAATTGCAAGAGATTAATACATTAAGTTATGGTTTCATTATGAATTATGTTACAGTGTTATATTGAGATGTTGTGTGTACTTTGCCAGTTTCTGTTTTTGTTTATCAATAAAAATTCCCCCTACTGTTTTCAAGAAGTGCCATGGGATCTTTAACATCCACCTGAACTACCACCAGAACAGGCAGATGGGACCTCGGTTTAATGTCTCATCTGATAGACGGCACCTCAGGAGTGCAGCATCCCCCTCATGCTGCACTACAGTATCAGTATTGGGATATTAATCCAAGTGCCTGGTGTGGGGATAGAATCCACAGCCTTCTGATCTCCTGGCCCCAGAGGTGAGTATGTAACCTGCTGAGCAACTGGCACTGGTACCTGAACCTTGAACCTATATCAACCACTGATACCATAAGTGAGTGGGCTGGTACAGTTATTCTGTAATTGTGCATGAGTGTTCTCAAGCTCAGTTGCCATAGCGACTGACAACACATCTGCAAAAAGACAGGCATTGTGAGGGTTGATGTGAGCTCTCTTATGCTGTGAATCCAGACATTCATAGGATTCACAGGAAAGATTCAAGCATTTGTGGATATTAATCCTTATAGCTTGCCTTATACCAATTTTAAGTTATCAAAATTCAGTAACACTTGATTTAAATTCCAAGTCCAATCTTGTTTTAAATATTTCCATGATTGGACTATCTATTGTAGCTTGTGATAATTCATTCCAAGATGTCACCACCCTTTGGTTAAACCATTTTTTGCATAGTTTTAAATTCCACCTCTGCAGAAACAACTGTTTTGTATGCTTTCTTTTACTCAGTCGCTCATTATTGAATTTTATGCCTAACTCATCCTGTAAAACGTAATCACCTAATATTCTGTAAAGCATACACATATCCCCTCTAAATCTTTGGTATGCAAGAGAGTAGATTCCCAGTATTTTTAGCCTTTCATTATATGATTTGTTGTGTAATCCAGTAAAGGCTTTTGTCATCCTTCTCTGTATACCCTCAATCCTGTTAATGTCTTCACGTTTATATGGTGACCACACCTGCGCGCAATATTCAAGGTTAGGCCTAACCAAAGAATTAAACAATGGTACTAAGACTTTAGCCTCCCTACTAGATATGTGTCTGAGAATACAGTTCAAATTCTGGTTAGCTTTTTTTGTCTGAAGGGAACAATGATAACTAAAGGAGAAATCAAGGGTGATACTGATTCCCAGATCTCTTTCCTGAATAGTATTAAGTAAATTTATTGATCCGATTTTATATAGTGCTTTTTGATTGTTTTTACCCAAATGCATGATTTTACATTTATCACTATATCACATTTTGTCACATTCAAACAGGTACTGAAACATAAACAGGCCATTTTGCCATATGCCACTATATCCATATGGTGCTATACTCTACAAAAAATGCTCACTATTTGAAATAAACAGTTGTATTATTTTATTTTGCATAAAATGATTTTATGGAACAGTCTTGGAAAAGATGGACAACAACTGTGTCCAATGTGACCAAAATAGTACTTGATCTATCCAATGTAGGGGCCTATAATCAGAGTTTGGGTTAACTTGCTACACCCATATATAGTGGCATGAGCATTACAATTCTTGAGGGAACATCATAACTATTAAAAAGTGCTTATTCTTAAAATGTAGATATGTTCCTGAAAAAGTTTACTTGGGAGTCACATAAAGGCCACTCAGTGATGCATTACCAACATGCTGGACAGTTACTGTCTGTATTCATACATATTTTTGAATCTTAAACTAATAAATTAAAGATTTGCTTCATTTCTGCTTTGCCTAACATTTTAATATACCCCCTCCCCTATGTGGTTTGGGCATTCCATCCAGCCTTCAAAAGCATAGGTGACCCACGGCTTTAAAATGCTGCACTACTGGAGATGTTTCTTCATTTCTCCTAATCTCCCCTTTATACTCTTGTAGCTGGTCCCTCAGTAAGGTCACAGTTATGAAAAAAAATAAAACAGTTACCAGGTAATCAACTTCTTTTGCATCCACTTCAGCTAGGTATGACCCCCTGTGGCAAATGCTCAGTGTGTGGTCGCACCAGCCATAAAAGAATATTTAAACATCCTAACACAGGAAAGGAATTCAGTATTAAGCACCATACAGATTGTGAAACTCCAGGCTGTTATGTACATACTTCAAAGTCTATGTGACTTACTATATGTAAGCAAAACAAAATGAGTTCTAAAGATAAGAATATAAGAGCCTAAAGGGGACATTTGGAGAAAGGAAGAAACATCTCTGGTAGTGCAGCACTTTAGCTCTGCAGATCACCAAGGGGTGTTCCTACATTTTGGAGGGCTGGAGGTAGTGCCCAAGACAAAAAGGAGAGGGGACTATATTAAAATGTTAGACAAAGCAGAAATGAAAGGATCTTTAATTTACTGTATCACTATTAGATTCAAAATAGGTATGAATACAGACAGTACTTGGCCAGCATGTTGGTAATGCAGCACTGAGTGAGATGGACTATATGTGAATCCCAAGTAAACTTTCCAGGAACATACTGTATCTACATTTTAAGAATATCCATTTTTAATAGAGATGATGTTCTCTCAAAAACTGTGATGCTCATATTACTATATTCTGGGTGTAGCAATTTGACCCAAATTCCGATTACAGGCCCCTATCTTGATAGATCAAGTAATATTTTGTTCACATTGCATGCAGTTATTCTTTGTGTGCTCCATATCTGTCACAATAAGCATCTTTTAATAGAGTCTAATGATGTGGGCATATAGTGGCACACAGCAGCATGGCCTGTTTGTACTTTAGCAGTCTGCTTGAATGTGACCAAATGTGATATATTGATATCAGGATTCTCAGTGTAAATGAGCCTGCATCAAACCTCATAACACCCATCTTTGCACAGGCTTTGTGTTGGTTGCTATAGCAACCGAGCATGAGAATGCTCACACACACCTATGGAGCACCACTGTGCTCACGTATGGTGTCAGTGACTGAGGCAGGTTCAAGAAGAAGGCAGATACTTGTTGGTGTTCACTCTGACAACACACCATGAAGGATCTACACAGCATGGTAAGAAACAACACACTTTTGAGTATTTCTATAGTCTGAATGAGTTCAAAGTAACATTATGAAAGAGAAACTAATGTATAAAACTATTTTTATATTTTCAAACGCAAGATTCACAGCTTTATACTGTAAACAAATATAATAGAAAGTAATGAGTCAGAGGCACAGCCATTGCACAGAGAGGTATAATTTAATGCAAGCATGTAAAATGTTATTCTGATAACAGCACTTAAAGATAAGGTCATAAGTGGCAATCGTGGTCCACTATAAGAAACAAATTGGCACAATTGGAGGACTTTGGAATGAAAGTATTTTAACAATGTGCATTCACAAAATAATAGGAGGTGCAGTGAACACAGGTGGGGTATCTGACCTAACAGGTTAACAACACAATGTTCAGTGTTTGTGTGACTATATTGCACTAGGAATGAAGTATTATTTAGATTTAAGGTAATAGGAAACAGTGTTTATACCTCTAGGTGCCCTACTGTTGTTCTTTTATTGTCTAACCAGTATTGTGATGTGTATTTGACCTTTTTTGTTACTTTAATGATCTAATTGTGTTGCCTTTTTAACTACCCTGAATCCTTCTCTTATCAGCAGTTGCTGTGCCCTCTTATGCCTGAACATTCTATGACATCAATAACACCATTCTAGGCCATTCAGATGGATAGCATGGAATGGGAGTTATTGAAGTCATAGAATGACTTAGAAATATGATAATAAAGAGCAGTAGCTGGTGAGGAGAGTGGACCTCTAGGTAGACCTGAGGGCACCCCAAAACAAGATTATTTATTTAGCAAAAAATCACCAAAGCATATCAGAATACATAACTGGCATGGAAAGGAAGATGAAAGGGTATTTAAATATGTAAAAATCATTTCCTGTCTTCTTTAAATAAGAATCAACCTTAATGTTCATAAAACCAGATTTTAATGGGTAAATATATTTTGCCATTGTAACATTTGAAATAAGCAAATGAATTAAGAAGACTTTTAATGCCAAAAGCAGACAGTTATAATAGAGGTACAGATAATTTGTTGAAAAATAAATTACATAATTCTCAAAAACAAAATCATGTACAAACATTTAATTTTTTTTTTTGTTTTTATAGCAAATAAAATACCTCCTTGTCAAAAAAAAACTATATAGATTAGATGAAGCATTGGGGTGAATTAAATAAAAAGAGACTAATTCAGAAGACAAAACATTTAGTTTGAGTGGCTTTATTGCTAAGGCAAGGCAGCCATAGATTTTCATTTATTCTCAAGCTACAAGGACCTTCAGCAGAGGCGCACCCTACATAACCTGCCATTACCCAAGTTTACATCTGCAGTATTACAAAAAGTATCCCCAACTAGGGAGGAATGGTAGAACATTGTAATGTGATCTTAGATTAGATAGATAGATAGATAGATAGATAGATAGATAGATAGATAGATAGATAGCTAGATAGACAGACAGACAGACAGACAGACAGTCAGGCAGACAGACAGACAGACAGAAGGACAGACAGACATTGCATTTATTGCACCCATATAAAGTTTAAAGTTCATACATTCAATAATGAGAAAACTAGACATGTCACCATTTTCATTTTTTAGAACTGTACATATGTACACATCATAAATCTATGCTAACAATTACCTTACAGTCATTGTTACTTGACACTGATAAAAGAGATATATACTGCATAGAAGCAAACACACACGGGACTGCAGAATGCTTCTGACAGTAAACACATCTTCTCAAGAGTAGATGGTTTTGTTCCTTGAGGAAATAGTTCAGAATACAGTAGAAATGTAAGGAGATATGCAAAACTGCAGGAGGCACTGGTAAGGGAAGTAATAAATGAGTTAAAAATAAGTTGTTATGATTGGTCCTAGAGGTAGAGCAGAAGAATTGTATTCTGAAATGGGCATATAAGGAATGAAAACATAGTTAAAATTACTTTCTCTCTTTCTTTCTCTCTCTTTCTACATATATGACTGGTGCACACATAGGGTACTATTCAGAAATGTTTTATGCACCTGTTTCACCTTATGTTCTCTGAGGAAAGAGGGGCATGACATGTACATAAGGGCCTAGATATTCAAAGGAGTTACGCCTTGTGTAACTGAGTTGCACCGGTGCATCCCCAGAAATGCGCCCCAAGCTATATTCAAAAGGGGGAACTGAGCTGCTCAATTTCCGATGTGACACATTGCAAAGATAATGTATGTGGCATATCTCAAGGGGGCATGCCCATGCATATGTGGCATATCTCGATATTCAGCCGAGATGTGCAGCCCATCTGCCAGCACATCCCGGAGATGTGCCACATACATGGGCACAAAGTTGAGCAAGGAAAAATCATGCTCAATTAAAAGCCACCCACAGGTGAGCTGCCATAATGCAAGGTGCAAAACAGCAGCCGCCAGCCATGAGTGGCTTCCTCCTCCAGAACACCATATACAAACACCCACATTATTCCCTGGTAGTTTAGTGGTACCCCCCCCCCATCCCATACCTCGATCCCCATAATGAATAAAACATTATTTCCCTGGTAGTCCAGTGGTACCCTCCTCCCCATCCCATACCTCAATCCTTGTAATGAATAAATATCTATTTCCCTGGTAGTTCAGTGGTAATCCCCTCCCTGCCCATAACCCCTCTTGCCTGAAAACTGCATCCCCACATCCATGGTAGTCTAATCATTCCCCCAGCCACCCACCCACACAGAACCCCATCACACCCTACTCCCCCTCCATGTCATCGGTGGGCAGCAGACCCACCCACACACACCCACGTCTGCCCGTCGAAATGACAGCTTACAGTGCATGCTGCAAGCTCATTGGTCCACACTGATGACCAATGGGCTTGCAGTGTGTACAGAACTAGTCATTCACGACTTAGTGAATGAATGACTTCATTCACTACGTCATGAATGACTAGTACAGTACACACTGCAAGCCCATTTGTCATCAGTGTGGACCAATGAGCCTGCAGTATATACTGTAAGCTGTAACTCGGAGGGCAACCATGGAGGTGTGCAGGCGAGTCTGCTGCCCACCAATGACATGGGGGGGCAGGGGGATGGGGACCTGAGTGGTTGGGGTGCTGTGGGGACCACTAGACTACCATGAATGTAGGGATGCTGTTTTCGGGTGATGAGGGTTATGGGTGGGGAGAGGGGCACCACTGGACTACCAGGGAAACAAATATTTATTGATTATGGGGATCGAGGTATGAGATGGGAAGGGGATACCACCGGGCTACAAGGGAAATAATGTTTTATTCATTGCTGGGATTGAGGTACAGGATGGGAAGGGGGGTACCACTGGATTATCAAGGAAATATATTTTTTTTCATTACAGGGATTGAGGTATGGATCAGGGAGGGGGTACTACTGTGATACTTGGGACAGGGACCACCTGCTGTGCAGTGCACCAGGCACATTTTGCTGGCCAGCCCTGCACAACTCATGCAAATGGGGACATACAGTAATGAAATGCAAATGGCCCCATTTGTGCCTTGCATGCATTATGGCCCCATTTGCATATTTGGGTCTAAATATCAGGAATTTGTGCCCGGCGTATCTCTGATGCGCTGGTGCATTTCCAATTCCTGGTATTCAGACCTGTCTGGGGGATGTGCCGGTGCATTGTATTTATGCCGCAGGCATTTTTTGATATATTAAGATGAGATTCACCATGGCACATCTCTTTTGAATATATCCCTTTGTTGCTCCAGTGCAACTCAGTTGAGCGGAGCAACCACTTGCACCATTGTCAGGCGCACTTTTAAATATCTAGCCCAAAGTGTTTCTGACTAGGACCAGAAATGGACTGTTTACACTTTACAGGTGTGATTTAGCCATTAATACAGCCAATCAGTTTGCACCATTTGCAATTTAGTGTTCCATTAGGGGTATAAATCACAGTATTGTTACAAAATTAAATTTGAGGAATAATTGGCCTTTTTCACAGCTACATTTGTTTTTTGTAGCATGCTCTTTGTTTTTTCAGTTCTCTTATGCAATTTTAATGTTATCTATATTTGGCAAATATTGATAAAAAAAAGACATGATTTCCCTCTGCATTCCTAAATGCTTGTGAAATAAGATATCATG
Source organism: Neoceratodus forsteri (assembly GCA_016271365.2). NCBI lineage: Eukaryota > Metazoa > Chordata > Ceratodontiformes > Ceratodontidae > Neoceratodus > Neoceratodus forsteri. The sequence goes on from CM057455.1 coordinate 1,058,185,679, forward strand.
CATGTTATGTGTGAAACATAGTTATTCAAACCATGTGTTCTGAGATAAGCCTTCTGTAGATGACAAACACAGTCTCAAAAGCAGACAATGATTTTTCAAGAAGGGGCCATTAACAATACATTGATGAATATTACTACATGTTTTCTTTTCAAAGGAAGAATTCAGTGCTCAGCAGAGGGACTGAAGCCAATGGAAACTGCAGTCTTTGATTTATCCAAAGGTCAGGATTAGTGTAGGCAGATGCTGTGCACATGTCACCACACTGCTCCACCAGTGCACCTTAGTAGAGAGGAACCACCCCTCCAGGGCTGAGGTGGTAATTCAGTCCCCATTCTCATTCAGTGCAGTGCCTCTTGTGTGTAAAGTCAACCAGGTGCATTGACTCTAGGCACATTGTGCATAGTGGTTTTGTTATGTACTGCAGGCTACTGTCCACCAGGAACTGTACTGAGACCACCAGGCTCGCTGCACTTATGAACTGATCCAAGATTCAAACGCAGGCCTCCAGCAATGAGAGGCCAATGTCTTAACCTCTGCCACTCCCAAATCCCTTGCATGCATTGATTCTTAATACATGGAGTAATGTGGCACTCATTGAACTAGTCCTTTATTACACAATGAGATCTAACACTCACTGCACTGAGGACCCTACCTTGCATGAAAGTCCCAGAAAAGCAATGACAGAAACATGATGAATTGAACAGCAGCAGGAGAGGTCCCTATGTTAAAGTACTTCCTGAAATATTTCAAAAAGGATAACAGTCTGATGCTATATAAGAGTAAGAATTAAGCCTGAAGCCATAAAATAAGATGTGCAGTCTGGTTATTTTCCCAATAAAATATACGTATCAATACTGATTTGTTGATTCTTGTACTTAAGATGCAACATTTTTGTTGGGCTACAAACAAACATACTGTATGTGGGAACTCTTTAATGCACAGCAATGATGTTAACTTGAAACATAGTTGTTCCTTATTATTGTACATTGGCACTGTAAGCTATTTTGAATAGCCATCAGTGGTTCCTGAAGCTAACCTGGAATATACAGTACTTCACCAATGACCAATGTAACATTAAACATTACATGTAGCCACTAAGTTGTATTTTGCAAACAATGCATCTACAGTACTGTTACAGCTATACTGATGAATCTGTGATGCATGTGTTTAAATGTGACATATTTAAATACAGAAAATAGACTATAAGAAATTCTACACAAGAATTGCAGAATAAATGTTAAAGTAAGCACTGCCTAAATATGGTTCATTTTTTTTTATTTACTGTGTTTACATCAGGATAACCTCATGTAGATGCAATATTTAATTTGCAATGTTGTCTTTGGGGCTGGAGGATAGAATCAAAACGCAGTGGTCATTGCATTACAGTAAACTTGTGGCTTGTTTCCCAAAAGTTTTCATTTAGGGAAGTAGTTATTTTATTTTTGTAGTAACTACATTCAAAAGTTATTTTCCAAAGATTATTTGTAGATAATAATTCCTTCTATATGTTCTCTCAGAAAATGATTTCAGTTTCTCTTTTTGCTAATAATGATTTAAGCTGAAAGACTGGATGGCTGTCTGTCTAAAGTCATACCTGGCTGAAATTCAGGACTGGAGTGCCTCCAGCTGGCTAAGATGGATTCCAGACAAATACGTAGGTGCTGGTGGTTGACCCTGGTCATTGCAGGCCTTGCAAATGGCTGCTGGTTAACGCTTGAATACCAGGTATCAACTATGGGTCATAGTGGCTTTTTCTACCTTAGGAACATCTCCCAGACTAAACCTTAATTGGCATTGTAAGACCTGAAGACCCTAGTGCATGCCTTAATGACATTGTGACTTGATTACTGCAATGCTCTTTATTTTGGCTTTCAATGGATTTGATACTCCACTTGCAACTGGTTTAGATCATGATGGCCTAACTAAATGTTGAGGCTTGCTGCTCTGAACACATTATGCCAGTGATTCATGAACACACTGGCTGTATGTTCAGTGGTGCATCACTTTTAAGATGGACTTGCTCTCCCTTAAAACCCTAAACTGTATGGTCCCTGGTTATCTGTCAGAGCTCCTGAGGCCTTTCCTGCCAAATCACTCTCTCTGGATTCTTTTAAAATCAGATTTAACTTTTTTTTGTTTTTTTCCTGGCCTACCTGGAACTATGAAGACAGCTGTGTAGATCATAGAGCTTGACACCTGTTACTTTTACTGCTGCTAGTTAATCAATGTGTTGGTTATTTAATTTAGATATGCATTATTTATTCTGTTCTTATTTTCTGTTCTAACTGCACTTTCTGTGTCCAGGATGTTTCCAGAGTGTGTGAGGGTAAGCAATAAACAATTAAAACTACTACTACTACTTCTTCATGTAATGAGATAACACCATGCATTGCGGGGGTTGAGGCATAAAGTAATGTGAATGTTGCAATCACCTGGTGTGTGACACTATCTCACCATAACTCCCCGTTAGTGTGATTCTCATTTATATACTGTACTGAAGTTTGGATTAACATAAACAATTTGACAGATTTTAATTGGGAAATGGTTTCATCTGCTACAACATACATGCATGTACTGTACAGTAAATCATTGACTTCACACACATGATGGCACTGTGAAATACTACATGGTTACAACTGCCTTAGGTAAGCTCAGATTGTAGCATGCAAAAGAGTCAATTTGTCATCAATATTTAGAGATTGTCTTCAAAATGTGAGTCTTTCTGGAAAACATTTTACAAATGTCCTTATATTTCTCTTGTGACTTACCTTACCAAAGCACAGTACTTACTGTATGTTGTGGTTTTCAGGATCTGCAGAAGGAAAGAAAGACAAGTTCAATATTGAAAGGACAAACTGTAAAAGCAATCAGATGGTTGAGTTCAAATCCAAGCAGTGTCAATTGGATTGGGATTTGGACTCATGTGCAAATGTACAACATTTCTACATCTTGGTCAGCCCAGGCTAGCAAGCTATTATCATCAGTGATGGGAGTAGCAGTGACCTCCCAGGGGGAGAAAAAAACATAATATGCTTTCCAGGCACCTCTCACTCTAGTTTTCTGAGGAACAGGTGATAATGATCAGCTTTGGAAAGTGTGTAGTTGCTCCAGTCTTAGCCTTCACCAGTAGGTGTCACTGTGTGGCAGTGATGTTTATAGAACCTAAAGCTATGATATAGAATAAAAGGGACACATCTGGAAAAAAAAAATCAAATATTTCATTAAGAAAACAGAAATAAGCATGCATCACAGCATCCAAGAGTTTGGCCATGTGTTTTCTGGATATAATACAGTAAGATATAGGAATATAGATGTGAGAAGTTCTTGTCTAAAATACTAACAACATTGAAAAGTGTGTTTTCCCATTTCTGTCTGTGGGCGGTTTCCATTTAGGACCCTGCATCTCAGAAATAGCATGCTATGGTTGCCTTCCTGTATTTTGAAGAAAAACACAGTACCAAGAAATCTCTGCAAAGCTTTCAGAAGTTGTAATTCCTGTTTAAGTGTGCCATGGTATGTTTCTCAAAATGTGCTGGTCACTGAAATTTGACCCATCATTTAGTAGGCCTAAAGGCCCATCACTTTCTTATCTGAGAGTTAAAGTTTAAAGACTTACAAGGGAACACAGAGGAGAATAGGAAACTTTATGTTGCAGAGTGTTAGACTGAGATACTTCTGGGGCACTCATTTGCATCTATTTTTGTTGCTGTTCAGTGTATTTCAAAGGGCAGTAGCTCTGGAAAGGAAATCCATTGATTGAGTGTGGCCCATTGGAAAAAAAACATTTGAATATTTTACTATATCTGAGTGGGGCAGTATTAACACCTCAAAGTTTTATTTCCCCTTGTGTTATGACCAGAAAGTGTTTTCCTGTTCATGGATCTTTTGGTTTTTCAAGCTGGATCTCGTAGCTGATAAGTCTTGAGGAGCACTGACCAGCCTTCTCTCTATACAAAATCAGTTGCAGATTCTAAGTATGCCTAACATATAAGGCTGCACCAAGAATGTGTATGTTTCGGCTATAAAAAAAAAATGGTTGGTAAGCCATTCAGTGTTTATTTATTTATTTAAGAGTTTTACCAGAAAGGCATACTGAGCAGGGTACCACTGAATTCCAGATGCACCCAGGGGTGGGGAGGGGAGGGAGAGGGAGAAATACAGTAGAAATAACATATAGAAATACAATCGTATATACAGTTAAGCAACAGCAGAAAAATACAATAGAGTAAAATGTACATTCTGAGCAACTTAGTTGTGCCCTAAAGAAAGAAGACAATAATGCAACAAGAATCGACTAATGCAATGGATACAGTTGTGCAGAACCACTGGCTACTAGTTGAGGGGTCAGAATGCTTAGGCAAGGCAAGGCAAGTTTTATTTAAAAGATGCCAATCCAGGAGGCTCTGGGCACCGTACATCAATCAAGTAAATACAAAACAACACAATAATAAACATTTGTATATAATATTCCAAACAGTTACAATGGATTTTACTACCCTCAACATAGAAACATAGAAACATAGAATTTGACGGCAGAAAAGGACTGCTTGGCTCACCTAGTCTGCCCATTTTCCTACCTAACAGATAAGCTGCAGATCCTAGTTAACCAACAGCTTACTTCCTCTTACCCACCCCTAGGACTGCCTTATGTCTGTCCCATGCATTCTTGAAGTCCCTCACTGTTCTTGACTCCATGACCTCCTCAGGGAGGCTGTTCCATGCATCCACAACCCTCTCAGTGAAAAAATACTTCCTCACATTACCCCTGAGTCATCCCCCCTCTATCTTCAAATTGTGCCCACTTGTTCTTGCACATCTCTTTTTCTGGAAGATGCTACCCTCTTGGACTTTGTTAATTCACTTGAGGTACTTGAAAGTTTCTATCATGTCCCCTCTCTCCCTTCTTTCCTCAAGAGTATACATATTAAGCTCCTTTAGTCTTTCTTAGATGTCTTCTGGTGCAGACCCTGCACCATTCTGGTTGCCCTCCTTTGACAGCCTCCACTCTGTCTATGTCTTTCATGGAGATGGGGTCTCCAGAACTGCACACAGTACTCCAGATGGGGTCTCACCAACTGTCTGTACAGAGGATAACAACTTCCTGTTTTCTACTATTGATGCCTCTTCCTATGCATCCCAGTATCCCCAGCCTTCCTTACTGCCTTCTCATATTGCTTGCCCACCTTTAGGTCATCTGATATAATTACCCCCAGGTCCCTTTCTATTTTACTGTTGTCAGTATCTCACCCCCATTGTGTACGCTTCCCTGGTTTTGTTTCCCATGTGCATTACCTTGCACTTTTTGCATTGAATCTGAGCTGCCATACATTTGACCATTCCTCCAACCTTGCCAAGTCCCTTCTCATCCTTTCCACTTCATCCTGTGTATACAACCCTATTGCAGATCTTTGTGTCATCTGCAAGAGACACCTTTTCCTACCAGTTCCTCTGCAATGTCACTTATAAAGACAATAAAAGGACCGGTCCCAGTACTGAACCCTGCGTACCCGCTAGTAACCCTCCTTTCTTCACTATGTACTCCATTTACTACTACCTTTGTGTCCTGTTGTCTAGCCAATTTTTTATCCTGGCTACCACCTTGGGACCCATTCCAAGGCTGGCTATCTTGTGTATTAATCTTTTGTGTGGGACTCTATCAAATGCCTTGCTAAAATCTAGGTAGGCCATGTCCACAGCCCCTCCCTTGTCTACTACTTTGGTCACCCAGTCAAAGAAATCTATTAGATTCATCTGACACGACCTTCCCATCATGAATCCATGCTGCCTTGGGTCCTGTGCCCCACTGGCCTCCAGGTACTCAACAATTCTTTCCTTCAGAAGTGATTCCATCATCTTCCCTACCACTGAGGTCAAACTAACTGGTCTGTAGTTTCCTGCCTCTGTCCTGCTCCCACTTTTGTGAAGAGGAATCACATCTGCCCTCCTCCAGTCCTCGGGTACCACCCCATCCTCCCATGATTTGTTAAAGAGAGTAGTCAGCGATGTCATTAGTTCTACCCTTAGTTCTTTTAGAATTCTTGGGTGAATCCCATCAGGCCCCATTGCTTTGTCCTACCTTCAATTTTATTAGTTCTTTCAGAACCCTTTCTTCTGTAAATGGACTGGTATCGACCCCCGTCTTCAGAGTGTTTCTCTTGTTTGGTTTAGGTAACTCCCCCTCCTCTTCCTTTGTGAATACTGAGCAGAAATATTCGTTCAGTATCCCTGCTTTTTCACTGTCACCCTCTACCCACATTCCATCCCCTTTATTAAGCTTCAGTATCCCTCCTTTGGTCTTTCTTAGCTCCGTAATGTACCTATAAAAGGTCTTATCCCTCTTCTTAACAGAATTTGCTATCCTAGCCTCAGTTTGGGCCTTTGCTATTCTGACTGCCTTCCCAGCCTCTTTCTGCTTTAACTGATAAAGTTCTCTGTCCTGCTCCTTCTGTGTTTCCTTATATTTCCTGAATGCTGTCCTTTTCTCCTTAACCTTCCCTGCCACCTCTTTTGTGAACCATAGTGGTTTTTTCCTTCGTTGTGTTTTATTGATTTGCTTTACACAAAGGCTTGTTGCCTCTGTGATGGCTATTTTGATCACTCCCCATTGTTCCTCCACCCCTCCTTCTTGCCTGTTTGCTAGTGCTAGTGCTAGTGCAACAACTAAATTCAGAATCGCTTGGTTAAAAACTAAATTAAACATCAATTTCTAAAAGGCAGGTAGGGACTATAAAACATAGTCCGGGAAGGCATGATTATACAAGAAGGCCTTGAGGCAGGCCTTAAATACCTCAACAGAAGGGGCCTCCCTAGTGGCTTTCACTATTCACATTGCAAGTTGTAGAACAGGAAACATTGTGTTATGGCATAGATGAGGGTCTGTGAAATGCAACTGTGGAGCAGTGCAGCTCAGTAAACTGGGCAGAAATTGGTGACAGGCATGATACTAGGTCCTCAACAGTGCAAGTTGCATGAGCATGTAGTGGAGAAGTGTGTCTTGAGTAGGGAGTTGGGATGTTGTCTGCTGGTGGTGTGCCTAATGTCTACTGGCAAGGAGTTTCATAATTTTGGCATCCAGTATTTAAAGGCAGCCTGGCCAGAAGCGGTGGACACATGGGGGACGTGAAGAAGCTGGGAATCAATGTTTCTGAATGAGTATGCAGGCAAGGGTAGAGCTGCTAGGGTGGCCGCAAGGTAGGAGGGGAGGGACTGTGCCCAAAATTTTGCAGTGGTCCTGGCACAGTGGATCAGTCTCCGATCATGAAGAGAAGGGAGGTCTAAAGACTGGTAAAGGTCACAGTGATGGGTTGTGAGGGGGCAGTCCAGGGTGAAACAACAGAAAGAGTGGCAGACAGGATCAAGTCTGGCTAGGGAGGACATAGGGGCTGCACTATAGACTATGTCCCCATAGTCCAGGATTGGGAGGATCATTTTTTGTACAATTGCCAAGCACGTTGGCAGGGGGATGCAACTTCTGTTGTGGTATAAAGCACCCAGCATGGGGTGCAGTTTCTTATGGATCACATCAATATGCACAGAAAAGTCAAGGTGCTGATCTAGCCAGACCCCAAGGTATCTGAAAGATGTACAAGTCTCCAGGGGGGAATCCATCAAGAGTGTGGAAGATGGGAGAGTTTTGCCCTTATGCCGAATGTTAGAGAGATGGTTTTCTTGGGATTTAGAAATAGCTGATTGGTATGAAACCAGAGTTGGACATTGTCAAAATCCTGCTGGAGTCTGGTAACTACTACAAAGGGGAATGGTCCTGAGACATACAGTACTGTATCGTCTGCATACATGTGAATGGAAGTATGTGGGTAGGCCAAAGGCAGATCATTTAAGAAGATGGAAAACAACATTGAGCCAAGGACAGAGCCTTGGGGGGACCCCAGTAGTGGCAGGAAGGAAGGTGGAAGTGGCAGAGCCAATTTGGACTGATTGGGACCTGCCTGCCAGGTGTGAATGGAACCAGCCAGTGGAAGGTCCTGATAGTCCGGCGAGGGACAGCTTGGACAGTAGCAGGGCATAAGAGACCATGTCAAAGGCCTTGGTCAGGACAACGAAGATAGCCACGGTGATACCCCCGTCATCCATTCCCTTGAGGATGGTTTCAGTGAGTCATAGGAGACAGGTGATGGTGGACTGCATTTTCCTAAAATCAGCCTTGTACAGAGTGAAGAAGGAGGTGGAGTTGAGAAAGGGGGAGAGCTGAGAGAGCATGAGGCATGCCTGGATTTGGGCTAAAATGGGGAGAAGTGAGATACGCGGTAGTTGCCCAGGGAGGAGGGATCGCTGCCTTTATGGAGGAGAATGACTGTGGCATGTTTCCATTTAGATGGGATTGAACCATGCTTGAAGAATAGGTTAAAGAGAGCAGCCAGTAGGCTGGCTATTGCTGGTGCAGATAGGTGGAGCATTTTGAAGTCCAGTCCCGAGGGGCATTTACCTTTGGAGGGATTGAGTGACCATAGGGCTTTTAATACCTCTGTTAGTGTAACTAGGTGAAAGAAGAAGTGGGAGGAAGTGGGTGTCTGGGATAGAGGATGGTGGCTGCATGGGGTGGGGTGGAAAAGCATGTAAGAGAGAGGATGTGTAGCTTGTGAAAAAGGAGTTAAGCTCAGTGGCCACAGTGCTTGGTGCAGTGACAGTGATGCCTGCTACATTGAGGGCTGGTGTAGGGGGTTGGGCCGGAGGGGAGAAGAGAGATTTAATTGACTTCCAAAACCTAGCTGGGTGATTAAAGTTAGTGTTGAAGTAATTAGTTTTGACCTGGCGGATAAGCCTCATGCAGGCATTCCACAGTGAGCAGTAGTGCTGAAGTGCCATTTGAGAACCTGTTACCTTATAGGTTTTCCAGGCTCAGTCCCTGACTCGAAGTTGATCTATGAGATCAGCAGTCACCCAGGGCAAGTGGGCACCCCTTACTCTGGATCTTCTGAGTGGTGCTTGGTAGTCCCAGATAGCAAGGAATCTGAATGTAAAAATTCAAGGGCAGCATTGAGGGTGCCCATGAGAGGTAGGACCAGTCAATTTTATTCAGGTCAGTTAGGAGCGCTGTAAGGTCCAGGGATTTATATGACCTGATGAGTGGTGTATGGGGGGGGGGGGCGGAGCCTTAGGTCTGAATATTTTTTGTACCAAGTATATCATGTGGTGATCACTGAGAGTCCAGAAGGAGTCTGGCATCAATAATACAATGGGGTAGGAGGTTAGGGCCCAGTCCAATAGAGTATGGTTCTTGGATTTCTGGTTGAGATGAGTGGGTTCTGTTATTTGTTGGGACAGGTTTAGCACATTCACTTAGCTTCGAACTTTGGAGCTAGCAATGGAGAACCAGTTTAGGTTGAAATCTCCAAGGATATGTAGCTCTCCGCTGACCGTGAGAGATTTTAGGGTGCCCAAGTGGTCTAGGATGACGGGCACTGGGATATCCAGAGAGCAGTAGAACCCTGCTATGTATAAGGGAATTGAGTGAGGGAGTGAGATTTTGATTAGTAGTGAGTCTATAGACAACGTGGTCATGGAAAGCCTGATTGTGGTGGATTGGAGCTTGGAGGAGATGAACATGGCAGTGCCACCACCCTTTCTTTTATCCTGATGGTCCTGCCAAATGAGGGAGTAGCCAGGTATAGAGAACTCTGTGTCCACATTGTGGGGCTTTAGCCAGGTTTCAGTAATAATTAGGATATTGGGGCACATGGATAGGAAGCTTGATTGTAGTGTCATGAGTTTGTTCAGGATGCTGCATATATTTAGGTGTGCTATTTTGAAACCTCTTGGTAAATGGAGAGCAGGGGGAGAGAGGTGTCCAGTATGGGGCTAGGGGGGTTGGACCAGGATTTCACTCAACATCTCTGGCTAGGAGGAGCATTAGAGTCAATAGTTGTTTTGCTAGAAGCATGGCCCATCATGACTTGCGGTGGGCAGGGAGTTGCTGAGGAGTACTCGAGGTGGCGATGAGTTGATTGGTTGATAAGGCTGACAAGTGCCTACAACCCCACATGAAAGGAGGAGGGAGGAGGATGTCAGCTCCAAGTTCCCAGTTATACCAGCGATATGAGGGTGCTGCCAAGGGAGGAGGAGGATGAGTGGTAAGGCTGCGTGGCAGTCACAGTGATGAGTGTTAGGGAGCTATGTTGCTGTTGCTATTCTGGGTAGGAGGAGGGTGGGAGGGATGGATGATATGGTTGTGAGTAGGCAGACTAGCTAGAGAGAGGCAACATGTTAAACTGTGTTTAGGCAGCAGCAGCTCTAGGGCAGCCACTAGTGTTGGATGAGGATAATCTGCAAAGGGGAAAGTGGGCTGATTGGTTCTGGCAGTCATGAGCATGAGGGACAGTCTATATAACTGACAGCTCACCAAGGGTGATGGTGGGGGTGGTGGGACTGCCGGCACGGAGCACCGGCAGGGCCACACACAGAGCAAACAAAGAAGCTGGTGCTCTGCCTTGGCCAGCGGCTCAGTACCTGGGGAGATTCTGCGTTCTGCAGGGATTGGGGAAGGCAGTGGATCCTGTTGCCCTTGTGACCACTGGAGGAGCTGGGGAGAGAAGAAATGGGAGCAATTATATAAGGTAGGGAGAAGGAGGATCTGGTTAACAGGCACAGAGATTTACATGCAATAGGAGGCTTCCTATCTTGAATTACCTCATTTTGTGAGAATTAATTTTGGTCCTAAATTCAAATTTAAACCTTGTTTTTTTTTAAGTGAGCACCTGGATCTGAATTAAATTGGAAGAGAATTAAGGCCAGCAGTAACTATGACGTGCCACAGTATTACAGAGGATAGTATAGGTTGATATGAGAACTTAAAGCATGTGCAGTAAAATAGTTAAGGGATTTAAAGCTGCACTAAGCCTCGGTAGCACAGCGTTTTTTTAAGGTGCACTAAACTCTAAATGCCCACCTCAATAATGATTAAATACAGCATGCAGTGCACAACTGAGTAACATGCAGACCTCTATGCTGGCTAATACAGAGTTAAAGCACAAGCAGAGCAGAATTAAATAAATAACACAGGCACATAAAGCCCTTAAAGCTCATTTCTAATACAGTACTGGCAACAAGTCTAATAGATCAGCAAATAAAGTTCTTTCTTAAAGTTCCCTTCGGTGTGGTTTAAAATCCTGCAAAATGCTGAGAGAAGGTAGGCAGAAAAAAACTATCTGCTTGGCTCTGCCGATGAAAAAACAAGGGTATTTGTAAAAAGGTGCCAAAGAGACACACACGCTCACAGAGCAGACAAACAGGCTTGTGCTCTGCCTTGGCTGGCAGCTCAGTACCTGTGGGATTCTGCATTCTGCTGGGCTCAGGGGAGGGCAGGAGATCCTGTTGCCCTGTGACCACCGGGGGAGCTGGGGAGATTCTGCATTCTGCAGGGCTCAGGGGAGGGCAGGAGATCCTGTTGCCTTCGCGACCACCGGAGGAGCTGGGGAGATTCTGCATTCTGCGGGGCTCGGGGGAGGGCAAGAGATCCTGTTGCCCTCACGACCACTGGATGAGCTGGGGAGATTCTGCAATGATGTATATAAAATAATAATGCACCGTGCTATGGCTTTTGCCTTCTCCAAGGAGGATATTCTCCCAACACATGCAATAATAGGGGTCTGATTGCTTCATAATAAAAAAATCTGAAATGTTGTTTTTTAACATGTCTGTATTTTCATTCAATGGCCAGTTCTAATACAATGCATGCGTTGCTGCTGCACAGGAATTCTTATTCTAAATAACTTTAAATCTGTTATTTCAAACTTGGCATATTTTGCTTGATTTTAAAAATGAAATATTTAAATGCCCACTCTGTGAACATCCTTCAAAGCCACTGTGTACAGTATACGTGTCAGTTTTTATAATGCTATAAAGACTGAAGTGTTTTCTTACTAGCTGGAAAAAATACACTGTACAGTATGAAATGAAGTGCTTACTTGTTATAAGTCTCTTCAAAACAATGCAGTGCCAGGGAGTGACATAGAAAAGACTTTGGTTTGCATAAACCAGAAGTGGTCTTGTGTTTTTAGTGGTCCCTAAGAAGGTCATGTGTACGGGCCTCCTACCCAACCTGCCTCTCATTGGTTGGGTTAATTAGTGCAGGCATTTTCATGATGTTACAATGATAAAGGCATTTTAGCCCAGCACAGTGTTGCTTGCTTTGTGCTGTGTCAATGGGGTACAGTTTGAGAAAAAAATTAATCCTGAATCACTTCCGTTACAATGACTGCTGATTCACACAGCTCAGGTTTGGGCTCCCAGTAAGCATGGAACCCCCAGTTGCAGATGGGACTAGGGGTGCATAAGGCCGACTCTGCATAAATCACAAGAGAAAATAAGATTTGTCAACTGAAAGTGATTCCACAGCCTTGTGTTTGCTTGTCATTGATTCCCCTTTCATAACAGTCTTAAAAATGAGATGATCTACATTTCAGCATAATATCTGTTCCTGATTTGTTTGTTTGTTTGTTTGTTTGTTTTATTAATAAATAAATTTAAAAAGCCATTTGGAAAAAAAAACTTGGTCCAACTCTTCTTCACAGAAAAGTGCTGAACTTTGAACCTTTAACATTAATCATTATTCTGAAACTCATGGGCCCACATCTCACTGCAATGAGTTATAATTATTAAAGATAACATGATACTGAAATATGTAAAAGAGAAAGGTACTGAACTGTATTTGGTTATCGCTTATCATTCAGTATCTCTGCAATACTCTCCCCAATTTAATCAAATATTTTATTCATGTTTCCCAATTAAAGCCATATAATAACATATGAGTGTCTTGTGATCATTAAGGCCAAAAGGAGATGCATTTTTGTCACAGGCTCAGCTTGGTCCATACAAATAGCCATTTGGACGCTAATAAACATAAAACCCAACACAGTCTAATTGGTCCAGTAGTATCATCTCCTCCTTGTTATAGGACTTAATTTATGAGGAGGGTCAAACTCCATTGCCAATAACTTGTATTGTCACTCAAAGCAATAATCAGAGGCACTTCTGCTGGACCTGATTCATTGCCATATGCTCTTAATGTCAGAATCCCTATGAAAGAGATTGAACAGAACTGGGGTGGGGATTAAGATCATTGTAAATCTATTCCAGCAAGGGTGGGGATGTGGGTAGTCTTTCATTTATTTTCATATTTTTGAAGGGTAAAACAAAATTTCTTCTCGGTGATTAGTTGGTTACTTCATTGTTTTGTCTGGTTGCATGTTTTAGTTGAGTTCACAGTAAGATGCTCTTAGCTGCTAATACATGAGAAGAAGTTCAGAAAGGACTGTAATAAGACTCTAGTTCTTCTATTAACAATTGAGCAAGAACATTGTCATGATAGTGCACTGAAATATCTTGCAAGCAATTTGTAACTTATGTCATTATGAGACCACATTTTGATGACTCCATTGGTTTGCACACTATTTGTGACCTGTGCTGGTAACAAAGATTATATTAGAATTTATAATACTTATTATATGACAGAATGTGCAGTCCCAGTGTGTTCCAATGAGAAGAAAAATAATTTTAAAGTAATTCAGGAAATGAAACCTGTTTACTTATTACAATACACAAGGAAATAGAAATTATAAAGCATTATAAAATGTAAGATAGAATGTTATTTTGCAATGAGACAATGTTATTTTGCTACCATAAAGCTACCATAAGGGCTGGTATGCATACAGAATCAACTCAATACAGGGCATTTTATGGTTTAACTGAAAGGACTTTCCTTGGTTGGGCTTTCTTAAGTTCAGCAATCTGTTTTAATTTCCTAAACAGATTACCCCTACAGGCAAGAATCCTTATACTGGGGCCCGAATGCCACAGAGTGGGGCCCACATGGCATGCACCATTCGGGTGCACAACAAAATCTGTGCCCGATCCCCCATCCATGCAGAGGGCAGCAGGCCGGGGACATGGCAGCACTATGTGTCATTCTCCAAGGCATGGAGTGCTGCCCAAGGGGTGCAGAGGAGGGTGCAGGTTATAGTAGCTGAGACCCTGCCGTAACCCACTGTGTGCCCCCACAGACATGACCCACCAGTCAGCGGGACTGGGTGATGACCCACACCATGCCACTCCAGCCCAGTAGGCTGATGTGGTAGTGCTGGTGCAGCGGAACTAGAGGAAACCCAAATTGTAGGGCACAGTACCTGGTACCATTGGGCCATGCTGTGGCCAGACTCCAAGGACCCATGCACCCCCCCCCAGCCACAAAGCACCCTGAAGGGACATCCCCCCAAACTCCCTTGACCCATCCACAGAATGTTCCCCCCCACACAGGAGCACCATCATTAGTGCCCATCCTTGTGCAGATTGGCACAGGTTGGGTCACCATGTGGAATCCTCCCTCCCTGCGCACCCCCATCCCTACTGCTGGTCTGTGCCCCCACCAGCTCCAACATCCCACCCACTATTGCCTGTATCTACCAGTCAAAGCCGGGCACTGGACTGCCAGCAGCACAGCCCTCGTCACACCTCCACAGCCCCCAACTGTCTGACTTACATAGTGTGTGCACAGCCAATGGCGTGCCCTGCATAAGAAAGAGGGATGGTATCTGTGGGGGTGTGAGGAGGGCTGTGCCACTGGCAATCTCCAACTATGGCACTAACTGGATGGTACCTGGTCTGGGTGGGGGGTGTTGGTGCCATGGGTGGGTGACCTCAGGCATCCTGTGTTTGGTTCAGGGCTTGGGGGTGCAATGGGTGCCTCTGTGTGGTGGTGGTGGTGGTGGGGTGCAGCATAAAGTACCAGGGCCAGGGCTGCACTGAGGTGGGGGCTGCCTTGTATGGCCTGGAATGGGCAGTGGGACAATGTGGGGGATGTTTGTGAGGCTCTTGGCCTGGCGGTCCACTGGAGTAGGTGGTGTGGCAGCACAGTTTCATGCACCTGGTGCTATTCATGCACCTGGACCTGCACCTGCCTGTGTTAGGGATGCACTCTGGGACCCATAATGGGTTTCCTATTGGATGCCCACCTGGGTCTTCTACTCCGTCCCCAGGAGCCCTATGCAGTCCTGCACACCGTGGGCACAGGGCAATGGACAGGTGGCCTTCGGCACTGCATACCAGCATGTGTGCACCTGTCTGCAGGTGCGGGGCTATGTGGGTGTGATATGCACCTCCGGCGCATATTTCCCACCCATTAGTGCATAAGGCTCACTGTGTGTATTCTAGATTTTACTGATCAATATTTATCAGATAGATTACAATTGCCTGAAATATGCCAACTATAATATAAACCTCTTTCAATGTCCTCAAAAGCAGTAATTAATAAATATTAAATGTATTTAACATGAAGGACCTTAACATTATTTCAAAAGCACTAAATGTTATCATTGTGTGTTAAGTTGTATAAAACATAAACTTTACTATTTTACCTTTTTTTCTATTTTTGGCAGCAAATTATTTTTCTGATGTAGAAAAAGAATGGCAAAACTCAGGAAACTGTAGAATAACTGACATGAGGGAAACAGGAGTATTTTACAAAGCACCTTTGAAATGGCTAAAAATTAGGTACAGTAGTCCATGCAGTGTTTGGCTTACCAGCAATTGAACATCATGTGCGAATTATTCCTTTCAACCTTTTATTAACTCAATGTGGAGTTATCCGATATAAGGTGGAGAAAAAAAAAGTAACTAAATATGGAACACGATGTACGTTAATGCAGTTGGAAACTCAAAGCACTGGGGAAATAAATACTTTGATGGATATAAGGCTCACTGTTAATGGATCTTCATAGTTTAATACCAATCTCTGCTTTTAAATTCCACTGTGCTATGTGAGACCAACACTTTCTGTGTCTGGGTCAAAGGGGATTTGGAGTGTTAAGAAGAGGAAAGTTCCATTTGCTAATGAGGAACAGGTGACGGAGGAATGGTCTGAATAAAAATTTCTCTTTCATGTATTTGCAGAGCATAGTGTGTCTGACTCTACAGCTTTCTTATACAGAGTATGAGAGTTCCTTGTACAGTCAGGTTAGCTGACGTTTTGGCTCATAAATCCTCATCACAAAAAGTCTGGGAGTGCAGGACTTTTAAAAGGGCCACACACAGAAACAAATGTGTTGTGTACCTATACATACATCTGCCCAAATGCGTCCAAGCAGATCTGCTGCTTTTTTCAAAAGATGTGTCTATTTGCAGCAAAATGTCACAGTTTAATAACATGATACAAATTCATGCTGCATTATAATTGGCCTTAGCCATTTTTTCCCCTTAAAATTTGAATTCTATTACACCACATAATAGATTATCTAAAAGTATGGGCAGACTTCCCTTTTGAAAATAGCACTGGGCAGTTCAAAGATGGGTTCATTTGTAAATCCTTCCCTGAATCTCTTAAACTATAGGAGCTGAATGTAGGCAAACAAGTACTTATCTTGCAACAGGCACTCTCTACTGCGCCACAAACTTTGGGAAAAATATGTCACATCATTTACATAGTTAAGGGCATAAAAAGAACACATGCCTTGCTTGTGTTGAAACCTGAATAATATACAGTACAGTACATAGGCCTGCATACCAACAAGAAAAAGGGGGCCTTTGTTGAACAGAAAAATATAAGTAACTTTAATGACAGACTATAACCCTGTGATCTGAATAGATGCAGTACACTGGGAAGTTCCTTTATAAATATTAACTTTACTACAGATCTTAACATGATTTATGAAATAGGTATGGAATTTTCTGCACCCTGATTGGCTAAAAAGTACCTTTGGCCATGTCTTTGTGAGGGCCTATTCTTTTAACTTGTACTTCTTCAGCCAACCAGAATACAGTGAACCAAGAGAGCTATGCCTCCCTGAAAGTTTTGAAAAACATTTCTTGCAGTTATGTTAGGGAAGGAAAAAAAAACTTCAGAGCTATTAATTGCCTTGCCACAAAATGACATATTAAACTGTTTCCACAAGTCTCCACCCCTTCCCGCAGCACAGTAGGGCCATATATTTAGCCAGCAGCATTTGCACTGTGCTACCACTAGCATTAGTTTCATTAGGCTAGGATAGGGATATTCAGAGAATTGCCCCAGTGCTAATACCACTGAATAGTGGGCTATAATGGCACAGTACAAATGCATTGTGCAGGTGTAGCATGTATAGTGCCAGTGCAGTACAGTGCACTTGTGCAACACTGAGTATAGCACTGAACAAAGTGCTGAGCACAAGGGGAAGCTGTGGGTGTGAGAAGGGCACCCACAAGAGACACACACAGCACAGCAGCATAGTTATTAATAGGAAGCTTTATTGTGTAAAATTGGGAACAGACCATAAAACAAAATAATGATAACAACAACAACAGCAACAACAACAACAACATCATAATAATAACAAGAACAACAATAGTAGCTCAATAAAAAGGGCAACCACCTGCATCAAGGGAGGGATGAAACAAAACAAAACAAAAAGCCAAACCGCCCATATAAAGTGGGGGTAAACAGAACAAAAATGCAACCACCCGTATCGGAGGGGGGGGTTAACAAAATTAAAAGGGCAACTGTTCCTTTAAGGGGGGTTAAACAAAACAAAAGGGCAACTGCTTGTATTAATGGGGGTTAAACAAAACAAAAAGGGCAACTGCTGGTACAAAGTAGTAGCAGTTGAAAGTGTGATGAATATGGCACCCAACCCAAGGGACTCTGAGCACTGAACAAAATTCCTGATATCACAGTATAAGAGTAAAACATTTACAATATACAACCACATTAAAATAAAATGATAAATAATAAATAATAGTGCAATACTGGCAGTAGGTGAATTTTGCTGCATAAATATTAAACAGTGCTAAAAGCCTCCTGAAACAGGAAGGATTTCAGGCCCTTTTTTAGAAGCCTCCAATGAGGTGACCTCTAAAAGTCCTGGGAATCTTGTTCTGAACAGCAGGACTGACAGATGAAAATGCCCTATCACCAGAACATTTCATCCTCACCCTTGGAATGGCTAAGAGGACTATCGCAGAGAAGCAGAGGGGGCAGATGTCTGCTATGCTAAGGCGTCAGTAGATCACACGGGTAGCAAAGACCTAGTCCAAGCAGGGCTTTGTAGGTCAGTAAGCTGATCTTGAAAGAGATATGTCACTTCAGCAGCAGTGAGTGCTGTTCACACAGGACAGGGGTTATATGATACGACCTTAGAAGGCCATCAGCAACTAGGCTGCTGCATTCTGCAGTACTGTAGCTGTAGACATCGTCGGACACCTCCATTCACCCCGAAGTATAAAGCATTTCAGTAGTCAAGCCTAGAGATAACAAATGCATGTACCAATCAGGGCATGTTTCTTGGGGGTGGGGTGGGGGTGGGAACCAGATTTTAATCCAGGTGATGTTCCAAAGATAATAAATAAAAGCCACTCTGGATTACAGCCAACATCTGAGACTCAAGTTTCAGTCTTTCATCCAGAATGACCACAGATTCCTTAGCAAAGGCCACCAGCTAGGAGGGACCCAGCTGTAAGCCAGTCCCCCCATCAGTGGCCGTTGTGCCCACTTTTCGACTAGGCTCAATCACCAGAGGGTAAGCAAAACAAAAAGAGCAATTGCCTGTATAAAGGGAGTAAACAAAACAACAAGGGCAACCACTCTCAAAAGGGGGGGGGTAGAAAACAAAAAGGGCAACCACCCATAAAAAGGGGTGAGTGAACAAAACAAAAAGGGTCAACAGCCCATATAAAGGTTGAGTTAAACAAAACAAAAAGGGCAACCACCCATATAAAGGAGGATAAACAAATCAAAAAGGACAATTGCCCATACAATGGGGAGTGAACAAAACAAATGGGCAACCACTCATATAAAGGGGTGGTAAACAAAACAAAAAGGACAACCACCCGTATAAGGATGGCTGTCACAAAATAGTAAGGGCACCCATCCATTAACATTAATAAATAAATAAAGGGTACCCATTCACTACAAATTTCAAAATCATAATGTCCAATGCCCCATCAAAGAGCTGCATGTGATGGTAGTGATGGCAGCGGTGGCTGCTGACACAGATCACATGCAAAAGCTGCTAGCAGTCATTGTATTGTGCCTATGCAGCCTTTGACCATTCAGGTACAGTCCCCCACCTACTGCAGTTTCAGGTGTAGCAGGTGGACCCTCAGCCATGGCTATATCTCTCTAACCCCTGAATCCTCCTACATTCATCTTGGCAAATATGGAAAGAAATGCAGTACACAGAACTCAGCTAGATGTGCACACAGGATGAGGGTCATTATGTGGCATAATGTGGACAACAGAAGTACAACCAGCAGACACATGGGACACCATGCCACAAATAGATGGAGGGAGTCAAACAGACACAATGAAATGTGCATCACATACCAGAGACAGCATTGGGGGCCCAAACAGTAGAAGACTGCACATACAATGGGTGCTATGCACGATGCCAACATGACCATGGAAACCGAGCGAGTTTACGTCATATGCACGAATGCCACAGAATCGTACCCATGCAGCATTCACAAACGGGGTGAGCAGCGATTACATGACCGATCCCTTTACCACCCGGACAGCACCATGCTGGGGGCAGGCGAGGGGTGTGCTGGGGTTGTACCAGCACTAGGCGGCATGCAGGAAGCATGCATGAAGCTGCATTGTGCTGCATGCTGGTGGTGGGCACAGTAGGGTGAGGGCTATGAGAGAGCAGACCCTGCCATAACCCACTGTGCACCCCATGGACATTGACTGCCGGTCAGGATGGGACTGGGAGTAGACCCTCAGTGCTGCCCCAGCCCATGCGGCAGATGGGTAGGGCCATGACAGCTGGACAGGTGAGGGCCATGGCACCGGTAACATGTACAGAGACTAGGGGTGTTGGTATTGTGGGAGTGGGGGGTATGCCTACCACAGTTCCGGACTGGACTGCACCATAACAGGGGGTCAGTCACATGGGCAGGCCGGGCTCCAGGGTATGGCCGCGTGGGTCTGGGCATCCACATGGGCTATGCATGACCTGGACCTGCGCTGACAGGTGCAAAGAATCCACTCATGGGCCCAGGACTGGCATCTGATTTAATGCCTGCCCGGGTCCATGATTCCTCTTCCTGCCACCCTGCAGAGTCCTATGCACTAGGAAGAGGAGCCACAGACAGGTCGGTGCCGGTTGTGAATACTGGCTTGTGTGCACCTGTCCATGGATGCACAGCTATGAGGGTGGGGTATGCAAAATTTTAACTTACCCCCATCTGCATCGTGCATAGCACCCAATGAGTTTGCCATGCTGCAGTGGAGCATGACCAAGGCATGCAAGGGACACATGACAATGACAAGTATGCTGGCTGTGGGAATGCAGCACAAACAAATGCAGCACCAGACCGGAGCATGACAGGCAGTGTAATGGCCAAGTGGTTTGCAGCCACACACATACAGTCAGCACCCTGCAGCCCAGCTATCCAGCACTCAGACCAACACAGGTGTACAGGGCAAGAGTTATCCATGAGTCATCTATGTAGGCTGAAGGGTGCAGTCCCAGGGATACATGTGGCACACACAGCACAGCTGTTTATTAATGGGACCATCACACAGCACTGTGTGCAGCAGCCAGGGTAACATGCACGTGCATAATGGGACCATCATACACCACTGTGTGCAGCAGCCAAGGTATCATGTATTTGTAGCAGTGATGTATGTAGATAGGTTATTTTCACACTGTACCACAGTCAGCAATCAACACTGGTGCAAGATTCAGAGCAAACAGGAAGAACTCCCTGGTTGTCAATCATGCAAGACTAGTACATGACATCCCAGAGAAGACCCAATTGTGTCTAAATGCATGCATGGTCAGTGTACAATGGAATAATCATATTATGGTCATCACTGTGTTGGTTAGACAACACTAGCTATGTATTACAATGTTGATCACATATGGTAAGGTACATGCAACGCCCATCAATGCCCCCTCTGCCGCTGACCCCATGCCACGTAAGTCCAGCTTTGTTGAGATGCAATGGTGTGACACCCAATGCATGTGACAATTGAGATGGCATTGCTGCAGGCAGACTGCCACGAGTATTGTGTGATGCACATGGCATAACACTATGGCGAACTGGCACAATACTGGCCCATGCTTACTGCTACCAAACAAATATGCATACATAGTCTTGACCCATGTAGCACAACAGACTTTATCACAAAGACAGCTGTACCCACTGCAGCTGTGGGCATGACTGCCAACTTCCTGGTGCACTGGGTTAGTGGCAGGGGGACATGCCTTTGCATGGGGTAACGCATGCCTAGAGACTGCACACACACACACACACATGGTAGCATGCTTGTCACAAGGATATAAACAACAGTAGACTATACAGATCCTGACACATCACAGTGTCAATAGTGGGACAATGCTCCAAGGGCCGGATGAGTGTCACAACACACAAATCTATGAGTGCTACAGCACAGGCATGAGGGCAGCAAGGTGAGGCACACTCACACATCTGTCTCCAACCACAGAAGCATGCAACATAGTGTGCACATGCAATGCAGAGTGCAAAACACACAGCACAGGGTACTTAGGTGGACTCATGTCTGTGGGCTGTCCCTCTGTGGCCTGGCAATGCTGGGCACCTTCATGGTCTGGTGTCTCCTGCCAATGGTCCTGGCAGTGCCACTACTACTCCCTGGCCCTGGTTTGGCCGTGATGGGCCCTGGAGTCTGTGGAGAAGGAGAAAGGAGACATGATCAATAGTATGCAGCAGAAAACATGACACCATAGCTACATGTAGAACACATGCTACTGTACATTACATAGCAATCCACCCTAGCACCACAACCATGTCTTTGTGCTAGCACACACCCTTGCTGTCATGGTTGGTGCATGCCTCAGGGATCCACAGTGGATTGTGTAGTGTACAGGGCACCTTGGACCTCTATTACAGCAGTGGCACCATACACCAGCATTGGTAAGATGATCTGGCTGTACAGTGGAGTAGATCCTATAGTACAGAGGGGACACAGCAAAGTTCACATTCCCTAAGGGATAGTACTCAGGAGGTACACTATCATGGAAACAGTACTGCATGCAGGAAACCACCCAAACCATAAATAGAACCATCTGTACTCATCTGACCTTGGCATAGTGTCACTCTTCACCATAGCCCACAGTTCTGCAGGAGTTGTTGTTCCCTCCTCTATAGGTTATTATACCTGTAGCAACATTGGTCACTGGTTTGTGTGTGTGTGACCCCTGTTCTGCAGGTAAGACACCTCCCCGCAGATGCCCATAACTTGCACTTGGGCCTGTCTCCCTCAGTACCCTCAACCAACAGCTGGTACTCCCTGGCCACCAAAAGGTCCACCATGTTTGCTAGCTCCATTGCTGACCAGCTTTGGTCCTTCTACAGTACAGACCTGTTCCTTCTTGTAGACATTGTGCTATCCTACATAGCCCCAGCCCTCACAGCAAGCTAGTGACAGTGTCCTGGATGTATGGGTGTGACTTTTCAATTTGCACAGCATGATTTTGCATTTTCACTGTGTTAACATCAAACAGCACAATGCAATGCATGCAGACATGGAGTGGGGCAATCTGTTTGCAACAGCCATAAGATGGCATAAGAAGGTGGCATGGATTCACAGCGAGGAGGTCATGTCAGATGAATCTAATAGATTTCTTTGGCTGGGTGACTAAGGTAGTAGACTAGGGAGGGGCTGTAGATGTGGCCTACCTAGACTTTAGCAAGGCATTTGACACAGTCCCACAGAAAAGATTAATAAACAAGTTAGCCAGCCTGGGAGTGGGTCCCAGGGTGGTAATTTGGTTAAAAAATTGGCTGGACAACAGGACACAGATGGTAATAGCAAACGCAGCCCACTCCAAGGAAAGGGGGTTACTAGCAGGGTACTGCATAGTTTAGTACTGGGACCGGTCCTCTTTAATGTCTTTATAAGTGACATTGTGGAGGGGTGAGAAGGAAAAGTATGCCTGTTTGCAGATGACACAAAGATCTGCAACAGGGCTGATACACAAGGGGTGATAGAAAGGATAGGAAGGGACTCTGTAAGGTTGGATGAATTATCAAAAGTATGGCAGCTTCGATTCAATGCAAATAAGTGCAAAGTAATACACCTGGGAAACAAAAACCCAGGGGAAGAGTACACAATTGTGGGGGGAGATACTAGCAACAATAACAAGCATTTGTCAATGCCAAGGGTTGCTTACTGTCATTAGCAGTGGAAGTGCAGGAGTTAGACAGATGCAGTATAGGAATGGCAGTGAAGTATTGAACTGACACCAACTCCTCCCACACCCTGCAGAGTTGGACAGGCATTGGGGTGTACCTTTGGACCATCACCCATAATGGTCATGACATTTCGCCTCACCCTACCCTGGAGACACAAGTGTTAAGGTGTGCTTTGAAGTGTTCGAGCGTAACACTCACCTCATTCTATAAGGACATACACTGAAATGGGTGCAGTATAGGAGAATGGGGTGAACTCTGGGGCCAAAGGGTCCAAGGCACATCTTGATGCCTGCCACTGGCTGCAGGGTGGGGGTGGAATGGCATGAACATTACTGTCAACAATCCCAAGTCACACCCCTGATGCCTGTCAGTCCCTACAGGGTAGGACATTATGGTCAAAAACCTTAACACCCTGGGCGTTTCTTGGTATTTTTACTCCATGTTTTCAACATGGGCTTTTTGTGATCCCACTACATGAACAGTGACATTATCAGTTTGTTAGCTGAAAGTTGATTTTGCACAGCGACTGTGCCATTTGGTGCCACAGGTGCGAAAACACATTTTGAACAGGATATGAAAAATGACAGCTGTACTGTTCATGAGGAGGTGTAAAAAATGGCAAAGTTGACAATCTGGAATGAAAATATAAAAAAACTGGTGAAGTCACAAGTGTGTGTAGAAACTGCGCAAAGCGCACCCATAATGTAATTAGTTTGGGAATTTTTTACAGCAGATTTTCAACATGGGCATTTTGGGACCTTCTCTCATGAACAGTGTCACTGTTATTTTCTTACAGTAATCTGTCCTGAACACTGATTTCTCACAGCGACTGTGCTATTCTGTGCCGGAAGTGTGAAAACACATTTCGGCCAGGGTATAAAAAATGACAGCTGTACTGTTCATAAGGAGGTGTGGAAAATGCCAATGTTGAAAATCTCAACTGAAAAGATTACGAATTTGTGAACTTATGAGGGCACATGGAAACTGCACAATGCATGCTTGTAACACAGTCATTTTATGGACTTTTGTCACCAAATTTTCAATGTAGCCAGTTTAAGACCTCTGCTCATGAACAGTGTCACTGTGATTTTCTTAATCTGTCCCGAACATTGATTTTGCACACCAACCATGCCACTGTGTGCTATATGTGTGAAAACACATTTCAAGCAAGATGTGAAAAATGACAGCTGTACTGTTCATAAGAAGGTGTGGTAAAATGGTAATGCTGAAAATCTGGACTGAAAATGTAAAAAATGCTCGAAGTTATGAGCGTGCGTAGGAACTGTGCAACAAACACTAGAAAAACAGTAATTTGGGGGAATTGTTTCACCAAATTTTCAACATAAGGTTTTTGGGGGCCTACCTCATGAACAGTGTCACTGTGTTATTCTTAATCTGTCCAGAACATTGATTTTGCACACCAACCGCGCCATTGTGCACTTCATGGGCGAAAACACATTTCAGGCAAGATGTGAAAAATGACAGCTGTACTGTTCATAAGAAGGTGTGGTAAAATGGTAATGTTGAAAATCTTGAGTGAAAATATTAAAAATGCTCAAAGTTACGAATGTGCAAAGGAACTGCGCAATGCACGCTCGTAAAACAGTCATTTTGGGGAATATTTTCAACATAAGGTTTTTGGGGGCCTACTTCATGAACTGTGACACTGCCACTTTGTTATTCAGTCCTGAAAGGTGGTTCTGTGCAGTGACCGGGAAATCACCTTTCTGGACCGAATAACAAAATGACAGTGCCTGAGTTCATGAGGAGGGGTCCCAAGAACCCCATGTTGATAATTTGGTGAAAAAATTCCCAAAATTGGCCAGGATATGCACCAAAGTTGAAAAAAATACATTTATGCAGTTTACCGGCATTTCTTCAGTTCGTGGTCGGCTTTGAAGAGTGCAGACATGTTCCCAGTCCACCGAAGATCATTGCACCAGGCTCCAAAGGTAAGTATGGGGTGAGGGATGAGTGGGGAGGCAGGGTGCTCAGAGGGTGGGTGCAGGTTGGTGGAGGTGCCACAGACTCAACGAGGGACCATTTTCTGTTTTACAGGGTTAAAAAAAAATTTAAAAACACCTTGCGGGATTTTTTTGCAGAGACATTTAATTTTGTACGCTGGGATGGGCTTCCAGTGTGCCACCTAGTGTTTGGGGGGGGCTGTAGCTGAAGGAGGATTGGGCACCCCCGATGGCACATACCAAGTGCTGGGTGTGACAAGAGCCAAGGGGGATTAGGCACCCCCCTCAGCACACAAGAAATTGGAGGGGAGCATTATGCCGACGGGGAGTGGACCCACCCATCAGCACAATTAACAGGAAGGGGGCATGCCAAAAGGGGGATTGGGCACCCCTGTTGGCACATGTAAGTGCAGGGGGGTGGCAAGAGCCAAGGGGGATTGGGCACCCCCAGTCAGCTTTCTATTTATTGAAATGTTCCACCAGGAAGGCAAATTGAATGGCAGCCGATGGCTTTCTGTCAGCTTTGTGGGGAATGTGAGAGGCCAATGGAGAAGCTGTCACCTGTTGCCATGGGAACACAGCACAATGGAACTGTGTAATGGGCTGCTGCAGTCAGGGAGGCCCCGCCGTACGAACAGCTGAGTGCATAGTGACAGGGCGCTCCCTGATTGCAGCGGCTCAGTTACTTTGATCTAGTGGCCTGCGTGGCCTGCTCATTAACTGCCAGTGATAACAGCATGCTCCTCTATTGGCTGAGGCAGAGACCAGCCCCTGAATGGGCAGCTGCCATTCGGCACAACACAGCCACGCCTCCACAACCCGCTTGTGAAGAAAACCTGATGCAATGTGTTTCTTGCTCATGCATGCAAGCACTACAAAAATGGAATGGGACCTGGGAGTAGTCATATCGGATGACCTAAAGGTAGGCAAGCAATGTGAAAAGGCAGTAAGAAGGGCTGGGGAGATACTGGGATGCATAGGAAGAGGCATCACCAGTAGAAAACAGGATGTTGTTATCCCTCTGTACAGACAGTTGGTGAGACCCCATCTGGTGTACTGCATGTAGTTCTGGGGACCCCATCTCTGCAAGGACATAGACAAGACAGAGGCAGTCCAGAGAAGGGCGACTAAAATGGTGCAGGTTCTGCAACAGAAGCCATATGTAAAGAGACTAAAGGAGCTTAATATGTGCACCCTAGAGGAAAGGAGGGAGAGGGGGGACATGATAGAAACATTCAAGTGCCTCAAGGGAATCAACAAAGTCCAAGAAGGTATCTTCTTTCAGAAAAAGAGATGTACAAGGGAGGTCACATGATGAGGACGTCTGAGTAGCAGCCTTCTAGCTGAGCTCCCTCTATTCCGACTAACAAACTACCTATTGCATTGATTTACATCCAATTTCACTCTGTCTAGTGGCACCTAAGGACTGGTCAAAGGGTGCAGCTGCCAATTTACAATGAGTCAGGAGTGCAATGGAAGCTGAAATGAGGTTAGCACTCCCCAAGCATACACCCCTCCTATGCCAGAGAAACAAAGCAAAAAATCCAGGCCGTAACCCATGGCCTCTGGTAAGGGATCAAGTGCTACCTCTGACCATTATCTGCTCATGGTAGAGCGATTTCTCGAAGAATTCCAACCATTCAGGGAAGAAGTTGAATCACTCACCTCTGAAGTAAAATCCATGGCGGCTGCCATCGAGGATATCTCCAAATGCACCAGAGACAATGAAGTGTGCCTCATATCGCTGGAAAGGAAGGTGGACCAAGTTGATCCAGAATTTGCCCTTACCAGGCAGCAGATTGCTAAACTCGAAGCGAAGGTGGAAGATCTGGAGAGCAGGAGTCATCAGAATAATGCTGTGTTCATTGGGTTGCCCAAGAAGGAGGAAGGGATGAATGCAGTGCTGTTCATTCAAAAATTGATCCAGAAGCTGGTGGGTCCTTCTCCTTTCAGGCCCACTTACTGCATTGAACGTGCCCACAGAGCTCTATGGCCACTGCCCCCACTGGATGCGCCTCCCTATCCCTTAATTTTCAAATTCTTAAATTTCTAAGAATGGTGGCACTTCCTATGAAGATAAAGGAGCTCCAGGAGGTAAAATGGGGAGACAGGAAGATCAGGGTGGTGCAAGATTTGCGTGCTACGGTCCGACAATGGCGCACAGCATTTCACCCCACGGTTTCAAAGCTGATCCCAGCCGGTTGAAATTTCATATGATGTATCCAGCTTATCTACAAATCTGCCTCCAAAACCAGTGGAAGAGCTATGAAGATCCCATGATGGCAGAGTTGGATTTGGTAGCTGCACTCCCCGGCCTATTCAAGCCATGCTGAAGATAGCACTGGGAACCCAGCTTGAGTCAATATCATGGTATGCAGATTGCTTTTGAATCTGGACATACAAGTGCACAGCCCTACTGTGCTAAAGGTACCTTTGCCCCTAGATTGACCTCTGGAAAATGCCTTGTCTAGATTTTCTTTTTGTGTACCTTTTCCCACTTCCGTTGGGCATGGGGAGCTAAGATTTCTGTTTGTGCTTGACTAAGCTTACCAATCTTCCACAGCACGCTATGAGAGTCTCCTTTTCTTGGCACCTTTATTGTGCTGTAATGAGCACGAGACCTTCATTCCAAATCAGCGTTCTGCATGGCTCCCAGTAAGATTCTCCAGAGATATGTCCCCATTTGTGCTGCTCCAGCCCAATAGCAGGGAGATTAATGGGACCTGGACTTCCAGCCCAGTAGCAGGGAGATTAATGGGACCTGAACTTTAAGCGAAAGGACACGACTTTCGACCTTTTATTTTTCTGTTATTGCACTGTGCCAGAACAGTGCTCCACACTTGTATTTTAATTGCACAGCTATGCTAAGTGCAAGCAATCAGCTGCCTGAATAGCTCCCCGTATTTTCTATGAGGGTACCTTGGTTTGAACAGCCCATCATTACCTTTCTCCATATTGGATCCCCCCTTTTTCCCCCTCCTTTTCTTTTCTTCTTTTTGTTTTTATTTCGTGGCAAATGCAAGGTTCCTAAGCGCTGTATTTCTTTATTTCTCTGTGTTTTGTCAGAGGCTTAGGATTCAGTCTTGCAATACCATAAATGGACAGTAGAGGGGAGCAGTGGCATTTCCTTGAGTACTTTGCATGCTTTTTTTTATGCGGTTATGTATTCAGGGGTTTGACATGTTTATTAGTAGTTTATTTGTATTGCTACATTAATACTGCTTAATAGGCGGGGGGAGAAAGTCAGTGGCTTGGTAAGTCTTTTCACCATAATTGGACAGTTTTGTGTTGGAAGCTGGAAAGGGGGACTCCACTCCAGGGCTTACAACACTCAGATCATACTAGACCTGGAGTCACCACAGTGGACAGGGGGGGGGAACAGTATGTTTTATGTAATTGTTTTGTGTTGGACTCTTGGGGGGCTTTAGTGTCAGGGTATTCTTATTGGGAGTTATGGGGAGAGGGAATAGAAAGGCATCACCTTGTTTGGGCTCGGGTATGGATAGTGGTACAGGAGCAGGTATTTCACTCAGGTAATACAGGTATTCATGTAAAATAGCTAATCAGATAACATTTTTATCTTGGGTCATGAGAGGGGCCAGAAATAAAACAAAATGTTATCAAATTTTGAGGCACTTAAGCCACCTTAAGGCGGATGTGAGACGCCTTCAAAAGACTCACCTGCTGACCTCTGAATCAGGGCTCTTCCAGAGACAAAATATAGGACATGCCTTTACAGAAGGGTCTAGCACACAAAACAAGGGCACAGCTATCCTCATTGCACGTCTGCTGCCTTTCAGTTGCCTGCAGACCCTAAGCGACCCTAATGGTCGATATTTGGTGATCCGGGGAACTCTAGATCAGCATGAATTAATAATTGGGTGTTTTTATGGCCCAAACGTCAATTCGCCATCTTATTTTACTGAGCTCCTCCACATTCTATCTCCCTTCTCCAACCTCCCTGTGCTTCTGGGAGGGGACTGGAACCTCCCGTTCACACCGGACCTGGACAAAACATATCATAGATCTCAGGGGTTGTCACCAGCTCAAAGGGCTATACAGGATTTAGTGGATCACTTGGGGTTATGCGACCCCTGGAGAACCCTTAACCCGTCCTCTAGGGCGCACACTTTTCACTCTCCAGTACGTGGGTCTTCTTCTACAATAGACTATTTTTTAATGACCAAGAGTTCTCTCCCTGGCATTCGGGATTGTGACATTGAGGCAGGAGTCATCTTGTATCACTCCCCAGTTTGGTGTCTGGCTTACATGGGTCCACCCCAACAAAAAGATACCCCAAGGAAGCTCAAAAACCAGCTTTTGAAGGACTCTGAACTGGTTAAAAAGATAGCCCAAACTATTGACCAGTACACGAAAGTGAACCTGTATTCCACAGGGAAGCCAGACATCGAATGGAGTGCACTGAAATGTTCTCTTAGAGGAGAACTGATCAATCTAGCCTCTAACAAGAAGAAGAAGAGGGAAGAGCAAATCTCTAACCTGCTGGAACAAATTAGGCAACTGGAAAGCTGTCTCCTCCTATCTGGAGATGACACCACCAAAGTCTCCCTCTTAAAACTCCAGGAATCTCATCATGAACTGCTGAGGGAAAAAGTGAAGTACGCCATTCTTAAATCCCGTTCACTTTATATAGACCAGGGAGAGAAAGCCAGCCACTTATTAGCCATTCGGTTAAAGCAGCAAGAATCTGCCCGATTGGTAAAGGCTATAAAATCCAACACAGATGGGTCCATTAAAACTGTCCTGAGGGAGATAGTATCCAAATCTGAATCATACTATAGATAATTGTATAGCTCCAGGGCAGTACCCCCTTCACCTCAAGAGATAGAGGCATATCTGGCTCCCCTTCCCTTGCCATCCTTGGGATTGGAGGAGAAAAACCTTCTAATAACCCCCATCACAGAGGCAGAAATCAGAGCAATAATCCAGGAGCTCCCACTAGATAAGGTCTATAGCACGTAAGGTGGGCACCTGAAAGACGGTGTCATCTGAAATGGAGTTGCAATGTGGGCAAAAGCCCGAAAGACAAGGGGGCAGGGAGGGTGACCAGATGTGGGGTTGTGGGTGACCCTAGTGACAAGATGTTGCTATATGTACATATGCATGGGGTGGGGAACGAGCATGGCAAGCATGGCCTGGAAGGGGGAAGAGGGGATGTAGGAGGTGGCGCTGCGGTCAGTAGCTAAGCTGCGCTGTGGCATCGGGGGTTGGCCTTCATTTGTGGTGCGTGGGGCTCCGGGTTCATGTCTGGGTCTGGGCACTACTGCATTTTTGTTGTGCCCGGCCCAAAACTTGTATTCACTTTCTTTTACCCCCTCGAAATGCACCCCCTGGAGTTGAGAATCTTTAAGTGTGAGGTGTGGAGGACAAAGCCCACTGCATGGGGTAGGGTGGGGCACGGCTCCCCTACAGAAAGCAAAAGTATTAAAATCCCGGCCCATTCTTCCATATGCCAAGGATGGTAGGTGTCAAAATTGTTTTCGCTGCCCTGACGTCGTGATATTACGAGTCACTGTTTGGTGCTTGCGACTATCACATAGAACCGATAAGGCCCCAGGTCCAGACGGACTCTCCTCTAATTTCTATAAGAAGTTGCAGTATCAATTAGTCCCCTGGTTGCATAGATTTTTTACTTTTATACTGTCAGAGGCTCCATCCAATCCTTACTTTCTAGAGGCCCTCATAGTGGTTCTTCACAAGTCTGGCAAGCCTGAAGATAATGTCACGAGTTATAGACCTATCTCCCTTATTAACAATGACATCAAGATCCTAGCTAAATTGTTAACCAACAGATTGAGTCGGGTGCTCCCTGTCTTAATAGGACCTGAACAAGTAGGCTTCATGGCAGGCAAATCATCCCAAGATCACCTAAGAAAATTGGCTCACATTTTCTCCGCATCCAGGGACTCCATCCACCCAGCAGTCCTGGTTTCCCTAGATGTAGAGAAAGCATTTGACAGAGTAGACTGGGACTTCATGTTTGGTGTGTTAGCTAAGTTTGGCATTCCAGATCAGTATATTCATTGGGTTAGATCCTTATATACAGGCCCCTGTGCTAGAATATATTGTAATGGTGTGATTTCCCCTTCCTTTCCCCTAAAGTCGGGTACCCAATAGGGGTGTCTCCTGTCACCTCTTCTATTTAATCTGTATTTAGAACCCATATTATGGAGACTAAGAACCAATCCCGATGTCCATGGTGTGGAGATAGGTTCCCACATGCTAACAGTTTTGGCCTATGCAGACGACATTCTGTTGCACCTAACCCAACCCACCTGTTCTATCCAGGCGGCTCTGGTGACTATTTCGGAGCATAGTGTCATCTCCAATTACAAAGTTAATTTAGACAAGACTCAGGTTTTCCCCTTGAATAATAGGACCCATAGGGCTTCACTTGGTCTTGCTGGCTTACCATGGTCCCAAGACAGCCTTAAGTACTTAGGTATTTTCCTAGCTAGGCACTCCACTCAGTTGAAAACACTAAATCTTGACTCCTTGCTCTCGAAGATGCAACAAGATCTAACCCATTGGGAGGACATGCCTCTGTCTCTTTGGGGGAGGATTAATTTGATCAAAATGAATATGTTTCCCAATTTATTTTACCCTTGAGTATGTTGAATCTCTGGCTGCCTCTTGTGTGGTTCAGGAAACTACATGGGATAGTCTCTGATTTCTTATGGTGCTGCAAACCCACAAGGCGTGCTTATCACAAACTTGCCACCCTGAAAGAGAAGGGGGGTCTACGACTCCCTCACTTTGGTCTGTATGATTGGACTGGTAATTTAAGTAAATATCTTAGGTGGCTGCGACCGGTAGAGACTAGAGAGCTAACTGATTCGAGTGGCATCTTTCGGGAGGCCATCCTCCATGCACGGGTCAAGGACCTCCCCAAAACATGGAGTGGTTCTCCAATTATCACCTCTATGCGGGTACATTCCCAGTTGTGTAAAGACTTGAAATATGACCCCATTAGGGATCCACAGCAACCAATACTGCAGAATCCTAATTTTCGCATTGGAGGTGACCCTTTATCAGAGGCTTGGCTGTCGTCTCTCAAAGGGAAATGTCCCCAAGAGTTGGCAATTCGCGACTCCTATCTCTCAGTTAAGGACATGATGATGAGATTCCCAGCTGGTCTGGGAGGCTATTTCAAGCATTATTAGGTCCGCCATCTAATGATTTCTAAGCATCTTTCAATGGGTACTGGTGGAGGAATAAAGGAGATTTTTCAACCCCAAACTGTTTTGTCTCAATAGCCTCATTCCACCTCCCTTATATATGCCTCTTTATATGACTTGGTCTTCCCCCATGTGGCTGGGGCCTCTCCTTACGGGTCTGATATGTTTCCTCAGAAGGTCCTTAACTGGGATAAAATCTGGAGGTCCTGTCATTCTCACATCACGCAGGACAGACTGCGGATCTTGTAATACTCGGTTCTCCAAAACATGTACTTGACTCCGGTGAAGTTGCACAAAATTGGTAAACTCCCCTCTTCAACTTGTAGCCGCTGTGGTCAAGCGGAGGGTACCCTATATCATATTTTCTGGGAATGCCCTTCTGTTGCAGTACTCTGGAAGACCATTAAACAGAGGGCAGATCCCCTTCTGGGCTTAGAAAATGTATATTCCCCGGAAATCTGTCTACTGGGTGACTTCACCGGAGTCGAGATCAAGCAACGAAGATTCCATATGGTCATGATTGCCCTCTCTCTTAAGGCCTTGGTGCTTCATCACTGGAAAAAGGATACTGCCATCTCTTATCTGGAATGGCTTAAGGAACTGTTAGCCAATTTGAGAGTAGAAAAAATGACTGCAAGTTTACATAACTGTATGCATCAATACAAAGAAAGATGGGAATCCATGTATACTTTGTTCAGTCTCTAAGGGTGTATTGTTAAAAAAGAGCACTGCCAAGGGTTATGCCTGGGGGGGAGGATTTTTGTAAGTGTCAATTTAATTCGATTGTCTTGTATTGTATTATAGTGTTGTACCTTTTTATTGTCCTGTGAATTGCTTTATTTTATATGTCTGTCCTGGTTGAAAAGTTAATAAAGTTGAATTTCAAAAATTAAAAAAAGAGAGAGGTGTACAAGAACAAGGGTGCACAATTTGAAGTTTGAAGGGGGTCTGCTCAGGGGCAACATGAGAAAGTACTTTTTCACAGAGAGGGTGGTGGATGCATGGATCAGCCTTTCAGAGGAGTTAGTGGGGTCAAAAACAATGGGGGAATTCAAGAATGCATATGATAGACATAAGACAATTATAGTGGGGGGTAGGAGGAAGCAGGCTGATGGTTAACTAGGATCTGCAGCCTATCCAAAAGGTAGGGAAATGGGCAGACTGGGTGGGCCAAGTGGTCTTTATCTGTTGCCGAAGTCTATGTTGCTATGCATGGTGTGCATGTGCAGATAAGTGCTGCATGTGCACAATGTCATTACGCAACATCATAGAGCATGTGGGCGCTATATGATGACATCATCCTCTCATTTTGATACAGTATGTACATTGTGCTAACTTAAAAGAAACTCACTGGGAAAGAAAATAAGCCCCCACCCTCCATGCTAATGTTAAATGGTGAAATCACACAAGACCCCAAAACCATAGCTGATACCTTCAGTGTCACATTCTCAGACCTCAGTCACATTCTCCCACAGGAAAATATGGCAGAGGACTCGTGCTACTTGGACAGCACTCCATCTGCCTATATCCTCACTTCCCATATTCTCCCATTCTACTTTAAGGAAATCTCCATCCTCAAGGCAAAAGAATATATACAGTGCTCTCTAGGCAAAACCAGGTTCAGTAATGACTCCTTAGACCTAAAGTTCATTGCCCGCTCCCTAGAAGAAGTTGTCTCCCCCCCTCACAAAAATACTCAACCTCTGTCTTAAATACGGTCAGTTCCCCAAACTATGGAAAGTTGCCATTGTCACCCCTTTTCAGAAAAGTGGAGAGCAGGGCCTGAAAGCAAACTACCGACCCATATCAATCCCCCCCCCCCCATGGTCTTTGAACGGATCAACAAGTACAGCATTCAGTGTTCCCAACAACATGGCTTTCAGAAGTCACACAGCACCATTGCAGTACTACAGCACTGATCGAGTATACAAACTTCCTTCATGAGGCTCTTTACAAGGGCAAAATAGTGGGGTCAATAAACATCAATCTAAACAAGGCATTTGACTCCGTCAACCACAAGGTCCTGCTTTTCAAACTTTGAGCCTCCTGGCTCTCTCCAGATGCCATAGTGTGGTTCTGAAGCTACTTCTCGCATAGCACACAGCAACTTAAAATCAATGAATTCCCCCTCTCTATCACTCGCTTGTTGTTTTTCTCCTGGCGCTGCAGGCTGCCGCTTTGTACTGGGCTCCTGCCTGTGTTGGCACCTTTTTCTGCCCACAAAAAAATCCACAGCTGTCCTGACAGAGTTCTATTGAGGTCACTCACTCCACCTGTCTCACTCACTCATTCTGTTTCTCCTGGTGCTCCAGGCTGCCCTTTTATACTGGGCTCCTACCTCTGTTGACATCTTTTTCTGCCCACAAAGAAATCTGCAGCAGTCCCGACAGAGCTCCGTTGAGCTTGCTTACTCCCCTTCTCTCACTCACTCATTCCGTTTCTGCCAGTGCTGCAGGCTATCCTTTTGTACTGGGCTCCTGCCTGTGTTGCCGCCTTCTTCTGCCCACAAAGAAATTTGCAGCAGTCACAACAGAGCTCTGTTGAGCTCGCTCACTCCCCCTCTCTCACTAGCTCGTTCTGGTTTTCCCGCTGCTGCAGGCTGCCCTTTTGTACCGGGCCCCTGCATGCATTGCTGTCTTTTTCTACCCACAGACAAATCTGCAGCAGTCCCAACAGAGCTCCGTTGAGCTCACTCACTCCCCCTCCCTCACTCACTTGTTCTGTGTCTCCCACCGCTGCAGGCTGCCCTTTTGTACTGGGCTCCTGCCTGTGTTGGCAGCTTTTTCAGGCCACAAAGGAATCTGCAGCAGTCCCGACACAGCTCCTTTGAGTTCACTCACTCCCCCTCTCCCACTTGCTCATTCCATTTCTGCCGGGGCTGCAGACTGACCTTTTGTACTGGGTTCCTGCCTGCGTTGCCACCTTTTTCTGCCCACAAAGAAATCCGCAGCAGTCACAATAGAGCTCCATTGAGCTCGCTCACTCCTGCTCTGTCACTTGCTCATTCTGTTTCTCTTGGCGCTGCAGGCTGCACTTTTGTGCAGGGCTCCTGCCCACATTGGTGCCTTTTTCTGCCCACAAAGAAATCTGCAGCAGTCCTGACAGAGCTCCGTTGAGCTCACTCAGTCCCCCTGTCTCACTCACTCGTACTGTTTCTCCCACTGCTGCAGGCTGGTCTTTTGTACTGGGCTCCTGCCTGCATTGACACATTTTTTTGCACACAAAGAAATCTGCAGCAGTCCTGACAGCGCTCCGGTGAGTTCACTCACTCCCCTCCCTCACTCACTCTCTCGTTCTGTTTCTCCCAGTGCTGCAGGCTGCCCTTTTGTACTGGGCTCTTGTGTTGGGGGCCTTTTCTGCCCACAAACAAATCCACAGCAGTCCCAACAGAGCTCAGTTGAGCTCGGTCACTCCTCCCTCTCACTCGCTCCATCTTAATCTGTCCCAAACATTGATTTCCCACAGTGACCATGCTATTCTCCGTCAGGAATGCAAAAATGATAGCTGTACTGTTCATAAGGAGGTGTGAAAAAATGCCACAGTTGGAAATGTGGCGTGAAAATATTACAAATTTGTGAAGTTACAAAGGTGCGTGGAAACCGTTCAATGCACACTTGTGACACAGTCATGTTATGGAGTTTTGTCACCAAATTTTCAACATAGGGATTTTAGGACCTCTACTCACTGTCATTTTCTTAATCTGTCCCAAACACTGATCTCCCACAGCAACCGTGTTATTCTGCACCAGAACTGCGAAAACACATTTCAGTCTGGATGTAAACAATGACAGCTGTACTGCTCATTAGGAGGTGTGAAAAAATGCCACTCCTGAAAATCTGGCGTGACAATATTACAAATCTGCGAAGTTACAAAGATGCGTGGAAAGTGGGCAATGCACACTTGTAATACAGTCATTTGATGGGCTATCATCACCAAATTTTCAGCATAGGCATTTTAGGACCTCTGCTCATGAACAGTATCACTGTCATTTTCTTAATCTGTCCCTAACAGTGGTTTCCCACAGCAACCGCGCTATTTTTTTTTTTTTAGTTAGTTGTTTAACCAGGTATAGCACACTAAGCTGAAAGCTTTTTTACAGGAGCGACCTGGGAGCACAAGGAGGTTAAGTGACTTGCTCAGGGTCACACAGTATGCAAGTGGAAGCTGTGGGATTCAAACCCAGGGCTGGTTTGCTGGATGTCACCAGATTTGCAGCTCAGAGCCTTAGACCACTGCGCTATACTGCCTCCTATTCTGCGCTGGAAGTGTGAAAGCACATTTCAGCCAGGATGGGAAAAATGACAGCTGTACTGTTCATAAGTAGGTGTGGGAAAATGGCAATGTTGAAAATCTGGAGTGAAAATATTATAAATTCGCGAAGTTACGAGTGTGCATGCAAACTGCGCAACACACGCTCGTAACACAGTCATTTTATGGAGTATCGTCACCAAATTTTCAACATAGGAATTTTAGGACCTCTGCTCATGAACAGTGTCACTGACATTTTCTTAATGTGTCCCAAATACTGATTTCCACCAGTGATCGTGCTATTCTGCTCCGGAAGTGAGAAAACATATTTTGGCCAGGATGTGAACAATGACAACTGTACTGTTCACAAGGAGGTGTGAAGAAATGCCAATGTTGAAAATCTGGCATGAAAATATTGCAAATTTGCAAAATTATGAGTGTATATAGCAACTGCACTACGCACGCTTGTAAAACATTCTTTTTTTGAAATTTTTCAACCAAATTTGCAACATAGGCTTTTTGAGAACCCACCTCATGAACACTGGCATTGTTGTTTTGTTAAGCAGCCCCAAAAGGTGATTCCATGCAGTGACCACAAAATCACCTTCTGGGGCTGATTAGTACCATGACAGTGCCAGAATTCATGAGGAGGGGTCCCAAAAACCCCATGTTGAAAATTTGGTACCAAAATTCCAAAAAATGACTGAGATATGCATCAAAGTTGAAAAAACCCTATTAATTCCATTTACAGCTTACTGGCATTTTCTCAGTTCACGGTCGGCTTTGAAGAGTGCAGACATGTTCCCAGTCCACCGAAGATCATCGCGCCGGACTCCGGAGGTAAGTATGGGGTGAGGGTGTGTGTGGGAAGGCAGGGTGGACAGTTGGTGGACGCCGGTTGTGGGAGGGGGAAGGGAGACCACCGAGGGACCGTTTCCTTTTTTCACAAGTCAAAAAAAAAAAAGATATTGCGGGACCGTTTTTTGTTTTCAGGGGCATGTGGCATGCTGGGGTGTGCTACCAGCATGCCAACAGACTGGTTTTTGGGAGGGCACCCTGTCGGCACACAACAAAAGGGTGGGGGGCCACATCATGCTGACAGGGATTGAGCACCCTGTCAGCACTAAAGGGGAGACCCAAGAGCCGAGGGGAATTTGGCACCCCTTCAGCACAAATGTTCTTTGAGTTTGTGGGGGGGCATTATGCCGATGGGGAGTGGGCTCCCCCATCAGCACATGAAATGGGGGGTAAATAATGGTGACGGGAGTGGGCTCCCATGTCGGCAACATCAAAGGGCAGGGCCACTGAAGCTGATGGGGATTGGGGTCCCCATTTGCAAACAAAACCTGTTGTGAGGGGTGCATGTTGCCGAGGGGGATTGGGCACCCCCTTGGCACTGCGGGTTACTTAGTATTGTTTGTGAACATGGCGGCAAGCTGCCACCATGTTCACAAACAATATTACACTTGGAAAGTTCCAAACAGCAATGATGGGTCACTCCCTCATTGCAGTGAATGGCTGACATTGCAATGATGAGGCAGCCCCTGATTGCAGCGGCTGAAACTTTTCAAGATTGTGGCACGCTGGTTGAACTAGTGTCAGCAGCAGCATGCCATGGCATTGGGGAAAGACAGCCAAGCCTTTAAAGGCTGTGGGGGCATTGGCCACAACAGTGCCGTGCCTCCACAACTTGTTTCTGAAAACCTGCCGCATTATGTTTCTTGCGCATGTGCACAATCAACATAAAAAAGGGTTTCCTCATCACATAATATCTCAAGGAATATTTAATGTAGTTGAAGTTCAAAAGTTTATTTCTTTGGCACAAAAAGCCTTTACAAGACTAGTGGTGGGTGAAGTTGCCTCAATTCGCTTCGTGAAGTGATTCGCAGCGTCAAGGCGAATTCACAAAATGCCCCGTAATGAGAAGTGGAGTACTTTGCATCATTATGGGCAATGCAAAATCCATTGACAGCAATGACTTTGTATTACTCCACCTTCCCCAAGCCACTACTCCACAAAATTGTAAGGCGAAGTACATTGAAAAGTACATTAAAAACAATATACTTAGCCTCACCTCGCCTTGTTTTAAGCTGCAAAGGCGAATTTTACAGTGATTCATGGGATTTCAGGTCACATGGGCTCTAGATTGTTCTCCACAGCCTCAGTTTGGGAGTAGTGTTTGTAGGAAGCTGTAGGAGACAGTCTGCTGTGAGAGCTCTCTGCAATTCAAACCTTCTAAAAGCTGTTAAAAAGCCTTTTTGAGTCATTTTTTTTTTTTGCTCAAACTTTAGTTCATCGATTGTAGGAAACTCTCCTGTGCTCATATCATCAAGCATTTATTGTTTGTGTGTGGATTTTTAATGTTAATGTACAACATTCAGTCTGTATACTGACAGACACTGGAAGTGTGCTTTGGGGGAGGGGTGTATCTGTGGTGTAGGTAGATTAACTTGGAGAAAAAAACAGTTCTTTCTGTTTTGGTGTTATTTTTCTTCTATAACTGTGTTAATTGACACAATATAATTTCTGTAATAATTCTTGACTTTTTTGACTGATCGTTGTGGTGCAGCAGTGCATAATTTTAGTTTGTTTAAAATATGTGGTTATATTACTGAAGTTTTAAATTTGCTATGCATTACTTAGTGTGTGTGAGTGTGTGTTTGATATGTGTCATCAAATCAGACACCTTTTGTTGTGCCACATATTAAATGCAGCAATGTGAACCTGCTATCCACTGCAGCTGCATGATTTTTGTACTTCTTTGTAGTATCTTTCCTGGTACTAGTACTAGAGTGACTGTTGCTCAGTATACTGCCCCATGGCCCTCCCCAAAAGGCAAAGGTTTTCTTTTCCAGATTTGAACTTCTGACGGTGAGCACTGGTTAGGTGTTGTGCCTTTGCATCTGCATCTCTTTAGTGCGCAGTGCAATCTTAATTTGTCTGTGCATTTGCATCTCTTTAGGGCCCAATCTCCATCTGTAACTTAAGTCACAGTTGTTTCTTTGGCTTCCCTTCAGAGTACTGGACTGGTGTGGTGCATATCTCTGCATGAACATTATACTCATTAATATTCGTTTGGAAGTCAGGGCCATCATCACAAGTCACTCGTGATACAAATCACGTTCTTCATTATCATAGCCACAATATGCAGTCACGATTCATGATCACGTCACGAATCACAAAATTATTTTTTTTACTAGTTACTTGGATGTATTGAAATCCTATTTTGCAGTATCTCTCCAGGCTTCACCACCCCACCACTGTACTCATTAATAAGAGTTTTTAAATTGGGGAGTTTTGTGCTACAGCTCATCAGGGAAGTACAGCCATAGGCATTCGCATTCCCATACAGTTTCATATTGGTTATCTCACACCGTATCACATTCTTCATCATCACAGTCACAAATCATGATTTTCGATCACATCATGAATCACAAAATCAATTTTGTTACTAGTTATTTGCATGTATTGTGAACCTGTTTTGTAGTATCTCTCCAGGCTTCACCCAATCACCACCACTGTACTCATTAATGAGAGTTTTTAAATTGGGGAGTTTTATGATACAGGCTCAGCTCACTGGGGAAGTACAGCCATAGGCATTCACGTTCCTTCCGGTACAGCATGTGAGTTACAGTATTGTAAGTAGTGGTGGGAGAAGTGACCCCAATTTGTTCCGTGAAGTGATTCGTAGAGTAACATAGAATCTGTGGAGTACTCCGCAATGTGAAGCAGAGTACTTCACGTCATAATGAGGAACACGAAGTTCATTGAAACCAATAACTTTGCATTATTCTGCCTTCCCCAAACCACTTCTCCACCAATTTTAAGGTGAAGCACATTGAAATTGATGTACTTTGCTTCACTTCACCTTGTAATTGAGCTCCAAATAAAATTCTGCAGTGATTGATGGGATTGCAGGTCACATGGGCTGTAGATTGTTCTGCACAGCCTCAGTTCTGGCCTGGGAAGTGTGTGTGTAGTGGTAGCTGGAGACAGTTTTCTCTCAGAACTCTGCAATTCAAAACCTCCAAAAGCTGTTAAAAATGCCTTTTTGAGTCATTTTCTTTGCTCAAAATGTAGTACATTAATTGTAGGAAACCCTTCTGTGCTCATATCATCGAGTGTTTATTGTTTGTGTGTGGATTTTGAATGTTAAATTAGAACAGTCAGTCTGTGTACTGTGAAGTGTGCTTTGGGAGAGGGGCATATTTGTGGTGTAGGTAGATAAACTGGGAGAAAAAAGGCAGTCTTTCTGTTTTGGTTATATTTTTCTTGTACAACTGTTAATGTACACACAGTATTATTTTCAGTAATTCTTGACATTTCTTTGCTGATTGTTGTGGTGCAGCAATGTATAATTTGTTTGTTTAAAACATTTGGTTAAATTACTAAAGGTTTTCAATTTGCCACTCATTACTTGTAGTGTGTGTGTGAGTGTGTGCGATGCGTGCCATTAAATTAGACACCTTTTATTGTGCCACAGAGTACAGTAATTGCAGCAGTGTGAATCTGCTATCCACCTCACCTGCATAACTTTTTTGTGGTGCTTTGTGGTATCTTTACTGGTAGTGGATTGTTACTCTCATGCACTAGTCCCCCCAACCAGCAAAAGGTATTCCTTTGCAGATTTGGATTTGTGACTTGTTGTGAGCACTGGTTAGGTGTTGTGCCTTTCTGTATGCATGTCTTGAGTGTGCAGTGCAATCTTAATCTGTCTGTGAATTTGCAGTGCACCATTAATTCTGGGAGACTTCACATTTCTTGTTACGCCCTTATTTCACTTCATCAACACTGGGGAATTTTCTGGACACAAGACAGTAGCATTTCGTCAGCACCGGGGAATTTTTTGAACACAAGACAGTAGTATTTTGGGGATACACATTAATTCTGGTGACTGTGTGTGACCACTGCGTGCATGACTGAGTGCACCATTAATTCTGGGAAACTTTGCATTTCTTATTACACTCTCATTTCAATTTGTCAGCACTGGGGAATTTTCTGGACACAAGACAGTAGAATTTTGGGGATGCACATTAATTCTGGTGACTGTGTGTGACCACTGTGCACATGACTGAGTGTGCCATTAATTCTGGGAGACTTTGCATTTCTTGTTGTGCTCTCATTTCACTTCGTCAGCACTGGGGAGTTTTCTGGGCACAAGACAGTAGCACTTTGGGTATGCACATTAATTCTGGAGACTGTGGGTGTGGGGGGCTGCCAATATTGTTGTCACTTCACCTTACTTCACGTTAAGGCTGAATGACAACACAAAGTAATAATTAAAAGGTGATGTGAGCCTTTCACATGGGTCACTCTGCGTAGCGAAGTAACAAATCAAAGTGCCCACTTCGCGGGCACTTTGCCAGCGGAATTTAAATTCACTGCTTCTCTATACAAGACATACAAACAAACGTTTTGTGCAAAATGTCCCTGATATATTCTTTTGAGACATGTACAGCAATAATTTATGTTACAATAATCTTCCCAAGGTAAAAATATCCACATCACATACTGTAAAAAGTTAGAATTAAATCTCTCTATCCAGATCTAAATTCCAGACTCTAAAACATTTTACCTCCAAAAACCATATAAACACTACAAACAGGTATCTGCCTCTATCTCTGAAATCAAACAAAGAGGCAGAAGACACTGCAGAGCAGAACACTGCAGCACAGGAGCTAGCACAACAAAACTCACCCAAATCAGGAACCAAAACAAAAAAGCAAAAAGGAAATCCAAAAAACTTCTGCTCATAGGAGACTCCATGATTCGGGGAGTTGATACCCATATCCAGTCAGGGGTAATGGTCAGATGTCTCCCAGGTACATCAGCATGGAGAGACACTGACCGCATTGCTAAAATTGTTCACAAAGCAGGAGAAAACATTGA
This sequence comes from Neoceratodus forsteri, assembly GCA_016271365.2. Classification (NCBI taxonomy): domain Eukaryota; kingdom Metazoa; phylum Chordata; order Ceratodontiformes; family Ceratodontidae; genus Neoceratodus; species Neoceratodus forsteri. The sequence goes on from CM057455.1 coordinate 1,058,228,139, forward strand.
TGTCCTAGTATACATAGGAACTAATGATCTCACCAGTCGGTCAGTTGTGGAGACCAAGGAACACCTGACCAGGCTGGGTGACAAATTATCATCTATTTCATCTGGCATCTCCTTCTGTGAGATCTTGCCAGTCTGGGAGAGGGGAGCAGATGGATGGAAGGTCAGAGAAGGGGAGATAGGGGAGCTAAACACATGGCTCAAGGGCTGGTGCCAGGAAAAAGGACACAGATTTGTAGGGAACTGGCAACAGTTCTGGGAGCGAAAGTTCTTTAAATTTGATGGACTGCATCTGACTAAGGAGGGAGTCAGTGCATTGGGGCAGAAGTTTGACATCTTTGCAGAATATTTAAACTAGCAAATGGGGAGAGGGGTGCAGCACCCCATACGTCGAATGGGAAGAACACCCTTCCCCCCTCAGCTAATGGTCAAACAGGGATTCAGCATGTTTGCAGTTCATTTGCATCACCAGGTAAGAAAAAAGGTTTGTCTCCCCATATGACACACAGGGGTAATGCCAAACCTCACCCAACAACTAACACACCAAAATCTGGCCAATGGAAAATCAAGTACACAAATGGTCACAGCCTGGGAAATAAGATCCCAGACCTGCAGGCAATAATGTCAGAGGCTAAACTGGACATAGTAGCAATTAGTGAGATGTGGTTTACCAGTAACCACACTTGGGAGACTTCAGTACCTGGCTATGTATTGTTCAGAAGAGGCCGAGGTGCAAAAAGGGGAGAGGAGTGGCTCTGTATGTCAATGAAAATATCAAAGCTACAGAAATTCAGAATACACATAAGGAGCCAGAAGAATTGTGAGTCACCCTGGAAACAGGAAATGGGACAGCCATAAGAACTGGGGTTGTCTACAGGCCCCCAGACCAGGGGGAGGACATAGACACATTACTGTTAGAAGATATACAAAACATGACAGCTAAAGGGGAGGTTCTGATAATGGGAGACTTCAACATGCGAGATACAGATTGGTCAATACCAGCAGGAACATCTGCCAGAACTAGACACATGGTGGATTCCCTGCAGGGGGAGGGCCTCAAACAACTGGTACAGCAACCCACAAGAGACAGGGCTATCCTAGATCTAGTACTGACTAACAGGAAGGGATCACAGATCTCCAGGTAGAAGGTCACCTGGGGACCAGTGACCATCACATGGTATGGTTCAATTTGGCTACTACATCTAAATCATCCCATTCCAAGGCAAACATATGGGACTTCAGAGGCGCTGACTTTGATAAGATGGCCAACAGAGTTAAGCTAGCCCTGGCAAAAAGAAACACAGGGGAGGGGTTACAGACAAAGTGGGCAAGCATTAAAGATGCAATACTTGAAGCAACATCCCATTGTGTTAGACAGAAAAGGAAGTGCAAAAGAAGAAGGAAACCACTTTGTTTCTCAAATACAGTAGCAGAAAAGGTCAGAGCCAAAAGGCTGGCCTTCAGGAAATATAAGGGAACACAGTGGGATGAAGATAGGGAGGCATACCAAACTGCCCTAAGGGAAGCAGGGAAGGCAGTAAGGCAGGCAAAGTCCCAAACTGAGGAAACACTAGCACGAACAGTAAAAGAAGGTGACAAGACTTTCTATAGATACATTAGTGAAAGGAGAAAGTCCAGAGGGAGTATTGCTAAGCTTAATGGAGAAAAGGGAGCATGTGAGGAGGAGGACCTGTAAAGGCATCTATCCTAAATATATACTTTTGCTCAGTATTTACCGAAAGAAGGTAGGGCAGGGCCCACAGTTCAACATCATGGACACAGGGGAGGGAGGTGAGCACTCCCTTCACAAAGAAAGGGTCCTGAGCTTGCAAAACTCAGGGTGGATAAGGAAATGGGACCTGATGGCATACATCCCAGGGTACTTAAGGAGCTAAAGGTGGAACTAGCAGAGCCATTAGCAGAACTGTTTAGTGAGTCTCTGAGCACAGGAGAGGTCCCAGAAGACTGGAAGGGCTCATGTGATCCCGGCTCCACAAGAGTGGTAGCAGGGAGGAGGCGGGGAACTACAGACCAGTCAGTCTTACCTCAGTAGTGGGCAAGATTATGGAGGCACTCCTTAAGGAAAGGATAGTGCAACACCTGGAATCCATAGGGGTACAGGATCCAAGACAACATGGGTTTACAAAAGGAAGGTCCTGTCAAACTAATCTCATAGATTTCTTTGACTGGGTAACTAGAGTGGTGGACCAAGGGGGAGCAGTTGATGTCGCCTACCTTGACTTCAGCAAAGCTTTTGACACTGTTCCACATAGACGATTGATAAATAAGCTGGGTAGGCTCAGGGTGGGTCAGAAGTTGGTCAACTGGGTGGCAAACTGGTTGATGAGCAGAAAACAGAGAGTGGTGGTAAATAGTATACAGTCAGAAGAGATACAAGTCACAAGTGGGGTACCTCAGGGATCAGTCCTGGGGCCAGTCCTCTTCAACTTCATTAGTGACCTTGCAGATGGACTAGAGGGTAAGCTTGTCTGTTTGCAGATGACACCAAGATCTGCAACACAGTAGATGATCCAGATGGGGTGGGCAGAATGAGAAGAGATCTGGATAAACTAGCAAAATGGTCAGAAGAGTGGCAACTAAGGATTTAATGCAAAGAAGTGCAAAATCATGCACATAGGGAAGAGAACCCTGAAGCCACCTATAGGCTGGGAGGAGTTGCTAGCAGTCACAAGGAAGAAAGAGACTTGGGCATCATCATCACTGATGACCGGAATTATCAAGCAGACCTTTAAAGCAGTAGGTAGGCTAGGGGGTGTTAGGGTGTATTAGTAGGGGTATCACAAGTCGTAAGAGGAGGTAATAATCCCTCTTTACAAGACACTGGTTAGGCCCCATCTGGAGTACTGCGTGCAGTATTGGAGGCCACACCTTCACAAGGACATTAACCAAATTGAGGCAGTCCAGAGAAGGGCAACCAAAATGGTGCAGGGACTGCATCAGAAGACATATGAGGACAGATTAATAGAGCTCAATATGTATACCCTTGAGCAAAGGAGGGAGAGAGGTGATATGATCGAGGCATTCAAACACCTTAAGGGCATTAACATGGTGAAAGAGTCTAACATGTTTAAATATAAGAAAAATAGCAGGACAAGAGGACACAGCATGAGATTAGAGTGGGGCCGATTAAGGGGGAATGTGAGGAAATTCTTTTTCACAGAAAGGGTGGTGGATGCATGGAATGGCTTACCACAAGAAGTGGTGGCTATGAATACAGTGCAGGGCTTCAAACAGGCATGGGATAGGCATAAGGGAGCAATACAAATGACTATGAATAGATAGGCCACTGACAGAGCAAAGGCCGGTGGCACATTTATAAGGTAGAAAAAGAAATGGGCAGACTGGATGGGCCTTGCGGTCCTTATCTGCCGTCAACTTCTATGTTTCTATGTTTCTATTTCTTCACTATATGCAAGATTCAGATCATTTAAAAATGTATAGCAGATAAATATCCAATAAGTTTATTTAATATCCCAGAATCTGTAATTGTAAAACAAATAATTAATTATTAGGCCAGGAGGATGGCCAAAACCTGCTAGAGTTTCCTCAAATCAGTTCTCCCCAGCTTTACCATGGATTGGACACCATAACATGACATGCTTCAAATCATCTTCTATCTTGTTTCCACAGCCACAGAAGTGATCCTCTATTCCCACTCTTTTCTGTCTAAAATATATATATATTTAGCTGCATAAAGTTTCAAATGGAATCTTGTGATTAAACGCTTATGCTGAGGAGTTGAGATATAAAGCAAATATTCTAACTGATGAGTTACTTTGATTTCTTTATACCATCTAAAATATTTTAATTCCAAAATTCTCTTTGTCTTTTGCTATAGCCAAGACCCTGATCCTTGTTTTAACCATCAGAGAAATTTCTTCTTTTGGTCTTAAATATATCTTGTACAAGAGATGGCCCATACCCATTGGATAAAGTTCTTTTTGAATTAATTTAATATTTGGAGAGATGAGCAATCATAATACATGTAGTTATAATTGTTTTCTTGATTTATAGCTGCCCTGGGCATTGACTTTGATTTATTACCAAAAATGATCACTTTAGTTTTTCTTCCTTATTAATCACTAATCCATTACCTTTGCACATTTCTGCAAAACTATCTGATTTACTTTGAAGTCCCAGAAAGGATGTAGAAATTAGAACCAAATCATCTGCATATACTAAAATGGTACTCTATGGTCCTTGATTTTTGGAGAATGAAAGTTAGAACTATATAAACTTTCTAAAATTGAATTAATATATAAGTTAAACAAAGTTGGAGTCAATATACATTCCTGGCGAACTCCTAGATTTGTATTTATCATTGTAGTTGTCAAACCCTGATGATTATATTGTACTTTGGTCCAAGTATCTTTGTGCATTCTAATAAGGATATTCAAGAGGGTGCTGTCCATCTCAAGGTCTTCAAATGTTCCCCCTAAGAATGTTCTTCTGATACTGTCAAAAGCTGCTGATAGATCCACAAAACAGCAGAATAACTTTTTTTTTCTCACTGTAACATATTTCCAAAGTAGATGGTTTAGTACATAACAATGTTGAATTGTGGACCTCCTGGCTCTAAAGCCATTCTGATATTCACTCAGTATACAGTTTTCACTAATCCATAATTGATTTTTTTTTTTCAACTCTCTTTGTCACCACCAGAGCCGGCACTCTCTTAGACCTCTCCACCGGCCAATGTCACTCTACCGCCCACTGTGAGCCCTGCCATCCTCAAGGACATTACTTTCTCCCCGAGCCCCCCTGGGGACATAGGGCCCGAGGAGATCGAAGGGGCAGTGGAAGTGCTCCAGTGTTGGGTGTGTGGCAGCATGGCTCTGGGAGGGCCGTTGCCTATCCAGACTGGAGATTTTTCATAGTGTTTACACCCCCAACATGGGACATGCAATGCCGCCCAGCCCAAGATGTGGGTGCTCCCAACCACGTCTGACGGCTACCCATTGCTTGCTATTGAGCCCCTGTGAGTAGCAGTGCCACTGGTCTCCACTGGGGGACTGCTGCTGCACCGGGCTATCCCTGGATCCCACCCCGAGAGAGGAGAGGAGAGCAGTCCTTCAGATGCTCAATCCTCTCTCTCCCCTGCCGACCCCTGGTGGTACGGGCTCATTCCTGAACCCAGGTAACCGGCGTAGCATGAGGTGCGGTGTCCAGTGCCTCAACCCTCAGTGCCGCCAGGCAAGCTTTCATAATTGAATTTGATATAATAAAATTTTACAGAACACTTTCTGTGAAACTTCAATCAGGCTTATGGGCCTGTACATTTTGGGATTCATTGGATTTTTAAAAATGAGAAAGACAGTACTCCCTCTCCAACTATCTGAAATATCTTGTCCTTGTGTCAAAGAGTTAAATAAGATTTTAAATATCAATATCCACCAGTCTAGAAAGGTTTTGTTTATATCACCCAGAATGTAGTGAGATCCTGGGGCCTTATATGATGTTAATGTGACCAATGCTGAATATATTTCTTCATCCTGTATACACCTTGGGGTTGGATAAAAGTTGGGGTTGGATAAAATATGTTTGCTTTATCCATACTATCATTTACTTTATTATTTATCTTATTTTCCTCTTGCCCTGAAAAATATAGCTTTTTGAAATAAGTCTCCCAAATTTCTGGTGTCACATAAGCCTTGATCTTAGTTGAATATTGGCCATAGCCTCCAGTAACACTTTTCCAGAATGTTTTGTTATCCTTTGCCATAGCGGCATTCCTTAACTTTCCCATTGTTTTGTGTTAGATTTATTCCTTTCCTGTTTCAGCAGTTGTTTATATGCCTTCCTGGCCTAATTTATCTCTTTAATTTTTCTACATGTTTTCCCTTGTTTTATGGCTCTGGCCATCCAATTTAAGTTTTCTTTGGATGTCTTGCAGACTGTTAAACCAGGTTTTTTGTTCCTGTCTTTGTAATCTACTTGTTTTACAAAATGGTCTTACATATGCCTTTAATATATTGCCATTCTTTCACTATATTTGTATAATTAGCATTTTCTAATAAATTCTGTTGTTGTGTTTCCAAAATATGTTTCTGTAAATAATGCTTGAAGATATTAATGGTGTCTCTCTGCCATTTAATCCTTTTAAGATTTAAGATTTCCATTACTTCATTATTACTGGAATCATTAGTTGGTTCAAAAATGATATTTTGTATCTGGACCATAGTTAGAACTGGAAAATGAGAAGAATCCAGATGATCACAAAGTTCTGTAATATTTTGAGTGCCTCCACATTAGCTCAAATATTTAGTGTAGCAGCAGCAGTTGGCACGTGAAGTTTAAGGGACAGTCAGACCCCTTAGGCCTCAAATTGTCCTTATTAAAAAAAACATTTTATGATCAGTCACATTCTGTTAAGATTACTGATGTAGCTGGTTGTTTTATTCTTTTTCCTTTTTAAAAGTGAAAAACAAACTGCCCTGTTGCCCATACTGCTGTTAACCACTACAAAGTTTGTTTTCAGTGTTATGCTAATTGATCAACTTCCACTGCACCTTTCCTGGTTGGGAATACCCTCACACACACAGTCTAGTCACTCATGATGCAGTGGGAGGGGAGGAGAGGAGACAAAACATCATGAGTTGCTGCATTTTGGGTGGTGTCTTTGTAATGTTCAGGGGATATGCACTTAGAGTTGGTCAAGCTAGAATTTGAAACAAACTAAGCAAGGTTGGATACAATTTAATTACACCACTGCCATACATTTAAAGCAGGAGTGTTATGCTAGAATTTGAAACAAACTAAGCAAGGTTGGATACAATTTAATTACACTACTGCCATACATTTAAAGCAGGAGTGTTATGAAATCTGACAAAAAAAAAGTGACCGCATACTTTTTTACTATCAAAGATTCCAGGCATTTTCCAGTTTTATTTGGTAGTAATATTTTCTAGTTCCACCAGAAATTGAGCATGGTACAGTATGAGTGTTTTAATTTACTTTTTTTCTGAAGGAAAAAAATGTGGCAATCACAACTGGCTTAGAATTAGCATTGTAAACCTGGCAAGGGTTAATATCAAGAGAATAAAGAAAGTCATGGTGTGCACTGCGCAAAATAGGAGGGAGTTGGGACCTATTAGGGTAGATTTGACAGGCATGTTAATATTTTTATTAATTGTACCACAAACTTGCTCTTTTAGGAAAACATTTTTTATTGCACCACTGCCATAAGTTGTACAAAAAAAGGCAGCAAATAAAATAACCAGCAACATCAATAAATTTTACAGAAGGTAAGCAATAAACCAGAAATAATATGATACAAAAAGTATTGACAGTGTCCCTTTCATGTCATTGGTCCTGTTCCAACTTATGTTAAACTTTTCCTGTAAAGAAATGTTGACTTTGGGCCCTATCTACAAAACAGTTTGCCATTACACAGAAATGATGAAAGTGTTTTGCGGATATGGTCCATGGTAATAGAACAACAGACACCACATTTCATCAGTTTCTGTTATTGAAGTGTCATTTATTCCCAGACCCACACAGTATTTACCAACCACCATATGAGTTGTCACCATCATCATCCACAACAACATCAATCACTTCATCAGGATCAGCCGGTATATTTTTTTGTTGGATATGAAAATCTTGCCTTATTAACTTTAATATATGTCAATGTGTGTACATTTTCTTGCACTAACCTATTTCTAGTGTGCATCAAAATATTGCTAGCTGTATTGAACATGTGTTCTGAAGAGACACTTGTTTCAGGTCATCCAAGATATTTAAAGGTTTATCATACAGCTTGGCCATATTAACTTGTTCAGTCTCCAGTATTCAAAAGGACAAGAATCAATGGGAATAAGGGTTTCTTGCAGTTAACTGCCTACCGTGATGGACAGAGAATGCTCAAAAGAAGAATCAATGTAACTTGGTATGGCAGTAATTTGCAAAAGGTTTTGCCATAGATTTAGCTTGCTACTGGGGTGGAAGTGGTAATTGTGGAAGAACTACTGCTTAGTTTTGGTAACTTTCACGTTCTGTTTCTCTTCATGAAGGTGGATCTGCATGCTGTGGAGATGACAACTTGAAGCTATCAAGTGTATCTGTGCTTGACTCTTATGAGTGTTGCAACTCATCTAGCAACAGAAATTTGTAGTGCTTTGCATTATCTGTTTTTGGAAGATGCATAGCCTTGAACCTGGGATCTAAAAGAGTTGCAAATATGTAGTGTTTTGATTTTGTCATTGCAACTAATCTGTCATTGTTTGGAATCACTTAAACATATTGATTTGGAAGTGCTTAGGCATTCTCTTTACATGATTTCCGTGATACTGCCGACATCTTGTCTCATCTTCAGATCTGCCTTTTTTTTCTAGCTGTGGAGTCAGAACACTCAGATGATGTGTAATCAGCATGATAAGTGGGGTAACCTAACTCAGAGGTGCACCTTCGGAAGACATGTCCCTTGAAGTTGTCTCAGAAGGAGTTAGCAGGCAACACACTGTCTTCAATAACATACACTGCAGCACAGAAAGCATAATGCCATCTCCAACAATGTAACTGGAGCAATATTCATGTACAGCTTTCTTTTGTTTCAAGTGGTGCTACAGCATATAAATAATTGAGTTCCACCAAGTGGAAGCATGTTTAATCAGCTTTTGGTGGGATAGCTTGCTTTTCTTTTGCAGTTCAGATAATATCTGTATAGCCTTGGCTGAATGTAAAAAATGAGCCATAATCTTTTTTTTCAAACAGCAATAACACCGTCAACTTGTGTTTCATTGCTCAGGAACCCAGTGACAATTAAATGTAAGCAATGTGCATAGCAAGGAGCATGCATGAACCTTCCATCCTGTACTGCTTTCAAGATGTTGACTCCATTGTCACTTACTATAAAGCCACATTTTAGACCATCAGAATAAATCCAGTCATTAAACAGCTTATTTAGTTATTACAAGATATTTTCAGCTGTATGACTTTGACCAAACTTTTTTGTCCCCAGAGCCCTGCCAATAAAGACATAGACAAGTTGTGTGTGGTTGCTCAGTTTGGCAATTCATTTACTTAATATTTCCAAAATATCATTGTTTACAATACATAGTACATTTCCACCACTTTTCAGTTTTACAATCTCTTCCAATTAATATTTATGTACATTATATACAGACACATTCTTTTCCAATTCATCATTTCTACCACTTTCTTCTTTTTCTTATGCCCCCCACATGTACATCATGGGGTGGCCCGGCCTCTTCCTCTTTTGTTGGAAAGGGGTACGTGCGTACACACCGTACCCCTGCTTCTTGCTTCTTGGTCCTGTGTCACCTTTTTAGTGTTTTCCTTTTTATCCCTCGCTTATTTCCTGTCTTCATCCTCCCCTTTTTCCTGCTGTCCACCTACGGCAGTCCAGTCCTTCCTACCACTTTGTTCCACCTGCCATAGTGGGGCACTGAGCTCCACCTATCACAGTCCCCTCCTGCTTCTTCTCTCATGGTGGGTGGGTTGGAAAATCATGTGGAGCAAATTTGTGAGCTCCCCTGGCTGTGCAGCCTCTTATGACTGCCCAGTTAGGCCCTGCCCTTTTTTTTATTCACATTTTTTTCCCCCAGGGATCTGGTCAGCATTATGTCCCAACTGACCCCCCTAGCCCTGACACCGACATCAGGCCATCCTCCTCATGCCCCCACGGATTACCCCCCATGGCGGGGTGGTGAGGAGGAAACCCAGCTCAACTCACTGGAGCAGGATCCAGATGAGGAGGTGCCATTCGGGTCAGGCAGCGGGGTTGGAAGCTCATGCTGCCTGACCGAAGCCCGATTTTCCTATTTCTCTCCTTGCGGGTAACGGCATGCAATGACATCCAGACCTGTGGCAAACATCTGCTGTACTCTGCCCCCTCTCTGCACCACTCTGGTAGTGCTCCCCGGTCATCACCAGGGGTCGCTACAGAGCAATGGAATCCTGGATCCTTCCCCGGGATAGGAGAGCAGTCCTCTGGATGCTCCATTGTATCCCTCCCCTGCTTACCCCCTGTGGCCCAGGCTCACTTCCAAACCCGGGTCACCAGCGTGGCATGAGGTGTAGCATCCAGTGTCTCAGCCCTCAGTGCCACCAGGCCTGCAAGGCCCTGCTCTTTAGCTTCCCTGGCCACTCGATTGCCACCTCACTGTACCCACTCTGCCCCTTTTCCCACCCATTTTGTGACGTCATCGGGTCCTCCCCTTTTGTGACCTCATGTCCATCCTTCTAACCTTCCCCCTTTCCCTCCCCCTGCCTCCTGGCTTTCCCCACACCACATGTCCAGGCCTTGTGACAATGGGGTCTGCTCCTTTATTTGGGCAACCCTCTTTATTTGCAGCAGCACCATCTTTTGGGGTGTGTTTGTTTTTGTAGAATCACCAGAAAAACTGACCCACTGAGTAGCAAGGGACATATCATCTATATTCTGATTGCTGGTCCACATATCTGTTGTGACATGAATAACCCCACCCTCTAAATTTTTAAGTGCAATTATCACTGTCACTTTTAATGCCTGTTAAATCTTTGGTATTTCAACACAGGCAAAGTACCTTTGATGAGGAACACTGTAATGAGTCTCTGCAGGTTTCATAACCTCCATGAAATCATCATGCTCTAATAAACAGTATGGAACAAGTCTCCAGCTAACAGTTTCCCAATTTTATGATTAAGATGAAGACTCTCTGGATGACTGTTAAAAATATTCTTCTTCTCAAATGCTGCTTATAACATGACCCTGCTGGTTTATTAGACACTGTGCTTCATTTAGCTGATGGTTGTTGGGTTGGCAGACTTATACATTCAGTGCCATCACAGGATGTGCAACTGGTGCTAATGGTGATGGTATTAGTGGTAATGGTGGTCCTAGGGCTGATACTGGTTCTGTCTGCATCAAGTTCTCAAAATGCACTATAATAGCACTACCACCCCAACACTGGTGGCACAGGTTCAGGAATGAGCCGAATAATCGGGAGCCAGCCGGGGTGAGGAGGCTTGAGCATCCTGTATGATGCTCTCCTTCTCCGTGGGGTGGGGGGTTGTCACATCATCCTGTTACCACCACCTGTGGATGCACAGGCAGCAGACACTGGGCTCATCTTGTGTGGCGGGAAGGAAGTCGTTAGGTGCTTTGCAGAGATGTGCATCAGCAGGTCTACTGCCTGGACTTCTGTCCATTGTGCTGGTATCCTCAAGGGTGGGGCTTGGGGGGGGAAACAGCAAATAAAAGAAAAATCTATGCAAAAGCCCCTAGTGCTGCACAGCATGATCCCTGACAGTGTGAGGGGGGATGGAGCACAGATGGTCTGTCTAGCTGCCACTGAGCTCCGCCGGCACTGGGAGAAAAAAATATGTCAACAAAAAAAAAAATTCACTGTGCATTTCTACATCATGATCCTTCTCATCTATGGTCTGGGAGATGGAGGACATAGTTTTGGGCTGATCAAGCAATACTGAATGTTTTTTTCAGATGGCATTTAAGAGCTGTAGTGCCGAGACAAGACAAGAAGCAACCTCACCATGGCTTAGACTTTGTTTACATAGGGAAGAAATTGCTCTGCATGGATCAAGTTTGCTGACAGAAAAACTATTCCACATTTCAGAAGTGAGAGACTTTGTCTGCATGCTAGGAAGATAACTAAGAACTGTTTGTGTTTTTTCACCTGCCTGAGCAGAACAACCCAGATCATCCTTGGTGCTAGAAGAAAGGGACCTTGAGGGTTTTTGATTTTTATCCAGTGTAGAAGTGCTGGATTCACTGGATATGTCCTCCTCATTATCAGCATTTATGGATTTATTTGCAGTAGCACTACTGGATTCTTGATCAGCAGACTCTCTCATTTGGGTTGGCTGAGGGGCTGATGATATGTCACTTGTCACAATAGTGTCAGACTCAGACAAAGAGCTATTATTTGAGTCAAGAGTGTAAGTCATTGTCTCTTGTACTACACTTAGAAACATAGAAACATATAATCTGTCAGTAGATAAGGACCATACAGCCCACCTAGTCTGCCCATTTCCCTACTTTTTTTTGGCAATCCCTACTCTTATCTGGACTGCCTTTCTCCCACTCTGCTGTACAGCAGGGTGCCTTTATGCTTATCCCATGCACTTTTGAATCCCTGTACTGTTTTTGTTTCCACCACCTCTGCTGGTAGGCTGTTTCATGGAACCACCACCCTCTCTGTGAAAAAATACTTCCTTGTATTCCCCCTAAGCCTCCCTCCCACCAGAATCATGTTATGTTCCCATATCCTTGTGCACTTTCGTCTCTGAAATATGCTCCCCTGCTGTATCCAGTTTATTCCTCTAAGGTATTTGAAAGTATCTATCATATCCCATCTCTCCCTTCTCTCTTCCAGCGAATAGATGTTTAGTTCCTTGAGTCATTCCTCATAAGGTTTGTGGTACAGTCCCTGTATCATTTGTGTTGCTCTTCTCTGGACTGCTTCTATTCTGTCCATGTCCTTCCTGAGATGCAGACTCCAGAATTGGACACAGTGTTCCAGATGAGGCCTCATCAGTGATCTTACAGTGGCATTCTACTGGTTATGACCCTTCCTATGCACACCAGCATTCTGTTTGTCTTCCCCACTGCTTTTTCACATTGTTTGGCTGACTTCAGATCATTGGATATGATAACCCCCAGGTCTCTCTCCTGACTTGTTGTGGCTAAAACCTTCCCCCCCCATCTTGTATTTCTCTCTTGGGTTTCTGTATCCCAGGTACATTATCTTGCACTTCCTAGCGTTCATACCCAACTGCCAGACCCTTGACCATTCCTCAAGTAATCTTAGGTCTCATTTTATCTAGCCCCTCCTGTGCATCGACTCTGTTAGAGAGCATGGTGTCATCTGTGAACAGGCATACTCTCCCCTCCAGTCCCTCTGCAATGTTGCTTATAAAGAAATTGAATAGAACTGGACCAAGCACCGATCCCTGTGGAACCCCGCTGGCCACCTCCCCTCTTTCGATTTTATGCCATTTACTACCACCATCTGGGTCCTGTCTTTTAGCCAGTTTCCAATCCATTTTACCACTTTAGAGCCCACACCCAGATTTCCCAATTTGTTAAGCAACCTTCTATGAGGAAATGTATCAAAGGCCTTACTGAAGTCCAGGTAGGTCACATCTACCACCCCTTCCTGATCCACCACCCTGGTCACCCAGTCAAATAAATCAATAAGATTAGTCTGACAGGACCTACCCTTGGTGAATCCATGCTGCCTTGTGTCTTTTGCACTGCTTGACTCCAGGAACTTCACTACCCTCCCCTTAAGCAGGGACTCCATCAGCTTCCCCACCACTGAGGTCAGGCTTACAGGTCTGTAATTGCCTGCCTCCTCCCTACTTCCAGTCTTGTGCAGGGGGACCACCTCTACTCTCCTCCAGTCCCCAGGTACCTCCCCTCTCTCTAGTGATTGGTTGAAGAGGGTAGTCAGTGGACCTGCTAGGACTTCCCTGAGTTCCTTCAACACTCTAGGGTGAATCCCATCTGGCCCATTGCCTTGTCTGTCTTTACTTTTCCTAGTTCCTCCAAGACTCTATCCACCATAAAAGGGCTGGTGTCCACCTCTCCCCCCCCGTACATATTTCCTTGTGAGTCTTGGCCCCTCCCCTGCCTCTTCTTTGGTAAATAATGAGCAAAAATATTTGTTCAGTATCTCAGCTTTTTCAAGGTCATCCTCCACCCATCCACCCACTCTCTCCCTTCTTTAGCCTGACAATACCATTTCTGGTCTTCTTCCTCCTCTCGCTAATATAATGAAAGAAGGTTCTGCCCCCTTCTTAGTAGTATGTGCTATTCCTTCCTCCATTCTTACCTTAGCCCCTCTGATGACTTTCCCAGCTTCTCTCTGCTTCTCCAGATACTTCAGTCTGTCTTCTTGTTTCTGTGTCTCTTTGTATTTCCTGAATGCCTTACTTTTTTCTCACACTTTCTTGGCTACTGACTTAGAGAACCACAGTGGCCGCTTCTTTCTTTTGCTTTTGCTAAGCAATCTGACATATTGACTTGTCACTCCTGCTATGGCTCTTTTGAGCCTAACCCACTGTTCTTCTACCCCTCCCCCAGTATCTTCTGCTGCCAGGGCAATTTTGAGCTGTTCCCCCATCATCATGAATTTGACCTTACGGAAATCTAGGTTCTTAATCTTTGAATGGCTTTCTTCTGCTAATATGTTGACTCTAAACCACACAGTTCGGTGATCACTGGTTCCAAGGGGACTTCCCACCTCAACATCCATGATTCTGTCTCTGTTTGTCAGCACTAAGTCCATTACAGCCCCCTCCCTAGTGGGCTCAACCTCCAGCTGCCTTAGATTTGCCCCATACATGGCAGACATGAGGTCTCTGCTCCTTGATGTACTTGCAGTCTAGGTATTCCAATGTGCATCCGGCGTGTTGAAGTCACCCACTAGTAGTACTTCTTCTTCTTTGGCTGTCATATTATGGATTGCTTCCATTAATACTACTGTAGATCTATATCCTCCCCTGCACAGGAGGCCTGTAAACTACTCCAGCATGGATGGTTGTTTTCTTCTGTGACTCCAGAGTGACCCACAGTGCCTCTGCTTCTTCCCTGTTAGTCACAGAGATTTTAACAGCATAATCAGCATACCTTATGGTGTGTCTCTGTGTGACACCAGCAGCTGCACAAGTTTCCTTAAGGACCCCTTTACCATGGTTCATTGTTCCTCTTTAGCTGTTTTTTGTATTTTTATCATCTGAAACATTTCAGTTATTTTTGCTACCTCCACTACCACCTACACCTGATTCACCAGCACCAATGCCTCATCTGTGTTGCCAGCCATAATAGCACCAGTTGTTGTAATATTTACACAACTCTTGCATTACAAAATTAATGTGGATCACTGCAACTCACAGATTGAGCTTTGGCTTTTTGACAGTGTGGCACAGTGGAAGCTAACTGAAGGTATAACTTAAGATGGGTCCCAGGTTCAAGACTTATGAGCACAGGAAAAACAGGACTAGACGAAACATCAGGAATCTGCATAAAAACATATTGTGTCACTATTGAAATTGTCTTTTTATTTTTATATTATATTTCAGTATTTCTTTAATATATGTTAACTTTTTTTATGTGAGATACCGTGCACTGGGTGTTGGGCAGCAAATGGTTGCACACTGGGTACAGTGCAGCAGTTAAAGGGCATGCAGCAGGACCTTGGCAAGTATGCCACGTAGCAGTCACACAAGACATAGATACTTTTTTTGTAATAAGTAAGGTATTTTTCTCTCCTTCCCAAATCCCTCCCCAGAAATATTTCTGGCATTTATTTAAAGATACCATAAAAATGGGTGCTGAGCTGCCTCACATGGTCACACACATGTACTGTGCAGTCAAAAGGCACACAGGAGGAAGATGGATGGAATGCCATGTAGGAGTCACACAACACACAGAATTTTTTTTTTTTGTAATGAGTTAGGGATTTTTATTTTTTTTCCTTCAATCCCCTCAAGAAATATTTCTGTCACTTACTTAAAGATACCACTGAAATGGGTGCTGGGTTGAAATTGGCTGCATACTGGGTACAGTACCGTCAAAGGCCACACAGCTGGATGATGGCCAGTACACCAAGTAGGAGTAACACAATACATATATAGTTTTTTGTTTATGTTTTTTTGTAATGAGTAAGGGATTTTTCTCTCCTCCACAAGTGTCCCCTCAGGAAATATTTCTGGCATATATTTAATGGTACCAAAGAAATGGGTGCTGGGCTGTACACAGTCACACATTGGGTACCATGCAGTCAAAGGGCACATATCAGGGTTATTGCTGGTCAGTACACCTTGATGTAGGACTCACAGAAAAGAGAGCATTTGATTCATCTTTTTCAAGGATTTCTGTCTCCTTCCAAATTCAGTCACCAATATGGGAGAGGAAAACAGCCAGGGATGCCCTCTCTCCCTCCCTCCCCATCACTCCACCACCTCAATCACGCCCAGTCCCAAGTCCCACCCTTCCCAAATAAATCTGAAAATTAGTTCCCTGTTGCTATTTCAGTATGATTGTCATGTTTTTGCTTGTGTTTGTATGTATGCTATGTTGAAAATTTCAATAAAACTATCAACAACAAAAATCTGAAAACTAGTGCCTTGGTTCTCTTTTCAATTAAACAAAGATTTTACTTGTCTTAGGCAAGGCATTAGTTGCTTGTAGTAGTGAGTTCCCTCACCCCTCTCACTTATGCCACTGTGAACCTGGCTATCTGCCTTCATAGCCTGCTTTTTCTTTCAGATGTTTTCAATGTCTTTCCGAGCAAAAATTAATATATATTTTTCATAGGCTGCTAATAACTGCAGTAGGGTCCACTAGTGCCTAGTCTACTGTCTGCCTCGTTCTCTCTTCAGACTAGGACTTTTTTTTTCCACAGCTCAAGAACATGTCCTGCTTCTTTTCAGCTCTGCAAGGTACTGAATGTGCTGTGCTGAATTCTTGCTGCACCACCAGTTGACTAAATGATGAGTCACATCATTTATCTCCCAAAGCTGCATGAGTTTAGGGGCCTGCTGGGGGGAAAAAAACAGATTGTTTAATTATATAGTCCCTCCCCCTTCCAGCTCTTGTCTCAGGTCTTCCCACAGTCCATGGAGTCCCGTTTCAATCCTGCTCCCTCCCATCTCTCTTTCCCTCCAAGTCACACTGTCCTCAAGCTTCGACTGAGTCCCATTTCTCACTGGACTGCCCTGCCCCTGAGAGTCTCTGAAACCACCCACCCACTACTGCTCCCAGGCAGGCAGGTAAGCAGGCACCACCGCACATGTACAGGTGAGCTCAGTTGACTGACTGTTTTTAATTTTTTTAATTAAAATTATATTACATTTTGACAACAGCATGTAGCATTACATATACAAACAACCATTAACAGACATTAAAAAATCACCAGTTAATTCACCAGGTTCTAAGCAAAAAATTGATATTCAGTACAGAAAGAGATTCATAAACCTATCCCTCTGAAGGCAGCACCTTAGGTTGAATAAATGGATAAGACAATATCAGTCCACCACAGCACTGCTCAATAAGCCATCAGTGACTATTATGGCATAGTACCCTCATTGTAAAATTCTAAGTCCCAAAGGCTGATGTCAAGTCCCCCCATGGGTCTACAGGGATCACCTCCATCCCCACATACCATCTTTTCACCCTCACTCATCTACCAAGAAAGCTCCCCCTCAGGTGCTGGGCAAAGGTCTATCATACAGGCAAAATTCTTCTCACTTAACCCACCTCATCAGAGAGTTAAGGTTCTCCCAATTATAGTTAAAGTGCAAAGCAATGTACATATCCTTTAAAATGTGCAGTTCTTTCACTAAACCTCTCCATTCAGAAATGGTAGGGACTGTGGCTGTCAGCCAGTGTCTGGTAATTACCTTAAAAGTTTCAGCTATACAAATCCTGAAAAAGTATTTATGTTGAGGGGATCTCAACCCATGAGGAAGGATACCTAAAAATGAATTCTCAAAGGTCTGCCTGACCCATTTCCAATATCTCTGTAATTAAGGAGGCAAGATCACTCCAAAAGGCTTGTAATCAAGGGCAAGTCCAGAACACATGCAGATGGCCAGTCATCACATTTTGTCCAAAATACGTCTGAGTTTCCT
This sequence comes from Neoceratodus forsteri, assembly GCA_016271365.2. Lineage (NCBI taxonomy): Eukaryota > Metazoa > Chordata > Ceratodontiformes > Ceratodontidae > Neoceratodus > Neoceratodus forsteri. The sequence goes on from CM057455.1 coordinate 1,058,245,755, forward strand.
GCACTATAATATTTAGCGACTGAGGGGATTCTGAAAAATTGTGCTCACACTTTCCATCTGAATTCTCCCTATTGAGGAGAGTATGTAGTTTTGTTGGCCTCTATCCATGATACTTGTTGGATCTGGGGGTCTATAGCTCCTATCCCCTCTTTACTCGATTTATCTCGGACAGGGTGAACCTCCTGATCTCCTTTACTTTGCAAAGCAAACTGATTTTTAAAGTTTCATGCTCAAACCGTACTGCAAACCCTCTAATGTTCAAGTTCTTAATTAGAACTCAAACACCATAGTTCAAGTACAGTTTGAATCTTTTTCAAACTAGTTCTGACAACACTAATGACTGGTAGGTGCACAGCTCAGAAAAATTGCTGCATGTTTGCATTTTGCTTTGCTGGTGTGGTGGGGAAAGCAAACTCCCCACCATGCACTAGCAGGGCATCTAGGAACTGGCCCAAAAGGTGCAAGGTGGCATACTGTGAGATACTGGTGGTGTCCAGCGGCTCCAATCACCAGGAAGCATGGTGCTGTTATCACCTTGAGGTCTACAGACATCACATGGCTGTGCTGGTTGTCTGTCCAGAGCTGTTCATGCAGCACATCTACATGATCATGGACCTCTTGTCCCTGTACCAGCCCATGATTTTTTTGTTATTGATAATTTCAATGATGAAATAGGTACTATGAAAGCTAAATGCTGATTGATCGAGAGCAGCTTTCACCCAGGTCATTATCCCAGCACATCGACCCAGCTGAAAGTACTCCCAGACCAACAGACTAACCTCTCAGATTTGGAGCGCTCCACTGCATCTGTCCACCCACGCATTCCCTGCCACATACAGTGAATTGCTGCTTTTAGTGGAAAAAAAAACCCTCAGATGCACAGCAACACCCACAAAAGACAATATCAGCACAAGCTCAGCTGGTGGTAAAAAACAAGGTTTTATTTCAAAAGTTTAAAACAGCATATCATGAAGAAGCTCCAATGAATCAGGTCATAGAAACATAGACTTTGATGGCAGATAAGGACCACTTGGCCCACCTAGTCTGCCCATTTCCTTACCTACTGGATAAGCTGCAGATCCTAGTTAACCAACAGCCTATTTTTCCTAACCCCCACAAGAATTGCCTTATGTCTGTCTCATGCATTCATGAATTCCCTCACAATTTTAGACCCCATAACCTCCTCATGAAGGCTGTTCCATGCATCCACCACCCTTTCTGTGAAAAAATACTTCCTCACATTATGCCTGAGCCGTCCCTCCTCTATCTTCCAATTGTATCCCCTTGTTCTTGCACATCTCTTTTTCTGAAAGATGCTACCCTCTTGGACTTTGTTGATTCCACTGAGGTACTTAAAGGTTTCTATCATGTCCCCCCTCTCCCTCCTTTCCTCAATGGTATAGATATTATAGCATTATAATATGTATACTATATTATAGTCATAGCAGTGCATAGACCCCGACTGGTTTCGCAACTAGTGTGTCATCAGAGCTATGATCTCATTCAATATCAAACAGTCTTAAGTAATCATATATTTGAAGAAACAGTGTGATCACCAGTAACCAATGTATTGAGAATAAAGTGCTCAGTGCTAAATAATAACAATATGGTGAACTGTACACATAATACCTTATAGAAAATGCTTAAAACCATTTACAAAATGGCAGTCTGTAAGATACCGGTGGTGTCCCCCAGTGGTATCCTGAAGTCTCCAGTGATCAGGAAGCATGGTATTGTTATCAACTTGAGCTCCACAGACGTCACATGGCTGTGGTGGTTGTCTGTCCAGAGCTGTTGTTACTATTATATGTCATTACTCAACTTTTTCTCATGCTTCAACCCACCCAATGTGGACTGGTATTCCACCATAACACCCCCCTCATTGTGCCTTATTGCTTAAATGTGACTCATTACTGGTACTGTCTGTTTGCAGCACAGTGACTCCAGGGATTGCGCTGGGGCCCATGGGGCATCGGCCCTCTTCTCATCTTGCATGACCAGCAGCATCAGGTATACAGTGTGAGCCATTTTGTTGTCAGGTTTGTGTGTATATGTGTATGTTTTTTGTAGTGCCTCTCCCAACTGTGGGCTTTAAATGAGGTTTAGGCCTGATTTTTGTTGTTGGTATTTGTGCTGCACTATCATATGTAAGCAATAATACCTGACAGGGTGGGCAGTATTGGGGAATACCAGACCACCCAGGGGCATAATGAGGCCCAACACCCCAGATGGAGGGCCGTATAGCCTCTGGAATATCTGGTATTCCCCAATAACACCCACCCTGGAGGGTATTATTCTGCTTAGAAAATGGCACACTGTATTACATGTGTTTGAAAAAAATGTTATATTATATTTACTGTATATGTTTAAACTCTTAAGACTTTCAGTTATTTTGCAATAAAATAATTCCTCCGCCTGCATTAGACTTGTTTTTTTTTTTTTTTTTGAGGTAAGGACTTTTGTCCTATTAGAGCCCCCATAGTTGTATGAAGCTGGTTTTCATGGATACTCCCCCCCATGTACATGCACACGTACACATACACACATGCACCGTGCTTACAAAATGGGCTGAAATTGTTTTTAACTAGTTTTTATTTTCTTCATTCATTCATTCAACAATTTTTTGAACTGCTATTTCATTTTCCCCGAATGACAGCACAAGCGCAATAGCAAGGTTGGGAGAGTGGCATGTGCTGTTTTGGGCTAAGCACATTAAGGAGCAGCGGCATTGAGGTACTGTGATTTTCTCTTTTGGTGGAACTTATAAGGAGGCACTCCCTTGCTTAACAAAATATATTGCCTTTGAACACGCATGCTGAGTTGAGTGAACGAGGCACGGAGAATGACACAGAGAGCGAGAGACTACTAGATCTGCAGCCCAGAAAATCAAGAAACTACAGGTGCTCTAAGCAGATATAGTGCTCTCTCTCTTACCCAGCTCAGCCTGTGATTGTGCCAGTGATTGTTATTTTCCAAGAACTGTGCTTTAATTTGAATCTTGCCAGTGGGAACAGGGGAGATCAGCCGCTACTGTAGGGCTTGCTTAGCTAGAGAAACAAATGGTGGCTGATGAGTTTCAAAATTCAGGGTACCCAATGATACTCTCAGTAATGGGGCACCCTGAATTGGCCCTTGTTTTCCACTGTGCGGCTATCAAAAAATAGACACGCAGGTTGAAACTGCTTTTAGCCAGTCACACTTCAGAATCCATTCTTGTCATTTGCTAATGTGCTATTCCATTGGTGCAGCAATAAATCTTTGAATATCGCACTGTGCATGATATGTGCATCACTGGCCCCCTGTTTAGACACTGCATATATTAACTTTGCACTTAACAGCTAGCCTAATGGCGAGCACTGTGCTTTTTTCCTGAATGTAGGAAACGGTCCCAAAATGGGCACAGCACAAATGCTAATGATCAGTGCTGTGCACAAAACTTTTCTTTTTTTTAACCAGGAGAGACACACTAAGTTGAAAGCTTGTTTACAGGTATGATCTGGGAGCACAAGGAAGTTAAATGGCTTGCTCAGGGTCACACAGTATGCAAGTGGGGGCTGTAAGATTCAAATCCAGGTCTCCAGGTTTACAGCTCAGAGCCTGAAACCAGTGAATTACACTGAAGTTTTTGAAGATTGGGCCCTAAGATTTCTCTTATATAAAAAATATGAACTGTTTTAACTAAGCTGTTTTGAAAGTTTTCTTCCCCTTTTTAATTTGTTGGACTGTCATCCTTGGGCTGCTGTTAGTCCACCTTTCATTCAGCTGCCTCAGCCACCACCGCTGCTCCAGGTGCTGCTACTGATGTCACCAACCACACATCAGAGTTATTTTATGCACTTTCAATTTGGTAATATTTGAAAATGCCATAAGTCACAGTTCATGAGTACAGCAACAGCTAAGCAGAGTTTAAAGCTAGCGCCGATGGTTCAGTACCACAGCTCAAAACCAGAAGTTGCTCAATTGCTCCTCGCTGTTGCTCACTCGGCTGTAAACTGCTCATACCATGATGTTACTCACTCAGCTGTAAATACTGTCTCATCATCCCCCAGTGCTTTCAGAATTCAGTGGCAAACAAAACCAAATAAAAATTAATAAATAACAGAGAACATAAATTCTTGGGTGTGTGTGTGGGTGGGGGAGCAGTACAGGATTGATACAGACCACAGACTCTACTGGCTGATTGTAATCCAGACCACAGGACTACTTTTGTACTTTTTACATTTCTTTTAAAATATTTTTTTATACCTTTAAAGAAATTAATTTAGAATTTTTTCCCATGAAGCTGTTTTACTATTCTTGGTAGCAGTTGGACTATCAGCCCCATCACTAACTCCCCTGACTGACAATCACCTGCTGGGAACCAGCTACCTCCTGGAAAATCCCTTCAAGTTCCCCCTCATGGTGGGGCAGAGAGAGAAGGGGCCATCCTCTCCTCTCCTCTCCTCTCCTGGACAAACACATCTGGATGGGGAACAGTGATCTGATGGTGATGCAGGTGAGGATTCATGGAGTCTTCATCACTTTTGCCTGTTCACTCAAACCCCTGCTGTGGCATAGATGACAGGACATGCTATGTGAAGGCATGCACATCTTGTTCCAAACCAGCGATACCCTCCCTTCAATGTCACCCCCCCACTTACATTACCACCACTCCTACTCACAGGGGTAGCCAATAACAGGGCAAAAAACGTCCCTTCCCTGGGAAAGAAGTGTAGTCCTCCAGACACTCGATCCTCTCCACCGCTGATCCAACGCAACCAAGGTCACTCCTGCGCCCGGGACACTGGCATGGCAACAGGAGTGGAACCCAATAATTTAGTATTTTTTAATTAATTTTCTTTCCTGAAAAGCCATTTTGTTAGGTCAATAACGCACTCAAAGTTGTGGCTTATTGCCTAGGAAGAGCATTTCCCAGGTAGTAAAGGTACTCAGTATAAGCACTTCATGCCTCATGACACTCCTGGGTCATGCTATTATCAAGCAATAACCACGCCTAATCATGTCATATTGCTTACATACTGTACTGTATCAAAAAGAGCATACCCATTACAGCAGAGAAAATAAGCATGTAAACATAGGGTTTGGGCAGAGAGGAAGAACAAACAGCTATGTTTCTTATGAATATAAAACTGGACAGATTGCACAGTCACATTAAACACCCCTTGATGGTATGAAGAGGAACTGTGCTGCTATGGTAGAGAAGAATTGACTAAATGCAGAACTGTCTTACTCATGTGTAACAGTTTATTTATTCCTGAAGTGATTTGATTTATTATTCTAATTAACATTAGAGTTCTCTGTATAAAACATTTTTCATGTAACTGTTATCTATGTGCCTGGTGAAGGAGCCTATGTGTCTTCCAAAGCTTGTATAATACGTTTCTGTTAGTCAGATAAATGGTATTATAAACTCTTTTTTTTAATCAATGTAAAAAGGAAATAGTCATGATAAATGTATGTCAGGTAATGAAGACATTTAAATTGTCTTCTTATAACTTTGCAAATATAATGAACTATGAAAAACAAACTTAACAAACTCCGGTCAGAGCCACAATGGCTGCTCATGCATTAATGTGATAAGAGATAAAGAACTAATGTGTGACTTAGTTATACTTGTATTATTGTGATGTGAATGTTCCACATTTTTACCTCAATAGTAGAAAAATATAAAGAGAAGGAGATGACATGTCCAAAATGAGTACTGGACCCACCAACAATAAATAAAAGATGTATCAGTTGGGAGATTGTGGGTCTGAGATAAACACCAGACCTGCTGACGATAAAGAAAAAAAAAAAAGAAAGAAAGAAAGATGGGGTGGTCACAAGATGGCAGGACTGAGGTGACTTAGTTATACTTGTATTATTGTGATGTGAATGTTCTACATTTTTACCGCAATAGTAGAAAAATATAAAGAGAAGGAGATGACATGTCCAAAATGAGTACTGGACCCACCAACAATAAATAACAAAAGATGTATCAGTTGGGAGATTGTGGGTCTGAGATAAACACCAGACCTGCTGACAATAAAGAAAAAAAAACAAAAGAAAGAAAGATGGGGTGGTCACAAGATGGCAGGACTGAGGTGAGCTGACTTTAAATAAAAAAAACAATATGTGGTGGTCAGGCGATGGAGGGTCTGAGGTGAGCTCTAGACCCACAAACAATAAATGAGAAAGAGATGTACCTGTCTGGATAGGCTGGTCCAAGGTGAGCACCAGAACCACTGGAATAAATAAAGACAAAGAAAAAAATAAAGATGTGAAAGTCGGGAGATTACAGGTCTAAGGTAAGTTCTGAACCCACTGACAACAAATATATACACTGTAAAAAAAAAAGATGTGGTGGTTGGGAGATTGCAGGTCTGAGGTGAGCAGCAGACTCGCTGTCAATAAATAAAACAAGCATTTGTCAATGCCGAATGTTGGCTTGCTGGCATTGGCATTGGTAGTGCAGGAGTTAGAGAGATGCATAATAGGAATGGCAATGAAGTATTGAACTGATGCCAACCCACCCCCACACTGCAGAGACTGACAGGCATCGGGGTATCCCTTTGGATGTTGGCCATAGTGCTCATGCCATTTCACCTCTCCTTATCCTGCAGGCATTGACAGGTGTTGCGGTGTGCATTGGGGTCTTCGTGCTTCACACTCACCCCATTCCATAAGGAAATACACTGAGATGGGTGCAGTATAGGACAGTGGGGTGAACTTTGCAGCCAAAGCATCCAAGGCACATCTTGATGATTGTCACTGGCTGCAGGGTGGGGGTGGGGGTGGAATGGTGTGAGCATTACGTCTGACAATCCCAAGTCACACCCCTGACACCTGTCAGTCTCTACAGGGCAGGGCATTACGGTTGGAAACCCTAACACCCGAGGCATTTTCACTCCAATATTTCAGCATGGACTTTTTGTGACCCTACCTCATGAACAGTGGCACTATCAGTTTGTTAGCCAAAAGGTGATTTTGCACAGCAACTGTGCCATTTAGCGCCACAGGTCACGCTTATTTGCACAGGATGTGAAAATGACTGCTGTACTTTCACGATGAGGTACAAAAAAATGGCAATGCTGAAAACCTGGGTGAAAATATGAAAAAGTGGTGAAGTCATGACGTGCATAGAAACTGGGTAATGCCGCCTGTAATCCAATCATTTGGGGATTTTTAGCCAAATTTTCAGCATAGGCATTTTGGGACCTCTGCTCATAAACAGTGGCACTGCAATTTTGTTAATCTGTCCCAAAAGTTGATTTACCACAGTGACTGAGCCATTGTGCGCCAGATGTGCAAAAACACAGTTTGGGCAGGATGTGAAAAATGACAGCTGTACAGTTCATAAGGAGGTGTAAAAAAATGCCAGTGTTGAAAATGTGGCATGAAAATATACCAAATTTGCGAAGTTACAAGGGTGCATGGGAAATATACAGCATTGCGCTTGGAACACTGCCATTTATGAAAGTTCGGCAGGAATTTTCAACATAGGCATTTTAGCACCTCTGCTCATGTACAGTGTCACTGTTATTTCCTCAAAGTGTCCCAGAAGTGATTTCGCACAGCGACCATGCTATTCTGCGCGGGAAGTGCGAAAACACATTTTGGGCAGGATATGTGAAATGACAGCTGTACTGTTCATCAAGAGGTGTGGAAAAATGACAATGGTGAAAATCCAGAGTGAAAATATCACAAATGAATGACGGTGCAAGCTCACGTGCAATCTGCCAATACAAGCTCATAACACAGTCATTTTATGGAGTATCATCACCAAAGTTTCTACATAGGCATTTTAGGACCTCTGCTCATGAACTGTGTCACTGTCATTTTCATAATCTGGCCCAAACACTGATTTCCCACAGCGACTGCGTTATTGTGCGCCGGAAGTGCGAAAACACATTTCGGTAAGGAAGTGGAAAATGACAGCTGTACTGTTCTAAGGAGGTGTCGCAATGACAATGCTGAAAATCTGGCATTAAAATATTGCCGAATGCGCATAAGATTCTGACCTGCATAGCAGCTTCATGGCCTTGCGTCATCAAAATAGGCATTTGTTGGATTTTTTCCACCAAATTTGGAACATAGGCTTTTGAGAGGCCACCTCATGAACACTGGCACTGTCATATTGTTAATGGGTCCCTAAAGGTGATTTTGTGCAGTGACTGCGAAATCACCTTTTGAGGCCAATTAACGTCACGACAGTGATAGAATTCATGAGGAGGACCTAAAAACCCCATGTTGAAAATTTGGTGCCAAAATTCCAATAAATGCCCCAGATATGCAGCAAAGTTGAAAAAACCCTATTCATTCCATTATACAGCTTACCAGCATTTCCTCAGGTCGCGGTCGGCTTTGAAGAGTGCAGACGTGTTCCCGGTCCACCGAAGATCGTCGCGCCGAGTCCGGAGGTAAGTATGGGGTGAGGGTGTGGGGGCAGGGTGCACAATGGGTGGGCGCGGGTGGGAGGGGCCACTGAGACCCATGAGGACTGTTTTTCTTTCAGAGACTTTTTTAAGGAGGACAACACGGGATGTTTGCCACGCTGGGGTGGGCTCCCAGCGTGGCATCGGGAAGGCTTCTTGGGGGCTGGAGCGACGGAGATTAGGCACCCTCGTTGTGAACCAATGGATGGGTGAATTTATGCTGGCGGGATTGGGCAACCCCGTCGGCACACAATAACAATGAGAGAGGCAAGAGCCTTGGGGTGAGCACCCCCATCTGCATATAAGAAACGCAGGGCTGATTTATGCTGACGGAGTGGGATCCTGTCAGCTCACAATGGCCGAGGCAAGAACCAGGGGATTGGGGACCCCCCCTTCAACATATAGGAAGTGGGGGCTGCTCTATGCCGGCCGGTGGGCTCCCCATTGGCAAATTTCTCTTGCGGCCACAGAAGCCGGCTGGGGGATTGGGCACCCTGAAGTTGGCCGTTGGGCGGCCGTCCGCCATGCTGCTAATGTGGCAGCATGCTGGAAGGTTCCGCTGTGTCTGATGAGCTTTGCTCGGATTGCAGCAAACCTTTCCTTAGATGTGCTCACCACATTAGCATGCATGGTGTGGTGCAGGCATGCAGGCTGATTGGGGAATGAGGGACACACCTACTGATGTGTGCCCTACATTCGTCCAACAGCGGCCGCGCTTCCAAATCTGCACTCTTCCAAGATGTTGACTTTCACACAAGCGTGGCAAGCCAACATAAAAAGATGGGGTGGTCAGGAGATGGTATGTCTGAGGTGAACACTTCACCCACCAACAATAAATAACAAAAGACTTGCCATTTGGGAGACTGCGGGTCTGAGGTGAGCATCAGACCTGCTGACAACAAATAAAAAGAATGATAAGATGGTCAGGAGATGGCGAGTTTGAGGTGAACACTGGGCGCTCTGACATTAAATTAAAAAAAAAAGATGTAGTGGTGGAAAATGGTGGGTCTGAGCTCAGGATCCACCTACAAGAAACAATTTAAAAAAAAAGAAACAGATGTGCCAGTTGGGAGAGGGTCAGTCCGAGGTGAACACTGGACCTGCCGACAATAAATAAAAAAAAAAGAGGACACGCTGGTCCAAGGTGAGCACCACAGTTGGCAATATTATGTAAAAGCAAAGATGTGGTGCTCAGGAAATAGCAGGTGCAAGATGAGCAATGAACTTGCACACTTTACAATTTAAGAAAAATAGTTGTAATGCCTGACCAATGATGTGGAAAGCTAAGGCACAGAGTGCCTTACCTCCTGCTATGCCTGTGACCCATGTTTGAGAACAGGAAGGGATTGCCAGGTGTCAGCCTGGGGGATGGAGAGAGCTAGGAGAAGAGTGAGTGGCCACCTGACAGCAATCTGCTCCTTGATCAGGGTGGTTGGCAGTCTTGGCTCCTGGATGCCACCGGGGGAAGCCTGGGTGGTAGTACATGGGAAGCTGAGTGACAGAAAAAAGTCACGGAAGGGAGGTATTTACAGTCTCAGCGCACATGCATGCCTGTGTGTGTGTGAGCTCTTGCCTGTGTATGCCATGGCTGGGACTGCTTTGGAGAAAAGCAGAGGAAAATGGAAGCCATGGCAGGCATTAATGACACCTGCACATCGCAGCCCACCCCCCCCCCAACAATCACATCACCATGGCACAAGGTCAGCAGCACAGGATTCAGGCATCAGGGAGGAGGATGGCCTCCCACATCTGACTCTGCCTTGGGAGAAATGGTTAGGGGTACTATCTGCCCATGGTAAGCCTGGGGAGATGATGGATGATGGGAGGTAGTGGAGCAGGAGCTGAGGGGAGCCAAACCTGTCATGGCCAGGAGCATAAACAGATAGTAGAAAAAAAAATATTTCAGGGTCAGGAGATTTCAGATCTGACATGAGCACTGGACACAGCGACAATGTCAAGTTCATAGACCTATCTATGTATCTCAGTAAACTCCCAAATAGTCAGCCAAATAGCTCACCCCCCAACCCTTTGTCAACTACTGCTGGGACTTCTTCCCATCCTCACAGCCCACCTTTCTATTTCAGAGCCCTCTCAACTGCTGACACCGCTAAACTCCTCAAAAGCCTCCCAAATCATGGGTCACCTGGGGCTGATGGTCTCTCTCCAGTGTTCCTCAGGCTCATCTCACCAGCCATCATAAGCCTCTCACTTGTATCTTTAACCTTGTCCTCTCCTTCTCCTCTATGCCTAATCCCTGGAAGGTTGCTAAGGTAATTTCCATCTTCAAGGCAGGTGATCCTTTATCCACAGACAGCTATCCTCCCATCTCCATCCTCCCCCACCTTAGTAAACTACTACAGAAGGCCATCCACCACCAGCTCGCTGAGTACATGGCAAACATCAATCTCTTGTGTAGCCAACACCACCATGACCTCCCTCGCACTACTGACTGACCACATACTATTAAACATGGACCATGGTAACACCACCGGTGCAGTCTTCATTGTCCTCTCAAAAGCCTTCGACATGGTCAATCACACCCTCTTATTCCACAAACTACGATGTCTCAGCTGCTCTTCAGAGGTTATGAACTGGTTCCTGAGCTACCTCTCTGGTCGCACCCAATTTGTGTGTGTCGGACCAGCCAGGTCCCCCACCTTGCCTGTCTCGACAGGTGTGCCCCCAGGGCTCCATCCTGGGACTTATTCTATTCTATTTATTTATAAACTTCCTCCCCTTGAACAGCGTGAAATGCCAATCTCTCCTGTATGCTGATGACCTTGTACTTTTCTACAGTGACAAATCCCCCACCTTTATCTCTTCTGTTCATACTCATAACTATGCTGTAGCCCACCACTGGTTTGCAGAATACCTTCTCCTGGTTAATGTGAAAAAAATGAAATCCATGCTGTTCAGATCCAAGCCATTTCTAGCTAAATCCCAAACTCTCCCTGATCTCAAAATCATCTCCCCAGATGCCAAGCCCTGGAAGAAGCTGAAACCTTTAAATACCTTTGTGTCATACTCAACCACTCCTTCTCTTTTGCAAACCACATCAACTCTCTGGTTGTAAGATTCCATAGAAAATTATGCACTGCCTATAGGTTTCGGCACTACCTAACCCCGGAAGCCCGACTGGCCATCATCCAGGGTAATCTACTACCAGTCCTGGAATACTGCTCCCCCATATATGCTAGGACATCCACAACCCTGATGTCCAAGCTTTCTTCTGCCTAAAACAGCATGTGTCATTTTTGTCCTACTATCCCTGTTTTCCACCCACCACTGTGGCTTCTACAATACACTAGGATGGCTCCCACTGCAAGGCCGCTTCACCCTCATCCTTGGCAGCTTGGTTGGCTCCGCCATCTGGACTGGCCAGGAGTCCCCCCTTACTGCCATCCTCACAGTTTTTACAGTTCATCACCTGTGCTCTCAAGTACCCCCCTGTATATTTCCAGGGTATCCACAAATATGGGTGGTAAAGCCCTGTCAGTAGCTGCCCCAATGTTATAGAATCAACTACCCACTGAGCTCTGCTCCATAGACACCCGTGGCCACTTCAAATCCCACTTCAAAGAGTGGCTCATGACTACCTCCAGGTGACATTGCTTCACTGGGTAGTCCACTACTGCTGTATATAGCATGAAAATATTTTTTCTGCTCTTTTGTTTTCCTACTAGTACAGTTATAAGCCTAGTGGATCACAAACCTTGAATCACTGTGGAACTATGTCCTCAAGCTAATCTGTACTCTTGAGTGCCTTTGTTACCTGTTTATTGTAAACTGTATTATTTGTAATCATGTTTTATTTGTCATTCTGTCTACAGTCTTATGCGTTAATGTTGTACATCTGTGCCACTTGTATGGTGGCCTGGGTCATGCCTGAAAACGGTCCCTGGGATCAGCACACTTACTCGGTTACCAAAGTCATAAATAAATACAGAAAAAAAGATGTGGTGGTCAAGATATATGAGGTCCAAGTCAGAACCGGATCAGATCTGCTGAGTGTAAATTAAAAAAATGTGGTGGTTGGGAAATTGTGAGTCAGAGGTGAGCACCAGACCTGCCAATTTATTAATTAAAAGGGAAAGATGTTGTGGTGGGGAAATGGTGGCCCCTGGGTGAGCACTGAAGCTGTCATTTAGATAAAAAAAAAAAAAGATGTGGTGGTCGGGAGATGGTCGGTCCAAAGTGAGAACCAGGCATACTGAAAATAAATTTAAAAAAGATGTGTTGGTTGAGAGATGGCAGGTCTGAGGTGAGCACCAGACCTGCCAACAATAAACAAAAAAAAGGGGTGGTGATTTGGAGATGGCGAGTCTGAGGTGAGTACAGGACCCATCGACAATAAATAAAAAAACAGATGTTCCAGTCAGGAGATGACAGGTATGAAGTGAGCACTTTACCCACCAACTTTCAAAATAAAAAAGTGGTGTTTGGGAGATGGCAAGGCAAGGCAAATTTTATTTGTATGGTGCCCATTCCCAGAGGCTCTGGGCGCCTCACAGAGATTACAATTAATAAATAATATGAAAAAGAAAAAATTACAAAACAGTACAATCACATCATATACTAAAAACTAAAATATAAAACTCTTAAATACTGATAAAAAAGAGAAACTGAAACTCAGGGGCATAGCAAAATATTCTAATTTAGCATTCGTTAAAAGCCAGACCAAACAGGTGTGCCTTCAACTTCCTCTTACAAACCTCTACCGAGGGGGCCTCCCAGACTGTAGGAGGTAATTCATTCTACAGGGATGGCCCATAAATGCTAAACGCACAATCTCCAGAGGTTTTGAGCCATACCCTGGGAACGGCCAGGAGGCCACTCGAAGAGGCCCAGAGGGAGTGGGCAGAGATCACCGGTGTCAGAAGCTCTGACAAATAGCCAGGACCCAGTCCATTTAGGGCCTTATAGAAGTCCCACCTTGAAAAGGAACCTCCACGTGACCGGCAGCCAGTGCAGACCACACAGAACAGAGGTCACATGGCTAAACATAGAAAGGCCAGTCAGGAGATGAGCTGTGGCATTCTGCACCAGCTGCAACCTGTAAAAGGTCCCTCCCATGACCCCAAAGTAGAGAGCATTACAGTAGTTGAGTCTGGAGGAAACAAAGGCATGCACTAGCATCGGCAGGTCCTCAGGCGGAACTGGGGGCATAATCTGGGCAATGTTCCGAAGATGGTAAAAACCACTACTGACAACAGATGACACCTGATCTTCAAAAGTCAGCCGGTTGTCAAGGATCACACTGAGATTTTGCACCCTCGGGGAAGTCATTAACGGGGGAAGAGCCCAGAACAAGACCAGAAACCACCCCGGACAATGACCCATCACACCCGCAACCAGACTCGATCGCCAGCACCTCCGCTTAGCTGGGTTGAGTCTCAGCCAGCTGGAAGCCATCCAGTCATTGATTTTAGCCAGACAAATGTTAACCACGTCCACTGCTCTTGATGTTCTTGGAGCAAAAGACAAATACAGTTGTGTATCATCTGTATAGCAGTGAAACTCCACACTGTATTGTCAAATGATCTCACCCAGAGGCAGCATATACACTGTGAACAACATCAGTGACAGGATCGAGCCCTGAGGAACTCCACAAGACAGAGGCATTGGGGAGGAGGAGAAATTTCCTATCACTACCCGATGCACCCTGTCCGAGATAGGACTCAAACCACCTGATGACAGTACCGGCGAGTCCACAAAACTCATAAAGCCGATACAGCAACATGACGTGGTCCACGGTATCAAAGGCTGAAGAGAGATTGAGAAGAACAAGAACTGACCTCGCTCTGGCTCTAGCTCTGAGCAGATCATTATGCACCCTCACTAGAGCTGTTTCAGTGCTGTGTCTAGCCCAAAAATCCGACTGAAATGGCTCATAAATATCCGAGGACATCAAGTGATCCTCAAGCTGCTGTGCCACCAACTTCTCAACAACCTTGCTTAAAAAAGGCAGGTTGGAGATAGGACAGTAATTCACCAGGACAGAAGGGTCGAGGAAAGATTTCTTAAGGAGGGGCTTTACCAGCGCCTGTTTCAAGACAGCTGGAAGGACTCCCTCCGCCATCAAGCACCTGACAATTCTGGTGAACACCTGGCTGACAGCCTCAACACATCCCATTAAGAACCATGTCGGGGCTGGGTCCAGTTCACAAAAGGTGTGCTTCAGCTCTCCGATCACCTTAGTCACATCGGACACCTCAACTGGCCTAAACTCTTTTCAGATAGGCAGAGTGCCACTGGTTCCCCCCAGCCCGACCACTGCAAACTCAACTGGCAGAATCCCCGACCGGATAGTCAACTCTCTGCTGGAGTAGAACAGAGAAATCTCTTCACATACAGTAAAGTGGATGAAAAAGCTGTTTTCAGCTGCAGACAGGATGGATGTAAAAGCCTGTCTACGGTTCAAAACAGGCTGAGAAGGTATGTTCCTCCTCGCAGCAATCTCCCTGGACAAGAATTCTGCCTTCTTATGGGAGATTGCCACCTGGTACTCACCATAGTGAGCACACAGGACCAGCTTATCAGACTCCAGCCGGGTCCTCTGCCAGCAATGCTCCAACTTCCGACCCCTGATCTTCATCACTCTGAGATCACCACCAAAACATGGGGGTCTCATGTGAGAAGACATGGGTCATAAACGGACTGGTGTGATGTCATCCAGAGCACCAGAAACCCTATTATAGGTGGCAACCACCTCTCCGATGCCAATTGCACATGCTGCATCAACCCTAGATAGATCAGCTACTGCCAGCAGTCCCACTGGGTGCAAGCCCCTCAAAGGTTGATAGCTGACCATCTCTACTGGGGATGGACTTTCAGAGGGGCCCCAAATGTGAACTCCATGGTGTAATGATCAGACCAAATGACCTGCTCAATCCTGCGGTTATCAACCTCAAGACCCAGCTGGAACACCAGATCGAGTGCGTGGCCGCATTGGTGGGTAGATGGGGGTTTGAGATGAGCAAAGGATCCATCAACAATAAATGAAAAAGTGATCTGATCAGGAGATGGCAGGTCCAAGGTGAGCACCAGACCAACCAACAATACATAAAAAAAAAAGGATGTAGTGGCTGGGAGATGGCAGATATTGTGTGAACACCTGACCCACTGACTTTTAAGTAAAAAAAAATGGTGTGGTCGGGAGATTGCAGGTCCAAGGTGAGCACCAGACTCACCAACAATTAATAAAAGAAAGAAAGATGTAGTGGTGGGGGATGATGAGTCTGAGGTGAGCACTGGACCTGCCAACAGTAAATAACAAAAGAGGTGCCAGTTCGGAGATTGTGGGTCTGAGGTGAGCACTGGACTCACTCACAGTACATAAAATAAAACAGATGGGGAGGCCAGGAGATGGTGAATTGGAGATGAGAACTGGACTCGCTGACTTTAAATTTAAAATTAAAAAATGTGGTGGTTGGGAGATGTGAGCACCAGACCCACCAACAATAAATAAAAAATACATGTACCAGTCAGAATATGGTGGTTCGAAGGTGAGAATTGGATCCGCCTACAATAAAAAAAAAAAATGATGAGGTGATCAGGAAATGGCAGATTCAAGGTGAGCACCAGACATGCTGACTTTCAAATAAAAATAAAAATGCGGTAATCTGGAGATTGCGGGTCTGAAGTGAGCACTGGACCCGCCAACAATGAATAAAAAAGATTTGATGACCCAGAGATGGCAGGCCAGAGGTGAGCATTGGCCCTGCTGACTTTAAATTTTAAAAGAAAATAAAAAAAGATGTGGTGGTCAGGAGATGATGGGTTTTAGGTGAGCACCAGATCCGTGGACAATAAATAAAAAAAGATGTGGTGGTCAGGAGATGATGAGTTTTAGGTGAGCACCAGATCCATGGACAATAAATAAATAAAGACATGGTGGTTGGGGGATGGAGGTCCAGGGTCAGCACTGGACAAGCCGGCAGTAAATTCTTAAAAAAAAAAGATGTGTCACTGGTTAGGATGGATGGTGGATCTGTGATGAGCACTGGATCTGTGGACTTTTTGTAAATCAGTGTGTCCCAGCAATGACTGGGACCATAGCCTGTCTCATTGATCCAGTGGTAAAATCAAAAGGTGCCTGCTAAGGGTGAGACAATGACCCATCACCCGCTTAAACAATAGATTCAAAGTGTCCCACACTGAGGGAAGCCAGGATCAAACCCTCCACTCTGTCACCTCTCAAAAAAAACCCTCTTCTGCTCTCGGCCAATGCAAGTCAATGGCTGAAACTTGGGTGACTCACAGGTCTGATTTTCTTCTGTGGTGTCAATGAGGAATAGATCCCTACACAGCTAACTACAGAAACTCTGACATATAAAATAGTCATACTGATGACAATAGGCTCCAAACCCTGGTGCCTAAAAAAACTGGAGCCATGCCAGTCTTTCGGAGCCCGATTCCATTGGAGAAGCCTGTAATGTATGTAAATACTGCTGCAGGGACCACTATTATGGTTGTAAAAGTAGTCCCATGTGCATTTTTAGAGTGCGACAACTGTGAGGTTTTGGAGATAGCGCTGATGAACAGTACTACTTAGTGCAATCAGATCGTGTTGATTGCTTCAGAGAACCCCTGTAAATCAGAGTAACAAGCTTACAGGGAGCGTGGGTGGGAGGTGGCAGGTCTTGGCACTGTTGACTACTACTGCAGTTTTCCTTCTGTCTCTTGAATGGCAGTACTAATAGCCCGCTCAAACCCTCAAATGATCACTGCACTACCAGTATGGTGAACCCCTCCCCCCCCAGCCTTTCAAATGTATGCAATAGACACCATTTTTGCTATTTGATTCTGGGAGATACTTTTCCTTGCCATCTGCTAAATAAAAAAAAAAGGTCTCAAAGAAACTAATTACGCAAAACTTGAAGGTCTGTGTATAAATTAAAATGCTGTATCTGTATAATGTGTGGACTTTATCTCACTTGTTTGAAAGGTCTCATAATTTCGACAGTACCAAGGAGACACACACATTGTCCTGTCAACTGTGGTGTGCCTTTTATGTAAGTGTGAGCAACCTCGGGTACCAGGGATTTATTGAACTGATTCATATGTTCATTTTTCCTTCCCACATGCTCTTATTTTCCTGACAGTTTTTGGGATGAACAGCTCTGTGAGTGCACTCTATTATTAGAGGTCTGCTGCTGTAAGCTTATAATACTGTTTTCACTGGAGTGCACATAAAAACATGGAATCCTAAACTGTTTCCCCCATGCAAGAGATCTCTGTACAAGATGCTACCCTCACCATATTTATGACCTTTAGATATTTGTAGATTTATCATATCTCCCCTGTCTTTCCTCTACTCCAGGGTATACATATTGAGGTCTCCAAGTCTCTCCTCATATGACTTTTGGTGCAGGCCCTGCAACATCTTTGTTGACCTTCTTTGCACTGCCTCCACCCTGTCTATATTTTTACACAATTGTGACCTCCAGAACTGGACACAGTATTCTAAATGAGGCCTCACCAATGATATGTACAGTTGCATCACCACCTCTTTTCTTCTTCTGGTGAAAACCACTCCCTATGCACCCCTGCATCCCACTAGCTCTCCCCACAGCCTTGGTACATTGTTTGGCCACCTTTAGGTAATCAAATATGATTACCCCCAAATTCCTTTCCTGCTTGGTGACAGTAAGTATCCCACCGTAACCCCATCTTGTAATCCTCCCCTGGATTCTTGTGCCCCAAAGGCACCATTTGCCACTTTTTCACACTGAATCTCAGCTGCCAGACTCGAGACTATTCCTGCAGTTTACCTAGGTGCATCCAAATTTTTTTGACTCCTCCAGGAGTGTGCACCCTCTGTCAGAACTCAGTGTCACCTGTAAAGAGGCACACCTTCCCTTCTGAGCCCTCCACAATGTCACTTATGAAGACATTAAACAGGACTGGCCTCAGAACTCATCCCAAAGACACCACACTTGTCACCCTCCTTTCCTCAGATTGAGTTCCATTTACCACTACCCTCTGTCCTCTATCACTCAGTCAGTTCCTAACACAGTTTACCAACTTGTGATCCACTCCCAAGCTGCCCAGCTTGATCACAAGTCTTGTATGTAGAATGGCATTGAAGGACTTACTAAAATACAGGTAGGCTGCATGCACCACTCCCCCCAATCCACGTCCCTAGTCACCCAGTCAAAGAAATCAATTAGATATGGTTGCCATTAACTTCCCACTGTTAATCAATGCTGTCTCAGATCCTGTGTTCGCTGGATTAAAGGTGTTTCACAATCCTTTGTTTAAGTAGTGATTCCATCATTTCCCCACTATTGAGGTGAGGCTCACTGGTCTATAGTTTCCAGCCTCCTCCCTACTCCCACCTTTGTTAAAAGTGAATCCCTCTGCACTCCTTTGGCCTGCTGGAGCAACTCCTGTATCAAGTGAATCATTTAACAGCCCTTACAAAAAGTTCTTTGGAATACCACTGTAATACTACTCATTTGCCATTGCAATACCACTGTGATTACCACTGTACTACCATTAAGGTTTTCATGATATCACAGTGGTTTGTTTCAATTCCATTGTGATAACATTGTACCACTGTCCTACCACATCAACAAAAATATATGTCGAACTTGAAATATGTCCCAAGGAAAAAAAAACAATCTTAGTATGTACTAATCACATGAGTGTGTTCTTCATAATGGAGTTGGATGAGTGACACTGGCTCTAAAGAACACACACATGTGATTAGTACATACTAAGATTATTGTTTTTTTTCTGGGCATACTTCAAGTTCGACATATAGATGTCAAACATCATAACCACTGTCTCTGTAACACTAAGCATAGTCACGGAGAACTTGCCAGACTGAAACCAAGATGGAGACAGAAGCAGTTACTAGAAGAAGTTCCTGAACTCGGGAGTCCAAAACACAATACAGAATTTGGCACACAAGAAAAAAATGAGAAGTAGTTTTTACAAAAAGCAGGGGGAATATATGTTTGGAGCAGTAAAGGAAGGAAAGCAATGATTTGTTACAGTGTTGCAGACAATATCAAAAGATGACACATCACAGCTGATGCCGGTCAGTATCCACATATGTTGGCATAAACTATTTCCAGTAAACAAATGAATAACAGGAACAGACTCACCACAGAATCACATACTTCGATCTCCACTTTGCAAGTGAACGTCTGAAGGAATGATACAATGTTGCAAATTGGATATTACAGTATTTCTTTGCAATCTCTGCAGTGTTGTCATAGTCTCATTCATAACAAACAAACAAAACAAAACATTTATATGTGGAACTTGAAGAATGTCCCGAGAACAAAAAAAAAAAACAATCTCAGTATGTGCTAATCACATGTGTGTTCTTTAGAACAGAGTTGGATGAGTGACACTAGTTCTAAAGAACACATACATCTGATTAGTACATACTAAGGTTGTTTTTTTTTTTTTCTCGGGACATACTTTAAGTTTGACATACAGTACAGATGTCAAACAACATAACCACTGTCTCTGTAACACTAAACAAAATCATGGGGAACTTGCCAGACTGAAACCAAGAAGGGGACAGAAGCTGTTACTAGAAGTTCCTGAACTTAGGAGTCTAATACACAATACAGAATTTGGCACAGAAGGAAAAAGTGACAAGAAGTTTTTAAAACAAGCTCCTCATGCAACAGAGTGCTGAACTAAGACAGAAAAATAGTGCTGGGGGGAGGCGACCACTCTGCGGAGGGGAGCTCTGTCTATGGAGGAGAGGGGAGGAACAGATACCACACACCACCAATGAGGTAAGCTGTGTGGACAACACATCGCAGCACTGCAGGAGAACACAGGGATCATTTCTGATCACCATCCCCTGTCTCTTACAGTGATCCCAAAATGCCTGCAGGGCTCCACCCATGCAGCCATAAAAATTAAATTTTTTGTAAACAAATAGGCACAAATACAGAACTGTCATTGTCCAAATTTTCAGCAGCTGTGTTCTAATAGTTGTGTCCTATTGGCACAATTTCTATGACATATGCGGGCTGAATCTATATCAAAATTGCATTTTCATTACTTTGTAATGCAACTTTATATCCATGCTTTTGTAATGTTGAATGCAGTTGGAGAGTGGAAATGACATAAAGCTGTATCCAAATTGATACCACCTGCAGCTCAACTGTCCAGCCACAGAAAATGCAGTTGCCACCATATGGTAATCTTTCATTGAACCACAGAAAAATTCAGATGCAATGTCATAAGATAATATGGTTATATGATGTTTCTTTCCAATTTAGCATACTTAGCTTTATAACACTGAATCATTTTAATACAATACTTTGTATAGCACTGGTGGGAAAAGAACCTGAGGAAGTCATCATAATACAATTAAAGAGTAACTTGGAAGACTTCCAGTTCCAGCAGCAACCAGCATGGCCACCTAGACGAGAGCTCTTACTCCCTAAAAACTAAATCCAGTGGCATCTGAAGCTGAAATCAATGATTTAACCTTGAAAACTGCACCACAAACTTAGTGGAGAACTACAAAGGGAACCCCCAAAAGACTACAAACTAAAATATCTAGCAAAGCTGACACTAGGCACAAAGACTCCAGATGGAGGATCCCCAGTAACTCTCCCTCAAGAGCCTCCAAATACACCATCGGTTCAGGGGACGAGAAAGATTATCGAAGACTGGGAGATGGCACAACGATAAATCAGGCAAGTGCCTCAACTAAAATATGGATGCTACACCATATAGATGGAACGGTCTTAAATCAACAGTGCAATAAAAAAAGTTATTCTAAAAAGTTAATTTTCTGCTGTGGTTATGAAAAATATTGGCAAACATATTGATTTAGGTTTTCTGAATGATTCCTTTACTGTATACCATACATGTGCATTTTTGTTTGAATTCTTACCCTCTTCTAGTCCACAATACTATTTCTATGCAAAAATGAGCAGCCATTTTTTTCTTGAGAAATAATTATTTTAAAACTTTCATAAAATTCCTAAATGATGACAGAAACTGAAAATTTTACCACCACAATAAACTGGAAGACATCTGGCATTGATTAAGAAGAAATAAAGGTGGGGTCAAATTTTAGCCCATTTGCATTGCACTGCTGCTTTAAGAAGCTAGAACAATGTACCACTGAGGTGGAGGACTATGTGGGCTGCCTCCATGATGACTGTCTCAGCTTTGGCAGATCAACGGCATCCCTAAGCCAGAGGGAGAAGTACCTCACAAAATGGCCTGAGGATGCTTTAACGAGGGCAAGGTGCAAAACATTCACATTTTTGGCTTCTCAGAGGGGACAGAGCAGAAAAATTGGGACAAATTCTTGTCTGCAATGACCAACAAGTAAGGTACTGTGATTGAAATAAATAAACTACCCCCCAATAAGATGCTGGGATGCATAGGCAAGGGCATCACCAGTAGGAAAAGGGAGGTCATAATTCCTCTGTGCAAGACATTAGTGAGGCCACACCTGGAGTACAGTGTCCAGTTCTGGAGGCAATACCTATGTAAGGATATAGACAGGGTGGAGACAGTTCAGAGGACAGCAACCTAGATAGTACAATGTTTGCTTCACAAGCCCTACAAGAACATGCTGAAGGACTTGAATATGTACTCCCTAGAGGAGAGGAAGGAGAGGGGGGATATGATAGAGACATATAAGCACCTCAAGGGGAGGAACAAGGTGCATGAGAACACTATTTTTCAGAGGAAGAGATGTTCCAGGACTAGCGATCATGGGATGAAATTAGAGGGAGGGAGGGAGGTTCAGAGGTAACATTTGGAAGTATTTCTTCATAGAAAAGGTGGTGGACAAGTGGAACACCCTGCCAGAGGAGGTGATGGGGGCTGAAACAATTACAGGATTCAAGAATGCATGCGCTAGGCATCGGGGGATCCTAGCCATTGGGGGAAGGGGACAACCCAGTTCAAGAGAAGCTTGAAGAGGCAAAATTACATGCACAATTGGGCAGGCTAGTTGGGCCAAAGGCCCTTATCTGCTGTCAGTACCTATGTATCTACCTGACTGACACAAAATCTACAACTTGGTGATGACTTTGACTTCGGCATCAAACATACATATTGGGCCCTTGGCCCAAAACTGAAGCAAGGAACATTCCCCCTGTTCAATCACTGTATAATATCTCAAAGATCCTGTAAAGGAATACATTTTGCACAAGGGGTGGGTGAAGAAAAGATTGAATTTGGATGGCCAATAGGTGTATGTTGACCAGAACTTTCCTTCTACAATGCTGGCAAAAAAAAAAAGTTACACCTAGTCATAAAGGCTCTGAAGGAGAAGGGAATAAAATGACAGCTTTGATAACCATCCACATTCATGGTGTCCACTGAAAATAGCCACAGATTTACGATAACCATCTAGCAGCCTCCAGCTTCTTTATACCATAAGGGGTGGACCTCCCTAACTTGCAGGAAGAAAGCACTTAAAAAAGGGCTGGCGGAGCTGGTATACTGTAGGACCTTACTACTCCAAAAAGCTCATGATAGCACCATCAAGAGGACACCCTCTCACATATAGGTTGATGTTAAGAAAGTGTGTCCAAAAGCAGCAATGACCTACAAATAAGGTACTGTGATTGAAATAAACTACCCCCAAGTTAGAATGATTTCTAGATAATCCCCTCTGTACCTATGTGATGTTGAAGTGTGTCACTGAAGTTGAGATG
The DNA here is from genome assembly GCA_016271365.2 of Neoceratodus forsteri. Classification (NCBI taxonomy): domain Eukaryota; kingdom Metazoa; phylum Chordata; order Ceratodontiformes; family Ceratodontidae; genus Neoceratodus; species Neoceratodus forsteri. The sequence goes on from CM057455.1 coordinate 1,058,268,832, forward strand.
GGGCCACAATCCTAGTCAGGTCTGGACTTCAAACATCCCCTTCTCAGTTGCTTGACTACGTTACTTCCCAGGCAGCAAAGATTCCAACAGGCCATGATATCCTCAAGCTGACTTCCTATCCTCCCAACTCACAACATGCCTTCGGTAACTCTAGTGCTGTTTGGCATGGTGAGGGGTGGTAAATAAGGTAGAACCAATGGGTGCACCAGTTCTGATGGTCCTCACCACTACAAAGTGTAACATTCAGGACGGTAAGAGAGACATAGGGGAGAAGAGTCCCAGTAACTTTTGAAATAGTCTAATGGAGGCAGACTGAGACCAAAGGAACGTTTGCTAGCTTCCAGGAGTAACAAACATAACTGCAGACAATGGGTGAATGACAGAAGATATTGGATACTGCAGATGATCTATAAATCGAGGTAATAGCAAACACTTAAGACTGATTGATGCCTTAATCTGTTATGATCTTGGGGATATATGGAAATGATTTATTGGTGGCAATCAGCCCATAGTATGAAGTGGAATTCAAACAAATGACTGGCCAGTCAGTAGTTCGGGGGGGGGGCAGCAGTTTGGGGATGCATCAGAACACAGGGAAATCTTTTGCCAACCTCTGACCTGCACATCTTGGGGGGATGGGCTTAAATGAGATCAATTCCACCAAGGTTCATTTGTATAAAACTCCATTGTTCTCCCCTGCAATGTTCTGCTTCTTCATAGTAATCCTATGTTTAGATGCCTCTTTTTCACTTGTGGTTAGCAGGAAACTTGGGGGGAAGGCAGTGGGAGGCCGGCCCATGTAGGTGGAGGCGAGGCTGGCACTGGCTTTCCACTCCCAGGTGTGGAGTCAAGCAGGTTTGCATACCATACTTAAGTAACATTGTTTACATTTAATTCCTAATGAAATTAGGAGGGTGTAACAGAGGTAGTCATTGTTCATGCCTGAAAACCACACAAGGTAACAGAAAAATAGCCTGATGATCTTCCTATTAAGATCTTTCAAGAGAATGTGTGGGCAATTTGAATTGGGCAGGGCTTTTTGGGTGATTCACTTATTGCCACTGCTTACAAGTAAGGCATTAGAAGCTTTTACCAGAATGGACAACGAGGACTGCATTGACTATGATAAAGTGAAAGAGGGAGATGTCTTGCTAAAGTGTTCTGAGTTAACACCCAAGGCCTATAGGTAAAAATTTAGAGGGTTAAGAAAGGCTCCAGGTGACAGCTATGCTATAATGTGTGTGCAGCTACTGTATGTAATTTGTTAGAATGCTGGGTAGAGGATGCAAAAACTTTCTCTGTAGAGGAAGGAAAAGATTTATTTCCTCTGGAACAGTTCCAAAAAATGGTACCTGAGTTACTGAGAACATGGTTATTGGATAGAACTCAACCCTGCGAGGCAGGTAGCTGAGAGGGCTGATTAGTTCATATTGAACTGACCATGCTTTCGTCAAAAAGGTAATGGGAGAGGGAGATTACATGGTTTTAGGGGACCCCGTGGGTAACCTAAATGAAGTAAACCTATGACTGAACAAAAGGTGAAACCACCTGGTATCAAAAGTAAGGAGACAGGTGGACGCAGGTGTTATATCTGACAGAAATTGTGGCAGTTGTCTTATGATTGTCTGAATAAAATGAAAAAGTGAGACTGCAGCTGCAGGGCGGTAGCTCGGGAAGCTGTCAGTAGTTAGCAGCTGTTACATACAGTATATTGCCTTATAACTCCACTGAACACATGCACTCTGTGTTTGTAAATGGGGTAGTGACCTAGGGATTGCAAGACACTAGGAACTCCATTTCTATGATGAAGCAGGATTTGATTCAGAAGGACCAGATCTTGCCTGGACAGTTTTCTAGGATGAGAGGAGTGATGGGTCCTGCCTGTCTCAGTGTTAGTGGCCCAGATCTTTCTAAGATGGGAAAGGGGCCAGGGCACATGGGAGGTGGATGTCAAATCAGACATGCCTATGGATGTAATAATGTGTAATGACTTCGATATTAGGGCCAAAATTTTGTGTGTCACTACTCCTAGCAAGGGAACTTGACCCTTGAGGACAAAGAGGGGGAGAGTGCATAAGGAAGCAACTGCTATCTCAATAGCGGAACTTGAAGCTGAAGAACAAGCTGTGAGCAGCAGTTAGGAGTCACAGCTACAGACTGAGGAGAGCCCAGCCATGGGTGGCTGTCCCACAGCAGAGTGTGTTTTGGGGAAAGTCTGGCATGCATAGCTAAGGAGAGATTAGCAAACTGATCCATCACTGTAAACATTAAGGGAGTTAGCCACCAGCATGGAAGGTGACTGAGTTGTGGGAAAAGGGATGTGTACTTGGAGAATAGGCTCCTGTACTGTGAGCTGATTCCTAAAGGTGGACCATAGGAAGAGGTACTTTGATAGACAGTGGCACCTAGGGAGCAAAGGAAGCTACTTCTGGCCTTAGCCCACAACATAACCATTTCTGGACACCTAGTGATCAGCCATACAAAAAGGCGGCTGACTAACAATTTTTTCTGTCTCAGTATTTTTAAATATATGGAAAACTGTTGTTGAACATGTCCCTAGTGCCAGAGGGTGGAAAAAGCTAGGGACAAGACTAAGGCAGCTTTGATTCTCCTGCCTATTATTGAAGAGCCGTTTTGAAGAGTTGTCATCAGCATCATAGGGACACTCAGCACTCCAAGCCACATCAGCATGTGGTATATCCTAATGGTCATAGATTATGCCACAAGCTACTCCCAGGCAGTACCCTTGTCCTCCATCAAGGCTAACAAGGAGGCCAACAAACAGCTGGAGGCATTTAACCAGGTGGGTTTTCCGCAGGAGATTTTGTCAGACCATGGCACCAACTTCATATCTGTTCTGATGATTAGTCTTTGGTAAAGTGTGGGGTAAGGTAGCTCAGGGCCTCACCATACCACCCTCAGACTAATGGTGTGGTCGAGTGTTTCAGTGGATCTCTTATGACTATGTTAAAAGCATTCATGGATCAGCATGTAAGAGACTGGTACAAGTACTTACCACATCTTTTATTTGCATATAGGGAAGTCCCTTAGGAGTCTTCAAGGTTCTCACTAATTGATCTCCTGTTTGGTCATAAGATAAGGCATCACCTTGATTTGGTGAGGGATGAATGGGAGGATGAGCTTGCTCCCCAAGAAGGAGTATGTGCTGAAAGCCATTGCTCAAGGAGCTCATGGGGCTTGCCCAGGAGCACCTAGCCACTGCACAACAGAGGCAGAAAACAGTGTATGATCATGGGGCCAGATCCTGGAAGTATGATGTCAGGTAATGGGTGATGGTACCCATTCCCATCCAACAGAATAAATTATGGATGGCTTGGGATGGATCTTATTAGGTGGTAAAGAGGATGACTGATGTGGCGGAGTTAACAGACAGGCGGCCCAAACAACGTATCTTTCTTGTAAACATGATGAAACCTTGCCATGATTGGGACAAGATGATCCTGGCTGTGTGCAGTGATCCAGAGGAGGAGACAGAAGCAGACTTGCTGGTGGATCTCCATGGAAAGGTTAAGAAAGAAATCTCAGTAGATGCTGTCACCCTCTCAGCATGGCTAACACTAGCCCAAGCTACTGAAATGTGTGGGGTGCTGCATACATTTGGTGAAATGCTCATGAGGATGCTGGGGTATACCACGCTGGCAGTGCAGCACCACATGGATACAGGGTCCCAAACCCCACTGAGACAGCCACCCTACAGAATCCCAGAAGGAATAAGACATGCCATAGACGGTGTGATCAAGGAGATGCTTGCTTCAGAAGTCTGGTAGTTCCTGGTCCTCCCCAGTGATACTGATCCCTAAAAGGGATGAAACCATGAGATTCTGCATCTACTACTGCAAACTCAACAGCTGCACAAAATCAGAAACATACCTCATGCCCAAGATGGATGAGGTCCCAGAGAGGAGCCCTTTATCTGTTCACCATAGACCTGACAAAGGGTTATTGGCAGGCGCACCTGACTCCAAAGCCCGAGAGAGGTCAGCCTTTATCTTCCCATTTGGTTTATTGAAGTTCAAAGAAATGCCATTTGGATTGAAGAATGTAACAGCCACATTTCAATGGCTCATGGACCACATTATGAATGGGGCAGGAAACTTTGCTCTGGTGTACAGTACATGGATGGCATTGCCATCTACAGCCAAACTTCACAGGATCATGTCAGGCAAGTGATCAAGGTGTTCTGCAGACTGCAGGCCACTGGGATGACAGTCAAGGCACAGAACTGTAAGATAGGAAATGGCAGAAATGTCATACCTTGGGCATAGTATAATGGGATGAGTTAATCCAGCATGAGCCAGTGAAAATTAAGTCCATATAGGGATGGGCCATGCCTACAAACAGAGAAGAAGAGTGTGCCTTCCTAGGGACAGCATGGTGCAACCATAAGTTTGTGTCAGATTTCAGCAGCATGGCCAAACCTCTGTCCGATCTCATTGGGAAGAAAATGCTTTAAATCTTCAATGCATGGAAACCTTTGATGTGATATTGTTTTCCATCAGCTGAAGGAGGCATTGTGTCATGCATCTGTATTCACCTGCCCAAACTATTCTCTTAGGTTTATTGTACATGTAGATGCATCTGATCATGAGCTAAGTGTGGCTCTGAGTCACGTTACAGCTGTTAGAGCAACATCCAGTCATGTTTCTGAGCAGGAAGTTGCTGCCTAGAGAGGAGGTTTATGCCCCAATAGAAAAGGAGTGTCTAGGTATTGTCTGGCTATGCAAAAGCTGCAACCTTATTTGTATGGGAGGGAGCTCATCCTGGTCACTGACTACAACCCCAATATGAGGTTGCATAGGACTAGTGAATAGAACTCAAAATTGCTAAGGTGGAGCTTGGTGCATTAGTCCTATAATATTGACATTAAGTACCTTAGTGGGTGGCAGCATGCCAATGCAGATGGGTTGCCCACACAATAATTACTACCCTCTTTTTTTTTAAAGCAGGAGAGGTGATAGGAGAAACTAATGTGAGATTCACCCAGAGACTGAACCCAGGGCACAGCAGGTGGACCCAGCCAGATCACACAAAAAATAAATATCCTTTAGTGGTGCTAAAGAACTTGTTTTTGACTTCTCTGGGAAGGGATGTAGCACATTTTGTGTATTTTTTTATGTCATTGTGTATAATTTTTATCAGCTAGACCTCTTTTAATTATGAACAAGACAACAGTCTCTGCTCCCAACTGCTAGATCTGTGCCAGGAAAAATACAATCAATCCAGAGAAACAAATTCCGGCACCAGATCAGATACTTTGCCTATTTCGCAACCTAAATTTTATTTTAAGGCACTTTCTCCAATTGAAGTATTATCTTATTTAACTGGGTGTAGTCCTCGCCCACAGATTGGTAGTGATGGGGTGGACTTCAGGCTCACGAGGATTGCTGCACACATCCTTTGTTTCCCACTCTCTATAATTTTTAATCTTTCTGTTTGCACTGGCCGTTTCCCTGAGTCTTGGAAGCAGGCTACAATTGTGCCTGTTTTCAAGTCTGGGAATATGTCCAGCGTAAAAAAATTATTGTCCCATTTCTCTGCTTTCTCCTTTGTCAAAAATTGTGGAACGAATCGTGTCTGACCAGATGACTGATTATATTGTGAAGTATGATCTACTTGCTCTGGCCCAGCATGGCTTTCAGCTGGAGCATAGTACAATGACGGCCTTGGTTGGGTTCACTCAGGCAGTCCACCTGGCCTTAGATCTTGGCCATTTTTCGGTGGCTGCCTTTGTGGACCTGACCAAGGCCTTTGATCTGGCTGACCACGGTATGCTTCTAACAGCATTCTCCAACTTGGGCTGGTCTCCTGAGGTCTTAAGTTGGACCAGGTGTTATCTTATGGACCATTCTCAGACTACAAAAATAATAAATATTCACTCTTCCTCTGCAGCAGTTTTACTGGGTGTTCCTCAGGGTTCAATTCTGGAGCCTTTACTTTTTTCTTTATTTTTGAATACTCTTCCTTTAGTTTGTGTTAATACTCATATTTTTCTTCATGCTGATGATGCGGTGATCCTCACGAGCAGCCCTAGTTTTGAGGACATTAGTAGTCATCTTGCATATGACTTTGATGCAATTCCGAATTGGTTTATCAGTCAAAAATTGGTTTTAAATGAAAAAAAAGCTATATTTTGTTTAAGTCCGAGACAGAAACTGGTTTCTTCTCCTAAGCTAATGCTTTGGACTTTGGGGGGAGACTGTATTGAACAAGTCACTAGTTTTAAATATTTGGGGCATAAATTGGATGAATGCTTAACTTATGAGTCTCATATTGATTCTGTTATTAAACAGGTTCATCAAAGGCTTGGGGCCTTATACAGAATTAACCAACTGTTGGCTCCTTCTACTCATTTTAAATTGTCCTAGACTTTCTTATTACCTATTGTTGATTACAGTTTACTTTTTTATTACTTTACTAATCAGAGACTTCTAAATAAAGTTAGAGTACTTACTAATCAGATTGTAAGATCTGCTTCTCAATTGCCAAAGTTAACACACCATTGCAATCGTTACAATAAACTAGGATGGTTACAGATAAAGCAGTGATTTCAATATCAAGTAGGGATCATGGTAAAAAAGATTGCACTCGATAGGATATTGATTTGTTTCCATACTTATTTTCATATACAGTTAATATCAGCTCAGGTACATACTAGATCTTCATGTAATCTTAGATTTTGTTGTGCCAATCATGAAAACAACACTAGGTCAGAGGTCTTTGTTATATAGATTTCTGTCTGTTTATAATGATCTTCTGATTGATAAGAAAAATCCATATTTGTTACTAGCAGTTTTAAGTTGAAATTGAAGATATGGCTTGCTACTAAACGTAAATGTGAGTGCAATAATGTGTGATGTATTTTTCTTGTACCTTTTGGTACAAAAGAAATTAGTATTTATTATATAGAGAATAGTGCAAGGGGAACCATGCACAACCAGCCTATTGTACCACACAGGGTTCTGATTACATCAGACCTCGAGAGTGAAGCTCGAGAGGTCCATGGTAATCAGAACCCAGAGGTGGTACAATAGGCTGGTTGTGCATGAGGTTCCCCATGCACTGTTTTTTATATTGTATCATCCCCATTTTCAATTACGGTTTTAATTTTTAAAACAGAAAAAAAAGTTTGTTGCTCCATCCTGCTTTTCAAGTTAGGGCATGCTTGCTAGGTGGTGTGCATGGTTGCTAGGAAACAGATGTTACATTGTTTAATGAGCAGCCTTCTATTGGCTGTCATTCTGGTGTGGGAGGGATTTTCAAAAATAAATAACATGGCGATCATAGTTCTCGCTAAGCTAGTGGTAGTTGGTTTGGGGATTGCTCAGTCGTTCTTTTTGTTAAAACTAAAAATATCTGGTTGATCCTGTATTTTCACAATATCTGGTTGATCCTGCATCTTTTGAGGCTGTGATGCGACTGCTTCTACTGCCGCCGCCGGGAGTGTGGAGCCTGCTGTTTCCACTGAGTAAAGGTAGAAGAGTCAGAGCGTGGAACCTCTAGAGGTTTTCAAAACTTTGTTCTGCTGCAGTAGGGTACAATCGCATTCCATGACCTTTTGATCTGCAGCAGAACAACATTTTTAGAACTTCCAGTTTCCATGCACAATAAGGGTCCACTGTACACTATAAATGTGTAATGTATTTTGTACAATGTTTTATATATTGATTGCACATTGATATTTGTATGTTTTTGTTCTTTTTTATATCTGGTCGCCCATGTAAATGGGTCTTTGGCCCATGGATTTTTCTAGATTTTAAATAAACAAACAAACAAGATAGAGTGCACCACATAGCTTTATTAAACAAAATGCCAGAGCGCCATTCAGCTTGGTTAAAATCAATAACTCAACACCGGTTTCACTTAGGAAAGCTTCATCAGGAGGACAGATGTGTCATAGCACACCACCATTAAAAGAGCTGATTTTAAAGTGACGGGAATACTAAAAAACAATAGCTACATATAAATCCACAGAATCATATTATATTATACAGAGTTGAATTTAAATCCATTGTAACAATTTCACAGCTATTCAGTAATACTACTACTATATCTATAAATAATTACCAAATCAAAAATTTAAAAAAAACCTTATTATTAACGGGGTTGCATAAAGCAGCAGGAGAAGTGCATTGCTGGTTGCAGTTTTAATTTCCCCAGTGCAAATACCAATGAAATCCAAAGATGCTTCCAAAAAGTGTTAAAAACCTATAAGGAAAAAAGCAAAAGTAGTGATTGTTTTATTTATATCAACCAATTGGTAGTTTACATTTTCTCCATTAGGCTGTTCCCATTACCATCTAGCTTTTTAATAATGCATCACAGAATCTTGTTTACTAAAGCTATCAAGTACATACAGTATTCCTTCTTTTTATCCCTTTTGATCAGCGGCATGATGTTGATTTATATCATTCAGACCTGGCATCTTGAGCCCACTCTGAGTATAGATCCAATATGCCTCCCTTTCTAAGAGTTTGGCATTGATGTCTCATCCTCTTGGCCCAAGTGTCACATGTTCTACCCCACAAAACTTAAAATCATGTTTAGGAATATCAATCAAATTACCCTCTCCTTGGTTATTTGCCTTGTGTCTATTATTGTTAAGGCAGTGGGTAGCCAATGCGTGTATAGTGTCACCTCCCACTATAAATAAAATAATAATAAATAATAATAACTATGCCCCTCAAATGCTCTCCGATCCTCTGTTTGAGGGGTCTGGAGGTTTTTCCACTGTAGAATGCACTGCATGCACATGTTACAAGGTATACCACATTATCTATGACACAGCTAATGAAGTCCCCCATGTTGTAAATTGTGTGGGCATTGATGACTGTGAAGGTGTGACTTTTTAAGATGGAGGTGCAAAACTTGCAGTTTTCACATGGGAAAGTGCCCTTAGGGTGTAACAGTAACCAGGTGTTATCCCAGGATAAATCCTTCTTCTGGAGACTGTGGACCAATTTATCTTTCAGATTAATTCCTCTCCTGTATGTCATGCATTGAGGCATAGTTGTGCCTTCTCTCAACAGGGGATAAGATATCAAAATCTCCCAATTTGCCATTATGATGCTCTTGATCTCATCTGAATGTCTACAGTAAGTAGACACAAAATTAAACTGTCCTGAGTTCCCCTGCATGGGTTGTTGTGGATTCAATAGATTCTCCCTTCGTGTGTCAAACACCTGACAAAAAGTTCCAGCCACAGTAGCATGACCATAGCCCCTAGATTTAAATTTGCTGCTCATATCTGACCCTTGAACAACAAAATCTACATCATTACTACAGTTTTTCCTAGCTCTCGATAGTAGGGCCCTGGGTATATTTTCTACTAGATGGCATGGGTGGCAGCTGGATGCTAGGAGAAGGGACTTCTTGTCTGTATCTTTATGGAAGACAGTGGTCTCCATACTCCCATCCTCTCTTTTGATGATTTAAGGTCCAGAAAGTTCACCCTGAGCTTGTTGTTTTTTACTCTGAATTTCAAATTTGAAATACTGGCTTCCAAATATTCCACAAATTTACCCAACTCCTCCTACATGCCAGATGACACCAAAAATATGTCCTCGATAAAGCGATGCCAAAGGTCAGTCCTATGGTAAAAAGGATTTACCTCGGCCCGCCGGCACAAAGGTTGGATTTCCATCTGCGATGCCGGCCACCTGGGTTCAGAAGCGAGCCCAGGTCACTGGAGGGCTGGCTGGAAGGAGAAGGCTGAAGCATCCCATGACAGCTCACCTTCTCGGGTGGGGTGATGAGATGGATCGGCGTCTGCTGATCCCTGGTGGAGGCTGTGGGAACAGCATGACATCAGTGCCTCTAGTGCTTAGCTGGCCCAGGATGGAGGTCTGGGGCTCAGCAGGCACCAGAGGTTCATGTAGGAGGGGTAGGGCGTCGTGGACATTGGTGTTCCGCCCCCTCCGCTCCGCCAATGATGGATTGCTAGAGATTCCCAGGGACCGTTTGAAGTTGTCAGGATCTCGTGCCTTTGCCTTTTCAGCTCCTACCCTGTGGAATTCTCTACCTCATTGGTTAAGAGAATGCCCGACCGTTGACAGTTTTAAAATTGCTTTAAAAACACATCTTTTTACTTTGGCTTTTTCTTTATAGTTCTGATTGTTTAATGTTGGATTCTTTTGTTTTATTTATTCTGTACAGCGCCTTGATTTTGAAAGGCGCTTTAAAAATAAACATGAATTGAATTGAATTGAATTGAATTCATGTCATGATGTCAGGGACTCGCAATGCCCAGAAAAAGACAGAAAATGTCTGCCAGTCCTGGCAGATGGAGTTCCAGGAGCAAGCCCTCATCTGCATCCACCTGCCTGGCTGCCTGGGACTGACGAAAGGCTGATTGTTGAGGTGTAGGGGCCCCACCTCATCCCCACCCGGGGGCAAACTGTGGCTCCATGGGGGACCAGTGTTGGACCAAGGTAAGGTGGCTTGCAGGGGTAGACTCCGAGGATCTCCCGAAGATGCGGGACTGGCAGGGCTAAGGAGGAGATAAACAGAAATTAAAAAAGAAAAGGATTGACCTCAGCAACATAGACATTTGCTGTTTCCCAGTGGCTGAGATAGAGGTTGGTGTAGTTAGGGGCAAAAGTTGCCTCCATCACCATCCCCTTGATCTATAGGTAATGATTATCCTGAAACTTTAAACTGCTTTTAATTATGTCAACTCAGATAAAAACTGTCTGCTAAATCTAGAGTTTCATGCCATTGTAGCCCATGCTTAGGCAGTCAGATGGGGGTTATTTGGGCAAACAATAGAGTTCCTGTTAGCTAAAGGGTACTTACAATACATTTCAAAGAAATGAACTGCTTTCATAATTAGTCTCTATTTTGAGTGTAAACAAAGCCAGAGCAAGGAAGACGGACCTTCATGGACTGTAACAGATCAACATAAGATGGCGGCCATGTTGGGCTAGCCACATTACAGCAATTGTAGTTTACTCGTTTTAAATGTTAATTTTTGTTATTTTTATGCTTTAGTTTATTGATTTTGATTCTTTTATTTTTTGGAAATACCTGGTGATAGTCATTGGCAGAGACAGTGACAGTGTGTGGCATTGCTGTTGCTTTGCTGTTGTGTTCCCCTTCAGGATTGGACATTATACTCTGAGCAAGATTTGAGAACCTTGTTGGGAGTGTTCCGACTAAAGTCTGGGAGGCTTTTGCCAGGAGGCGAGAGTTTATGCACTGGGACTGTAGGCTGGTCATCGGCCTTGCTCTGCCCTGGGACTGCTTACAGATCTTGTTGGAGTATCTGGAGCTGAGACCCAGAGTCAGAGACTGGGACTTTGAGGCTGGGTTTCTCCTCAGAGACTTGGCGGTTTTCGTTTTTGGGCTCTGAGGACTGCTGCATCTTCTGTGCCATTTTTTGGAGTGGGTGAGCCTGCCAGGATTTTGATCTGAACCCAGGGTGGTTTGCTGGGGTTGTTGGCCAGGGCAGACTGGGGGTGGTGCTGCCGGAGGACAGGCACCAGTGTGCCCATGGTTTCTGGGCTTTACGGTGGGCAGGCTGGAGAGTCTGCTTATGTGGATTCCAGTTTACTAGCTGATTTCCTCTGTGGCATCTTGAGGGATGACCGGGGGGGGGGAGATTCACCCTTTGGGTTGGAAGGGCTTATTTAAGTGATACTGGCCTGAACCCAGGGTGGTCTACTTGTGCAGTGAGCCGCTATGGGAGATTGGGGGTGTGCTGTCGGAGGACAGGCCCCAGTGTGCCCATGGTTTCTGGGTTTTACAGGGGGCAGGTTAGAGAGCCTGCTCACGTAGATCCAGTTGCTGGCTGACTTCCTTGGTGACACCTTGGGGGATGACCCAAGGGAGAATCTGTTTCTTTTTGGCTGGTCAAGTGAGCTCTCCCTTAAGTGGCTGGAATAAATCCTGAGGACTGGAAGATGATCCTTTAGCCACAGTGAAGGTTTGCTTTATTTACATGGAGCTTATGGAACAGCTAGAAATTCAATCTTCTTTTGAGTACTACCCAGGTTAGATTGTTCCTTTTTCCTCCCTCTTATATGTTTTGGTGAAGCAGTGAGAGGGATTCATTTTTTATTCAAGACCTGATTGTATGACTGTTTATTCTGCCTATGTGAGACATAGGCTTTGGGACAGATTCCTCAGGGGTGAGAGCTCTGAGGGTTTTTCACTATTCTTGTTTTCGGTGGAGTATAAGCGGGAAGAAATTGTGACTTTTGTGTCCAAACTGTTATTAACTTTTCCTGAGGAGTTAAAATCTGCCCAGACTGCTTAAGACTTTCTCTGAGGAGTTTGCCTGAAGAGGAATGGCTGCTGTCTAAGATATTTAAATCAGCCTATGGTTTTGACAGTATTTAATTAAATTGGTTGATTAATAATTGTTTTTAAATATTTGGCAGCATGTGCTTGGACCGGGCTTCTGTGGGCAGGCACTATTCCCCCTTTAGGCTGAGAGACCTGCGCCCTTTCGATAGCCCCCCATTGCAACCTGAGGTACATAGGCATTGTCGTGCCTTGGGGATTGCATGGAGGAGGCGGAGAGGGAGGAAGGGGGGTTCCCAGCTGCGAGGGGGAGAGCAGAGTGGGCGACTAGGGGTGGTGGGGTCAGGGAGACACCATGTGGTGAAACGGGCCCAGGATAGGAGAGTGCAATGCCTGGTTCCCATACCCAAGGGCTCCACTGAGAGTGGGCAAGTGGCCCACTCCTCCAAGGCCTCTCATTCAACCTGGGCAGTATTACGCAATGCCAGGTCTATAAAAAACAAGACAGCAATTATTGCTGATCTTGTTGAGTTATCTGACCTGACTTGCATTACCGTGACCTGGTAGGATTAAAATGCTGGTCCCATATTGGAGTAAGCTGTTCCAGCCGGGTACTTGGTAATACATCACCAGAGGTTGGATCAAAGGGGGGGGTCGCTATTTGTTTTAAATCGGAATTGGGCCTTGTGGAGGTTCCAGTGGTGTCCTCTAGATCCTTTGAGTGTGTCATGAGAGCAGGTGTGGGCTGCAGAATGTTACTCATCTACCGTCCACCCGGTGGCGAGAAAGTTTTTCTGCAGGAAGTCGCAGACTTCATTGTCGACCTAGTGTTGGAGCCATCCTGGTGGTTGGTCCTGGGGGACTTCAATGCCTGGGTCGATGATGAACTCTCACATTTTGGTCAAGACTTCCTCCAATTGATGATTTAGTTGGGCTTCACACAGGTTGTTACCACTGCTACCCATATTCAGGGTCACTCTCTGGATCTGTTGGTCACCTGGGGATGGAGATCATGGAACTGGTGGTAGAACCAGTTGGGTGGTCTGACCATCACTCCATAAGGTTCAATTTCATGGCCCCCTTGTGAGATCTACCCCTTTGGAGATGGTCCAGTACCTCTGAGGGTCTGATGGTGGTGCTGGAACTATCGAGTTGGCCTATGGGGTGCATGGAACCAGATGCCTTAGTAGTGCACTATAATAATATGGTGCTGAGGGCACTGGACTCCATAGTGCCTGTCCGTGTTTTCCCCCTCTCTCTTCGCCCTTGGTCCCCTTGGTTTGATGGGGCATTGAGGGAGTTGAGGAGAGTGGGGTGAAGATTGGAATGGTGTTGGTGGAAATCTGGCCTGGAAGGTGACAGACTTAGATTGATGGCCCATTACGTGGACTATCAATCAGAAATCTCCCATTAGAAGGCAGAGTTCCTGTCCAGGGAGATAGCTGCATCAAGAAATCGACCTGCTCAGCTTTTCCGGACCATTGACAGACTGTGCAATCCAGCCTGCCTGCAGGGTCGGAGAGCTTTTTCATAAATACAGTATGACGAGTTTGCTCGGTTCTTTGAGGATAAGGTGTCATTGATCAGGTCGGAGATCCACAGTACACGTTCAAATGAGCATTGCAGCAATCAATGTGGGGTTACAGGCCCTTGGTCCACCTGGACAGATTTTGACCATCCAGCAATCATGGATATCATGAAGATTGTCCAGGGCTTGCGACCGACTTGCTGTAGTTTGGATCCTGGTCCCACGCGCCTCCTTGTGGGGTGCATGAATTCAATCGGACCAGTCCTTGTGAAGATAGTCTGGGGATCTTTGGACCGAGGGGTATTTCTGGAGTCTTTAAAAGAGTCTGTCGTGACACCCCTTTTGAAGAAATGTTCCCTTGATCCTGACTATCTCGCTAACTGCAGACCAATCTCTAACCTGCCCTTTCTGGGCAAGGTTATTGAGAAAGTAGTCGTGTTGCAGCTCAGTGACTTTCTTACCAGTCGTGAGGTCTATGATCCTCTCCAGTCCAGTTTCAGGAAGAGCTATAGTACTGAGACTGGGTTAGTTTGGGTACTTAATGATCTGCTAATAGTGAGAGATCAGAGGAACCGTTCGATCTTGGTTATCCTAGATCTCTCTGCTGCATTTGACACTGTGGACCATGGGATGTTGCTGGATCACCTGAGGCTACTCTGTGGACTGTCGGGGACAGTCCTCAGATGGTTCCACTATTTTCTCACAGACAGAAGTCAGAGGGTAGTTTCAGGGACTTTTTCCTCTGCTCCCTTTGCTCTGTCCTGTGGGGTGCCTCAAGGCTCTGTGCTTTCCCCCATGTTGTTCACGGTGTATATGCTGCCATTGGGAGACATTATAAGGCATTATGGGCTGAGTTTTCACTCCTATGCAGATAATACTCAGCTCTATATGTCCTTTGTACCTGAACATAATGACGCATTATCAGTCTTTAACAACTGCCTCACTGAGATTCAGGATTGGATGAGTGCGAACTGGTTAAAACTGAATCCGGATAAGACTGAGGTGTTGGTTGTGGACCCGGATCATCGTGTAGGGAAGTTGACTCCTGGGTTTCCCTCTGGTCTTGTATTAGGGGGTAACCAGTTGAGACCTTCTGAACAGGTGCGGAATCTGGGCGTAATTTTTGACAGCGAGCTGACGCTGAAGACACAGGTATCAGCCACTGTCAAGTCTTCCTTTTACCACCTGAGGCATATCACTCTGATAAAACACCTTGTTCCACATGATGACCCCCCCTGTGTTGGTCCACGCTTTTGTTTCCTTGCGTCTTCATTACTGTAATGCTCTATATCTAGGGTTGCCAGGGGTGGATCTCCATCGCCTGCAGCTGGTGCAGAATGCTGCAGCCAGGTTGTTGAATGGGTTACCAAGAACTTTCCATATCACACCTGTGCTGCGCGAACTGCACTGGCTGCCAGTGCAGTGGAGAATCACCTTCCAGGTCACGTTGCTGACCTATAAGAACCTACATGGTCAGGGACCAGGCTACTTGCAAGATCTCCTTCATCCCTATCGCCCTCTCTGCCCACTCCGCTCCACTGACGAGGGATTGCTAGAGATTCCAAGGGTTCGTCTTCAGTCATCTGGGGCTAGGGCTTTTTCGTTCATGGCCCCAACCCTGTGAAATTCTCTACCTCATCAGATTAGAGAGTGCCTGTCCGCGGAATAATTTAAGGTGCCTCTGAAAAGTTATCTATTTGAATTAGCATTTGAATAGGTTTATTGCTGCTTTTATTGTTTTTATGCTGTTATTTACTATGGTTGATGTCATTTTTGATATGTATTTGAGCTTTGATATGTTGAAAAGTGCACTATAAATAAAATTTGATTTGATTTGAAGACAAAATGCTGGACCTTGTCATCCACAAAACCAGGGTCAGGAATACCAGTCCAGTTTGGACCAGTTTTCTAGCTGGGAGATTTTCCAGGACACAAAGTGTTGAATCTATGATGTTAGAGTGATATATTGGATGATGTGTCATGGGGACTGGCAGCTAAAGTGTTTTGAGGACTTGTCAGACCCTCAAAAAGTTAGTCAGGTTTTGGGATCTCAAGCAGTTAATATCTATGGTTCGAGTTTGTCCTGATTCAGCAAGGTGGCCTGTGTGGTGAGCTCTTTCTACTTTGGAAAAATTAGGAAGTGTAGTTAGATTTTTCAGTGTGTTTTTTTACTGTTTAAAATATTTTTCTTTTTATCTCTGTAGAAGTACTGTTCCCCATATTCTTAGTATAATATCCTGCATATTTTGTGTACATATCTTGATAGTATTAAAATATTACTGGGAGGCAGTATAGCACAGTGGTTTAAGGCTCTGAGCTGCAAACCTGGAGACCTGTGTTTGAATCCCACAACCCCCCACTTGCACACTGTGTGACCCTGAGCAAGTCACTTAACTTCCTTGTGCTCCCAGGTCACACCTGGAAACAAGCTTCAGCTTAGTGTGCCTCTTCTGTTTAAACAATTTCCCCTTTCCCTTATATACTTCATGCTTCTGAGAATAAGTCCTGGGTTATATAACTGACAAAAACTGTGTTTCCATCTCTGAGGAGAAGACTGCAGTTACCATATTTTGTTTCTAAAGTGAGATGTTCTCAGTTATGATAGAAAGGGGGGGATGTCGTTTGCCCTTTGGTAAGGAGTGCTTTATTGTGTAGGCTGTGGCTATAGTGGAATTCACACCTAGATATACCATGAGAGAGTACATATGCTGTGTAGTGGCAGCTAGTGAAGTACACTACAGGCATCTGAATGGTTTGAGAAAGTTGGTAACAGAGTACAGGCTGAGTCTGGGAGATATCAGTCTGCCACAGGTACCCTATCTGAAAAGATAGAAATACAATTTCTCCTAAGCCTGGAACTGTTGGCACAACTCCTCAGAGCTTCCAGAGACTTAAATGGCATCAGGTTGGGTGGGGAAGAAGTCCGTCTATCTCTGTATGTGGACAGCACTCTCATATGCTGATGAACCTAGCAAAAATATACTCAGAGTGTTAAAGGATTCTTGGAAAATTTGGCCAGGCCTCTGATTTTAAAATCAATGAGGAAACATTAGAAATAATGCTACTAGGTGTACTCTTGACAGCACAGTTAAGGGCATGTAGTTGTCCAAAATGGGCCCCCATATGTTGCTTAGGAGTATGGGTGTCCCCAGACACATCTCTTCTATTCCACCTTAATTATCACATACTCAGAGGGGAAATACAGGCAGCTTGCCAGAGGTAGAACGCGTTACTGTAACACTATCTGTTGGCAGAGTTTGACCAGTGGGGTGCAAGAGATGCAGTCACAGTAGGCCCCACAGTTCAAAGTCCACTGCCTCAGATGGCAGTATTAAGAAAACCTTTTATTGTCACAGATAAACTTGCATTTTTCTTTTTTGACATTGCTTATCCATTTGAAAATGTGTCTGTCAGAAGTGGAGTCAGTGTTATGAATTCAAGTTCCAGTTTCACAGGGTGGGGCAAGTACAAAACAAAGAAACAATAGGACCTGTTACTCAAACCATCTGATCTTGGTGCTAGTCTTCCTAGGATGAGCATAAACAAATTACATTGTTCTGCTCCTTGATCATGGTGTCAGCACAGGGGTTGGGGGGCAGCATGGAAATAATGTAGATGCCCAGCAGGACTGCTACAAAAAAAACCACGCTGTAAATATTTTATATGCACTACAATGGTTCTTTTACACTCATAGGCAGGGAAGTAGTGTCCCAAAAAATAATTTGCAGGGGGGCCTTTACAGTTGTTGGCACAACCCTACCTGTTGGTGGTAGGGTTGAAATGATTCACATGAATATTCTGCCCCATCTAAACCTTTTGTTTTCTCCCCTCCCAATCAATATCACAACAGAAGGCTGGAAACAGATAACAAAAATCTCTGGTCTTCTTTGTATGTGGGGGCAATAGGCTGACAGATAAGTGAAGTGTTATGGCAGCCCCAAAAGCGAGGAGAAGACTCAGGGTACCAGACTTCAAGGTCTATTGCTGCGCAGCAAAGCTATAAAGATTTGTGAAGGCCAGTGCAGCACAGAATGTACCAGACTGGGACAATACATAATAGGCTTGTTTAAAAGGGGGACTCCAACCAGAAGTGCTACATTGCAGAATTAGAATAAGCATACCCACAATAAATCTCATACCAAAAATTAGGTTTCTACGTCACTTCGTTTTAAAGTTATGAGCTATTTTGTAACATTGATTTCACTACCTATTCAAAAAAGCTAGTTTAAGTGAAACGCCACTGATGATGTCATCGCCTGAACTCACATTCCAGTCCTTCCTGTCAGCCACCTTATAATACCTGCTTCTCCAGAGTTTTAGAAACTGAAGCTATAATAATCCTTTTAAAAAAAAAATGACATAGGGTTGTCTGCAATGTTTGATTTTTCCAGAATATTCCCTACATTAGGACATGTCAGAAGTTGATTTTGGAATGCAGCACTGAACCAGGGCATAGAATGTCAAGGTGGTGCACAATTTTAAAATGTTGGGGGACACACAATCCCAGAATGTGACAGGTATGTGCCATCTCAAAATTTAGTGCGGCAATCAGTGCGACAGAGACACACATTGAGGAATTTGGTTGGGACTGGCAATTTTGGAACATAGGTGGATGCACGCTGTGGGAATGTGACAGAACACACTATTAATTCTGAAATTGCGTGTCCCTACCACATTCCAGAACTGCATGCACCCACCATATTTCAAAACTGTGCATCACATCCCCACCACATTCTAATATTATGCATCCCAACCACATTCTAAAATTATGCATCCCTGCTACATTCCAAAATTGCACATCCCTTCCCCATTCCCAAATTGCACATCCCTGCCACATTCTGAAATGGCACATCCCAGCCAAATTCTATAATTGCACATCCCCACCAAGTTGTGCTTCAATGCCACATTCCAAAATTTTCACTGCCATGTTCCCAAATTGTGCATCATGCCACATTCCAAAATTATGCGTCACCACCACCATTCTGAAACTGAGCATCATTGCCACCATTCTGAAATTGAGGATCACTGCCACATTCCGAAAATATGCATCACCGCCACATTCTGAAACTATGTGTCACCGCTGCATTCTGAAAATGTGTATCACCACCACATTCTGAAATTGTACATCACCACCACGTTCAGAAACTGTGCATCACTGCCACATTCCAAAATTGTGTGTCACTGCCAGATTCCAAAATTGTACGTAACCACCACTTTCCAAAATTGTGTGTCACCATCACATTCCAAAATTGTGCATTACTGCCTCATTCTGAAACTGTGCATCACTGCTACATTCTGAAATTATGCATCACTGCCACATTCCAAAACTGTGTCTCACCATCACAATCTGAAATTTATGCATCACTGCCACATTCCAAAGTTGTGCATCACTGTCACATTCTGAACCTGTGTATCTCCGCTCCATTCTGAAATAATGCGTTACTGCCACATTCTGAAATTGTGCAACACTGCTGCATTCTGAAATTGTAAATCACTGCCACATTCTGAAATTATGCGTCACCACCACATTCTGAAACTGTGTGTCACTGCCACCTTTCAAAGCTGTGCATCACTGATGCAATCTGAAACTGTGTCACCGCCACATTCCTAAATTGTGCATCACCACTGCATTCCAGACCTGTATATCACCACCACATTCTGAACCTGTACATTACCATTGCATTCCAAAATTGTGCATCACTGCTGCATTCCATAATTGCTCATCACCACCGCATTCTGAAATTTTGCATCACCACCACATTCCAAAATTGTGCATCATTGCCACATTCTGAAATTGTGCTTCACTGCTGCAATCCACAATAGCAACCTGGTGAATTTAGAAATGTTATACCTGCAGTATTTTAAAAATTACACACTTTGTCATTCTAAAGCCATGTTTGCCACTGCATTCCACCCCCCATCATATTCTGAAGTACTGTACCTTGCATCTGCACATTATGGAAGTGCATGTGCTGACCCACCAGTGTCAGTTTTCCTTTTTTAGATGATTACTATAGTTGCAGTTTTAAGTAACATAGGAGAAATAAGTCATATAAGGTAGTTTGCAAGGAGGACTAGGTTGTGAGTTCAGAAGATGACATCATCAGCAGCTCTTCACTGAAACTAGCTTTTTTGAACAGGCAGTGAATTAAGGGTTATAAAATGGCTTGTAACTTTTAAACAAAGTGACTTACAGATATGATTTTTGGCATGAGGCTGATTGAGGATACAGTATGTTGATCCAAACTATGAATTTATTGATGCTAAAAATTTGACCATAGTCCTTCTTCAATAGAACCA
This sequence comes from Neoceratodus forsteri, assembly GCA_016271365.2. Classification (NCBI taxonomy): domain Eukaryota; kingdom Metazoa; phylum Chordata; order Ceratodontiformes; family Ceratodontidae; genus Neoceratodus; species Neoceratodus forsteri. The sequence goes on from CM057455.1 coordinate 1,058,288,921, forward strand.
GGTTTGGTAATATACCCTCCACTAAATGGGATACTTCTATAATGACCAAATTTAGTAAGCCCTGGGCTAGATTGATGACACAGGTTTTGGGTCAAAACTGTAAGAAGTGGAACGTGAACACCACAATAAGTAAACTATCCCTGCTCCGGGCATGCAATAACTTCTCACCAAAGAATCTTGATATGGGATTCAAGAGTTGAAAAAAAAAGAACTTGCAGGAGGTGGACCAAGTTCTAGTTGGTTCCGGAGTAAAAACATTCCAGTAGCTATGTACTGAATTCAGTCTCACAAGACAAGATGGATTTACTGTAGGTACATACAATTAAGACATTGCTTTACCCTCCTAGGGCTCCCAGCTCTACTGCCGCACAATCCGTGGCAACTGGGCGGTCGGTGATCCACAAGCTGGCACCCAACACCACAAGCTCAGACTCAACAAACTGAGAGCCGAGACCCTCCTAGGGCTCCCATCTCTACCGCTGCACGATCCTTGGCCACCAGCCGGTCGGTGCTCCACAAGCCGGTGCCCGACACCACAAGCTCAGACTCAGCAAGCTGAGAGGTACGGAAAAGTCGCAAACCAATCTGAGCACGACGCCTTTCTCCAGGCTTTCTCCGATTGGTCCCTTTTACTACTCCATTCATTCCTATCTAACGGAGCGAAAAGGAGCATTTTTCACTGCAAAACAGACTGTAATCTATCTCCTAGACTGTTTTTACTGCCTAAATCTGCCTAGAAACTGTTAAATCTTACATAGAAAAGCTGTTTTACTTTTACTAAAGCTTCATTAATGTTAGAGTGATTACAGCTCTTCTTTGACTTGGTAACTGCAGTCAGACTCCCAGGCACCAAGGAAATCGCCCCTACTCAAGTGCAAATTTTATTTTCACTGGCTTGTGAGACTCTTTGTCCTCCTCCAGTACTAATTTGGATCCTTTCTCCTTCCCTCTTCAGCCAAGATCCTCCTAGGGCTCCCAGCTCTACCGCCGTATGATCCGTGGCCACCGGGTGGTTGGCGCTCCACAAGCCGGTGCCCAACACCTCAAGCTCAGACTCAACAAGCTGAGAGGTACGGAGAAGCTGCAAACTTTATGCCCACCCACCCATCCCCCCCCTGTACATTCTTATATAGACCTTCTTGCCCGCCCACCTCAGCTATTGGCCCTCTCTATATACTTCTCTTCTTCTTCTCCCCTACCCTTTTTTCTTCCATCAAACACACTGGGACGCTACCTAGCACATCACCCTAGCCCCTAACTTAAATAAGGAATTGTAACTCACAAAAAGCATCTCTATATTGATCTCCTTATTCATCAAATCATGGCAAAGTGGCTTCAGCTCATTAGCACCTTATGCATACTACCCCTACTAGGGGAACTTTGAGGTTGGACATATACTACTGGGGAATTCCATCCTTCCCCCCATTGAATGCGTGTACATCAAGCCTTTGCTCCACTTCTGTAACACCTCTACCCCACTGCACTCTTACCATGGAGGATACTATCGGCTTGTAACAGGACATCAAATATCAGTGGGAAAGAGTCAGTCATCTCCCCCCAGTGAAGTCACACCGTGGTTCTTCTCAGCTAGGGCACTATGTTATGTAATGACAGGACAACATACCACCTACAACAAGCCTCCGCAAACAGACTCAGATGTTACTTCCACTAGGAGAAGTAAAAAAATCTCTAAATTATCACTTGCAGCATTAAAGAAACTTATATTCCTCCTGTTACTATGTTCAGGTAATGTGGAACTTAATCCTGGGCCCACAAAAGACATTACCTCACTGGCAGATCTCCCTAGACTCAAGGGTATTAGCTTCATGCATGTTAATACATATAGCCTCCTGAAAAAACTGTCTACTACACAAGCTTGGATCACCCATACAGAACCCGACGTGCTTGTCATAACAGAATCCTGCATCCATCTATGCCTGATGAGGAGATTTCCATACCGAATTATCTCCTATTCAGAGCCGACAGACAAACCAGGGGTGGTGGAGTTGTTGTCTACACAAAGGACAAACTTTCAGTCATTATCCTTGACTCCTCCTCACTCTCAAATGCATATGAATGTCTGTCCCTAAAAATTGAAACATCCCTTGCGTCAGCCATCAGACTAATCGGCTGCTACAGACCCCCTTCTGTGGGACCACAGCTACTAACCCACCTTTCATCCATGATGGACTCTGCTAACCTTGAAACTATAATAATGGGAGACCTCAACTATGACTGGCTGTCCAACACCTTGCTTAAATCCTTTTGCAACTCCCATGGTCTCTCACAACTTATCAATGAACCTACACACACCAATAAGAAAAACCCATCAAATAGCACCCTCCCAGATGTCCTATTAGTAAATAAACCCCACCTTTTCTCCCATGCAGGAATCTTCCATGCAGACATCAGTGACCACAGTTTTATTGCAGGTGTGAGATCTAGTCATATGCCCAAACCAAATTCGAGATTTTCGACCAAGAGATCTAAAAGGAACTTTGACCCACTGGCCTATATCAATGATCTCAAGGCCTCTCCACTTTCGCAGAATTTCTACCTAGCAAAATCAGTAAACAATGTCTTTACTATCTTCTAAGAAACCTTAACCCATGTCCTTAATACCCATGCTCCCTTGGTCAAAACCCGTATAAAGCCAAGAACATACCGTTGGTTTACTGCAGACCTCAAAGCTGCTTTACTAAACAGGGACAAGCTTTGGAAATGTGCTCATAAATCACAGCTGGACAAGGATTGGTGTCTCTTCAGAACTGCCAGGAACCTATGCACAAAGCTGATCAGGGAAACCAAATCCAAATTCTATTGTTCAGAGTTAAACGCCACTTCAAATTGCCCAACAAAATTCTGGACCACCATAATAAATCTCACAGGACACACAACAGGTAATGCACTCCCCTCAAAAATATCTACCAATAATGGCACCATTAGTGACAAAAATGAAATACTACAAGCATTTAACAACTACTTTGCCTCAGTTGGCCTGGCTTTCGACAACTCACCTGCCTGTAAGCTGTACTTCCACATGAACATATTACCTCCAGACCCAAATCCAATGAAAGCCGCTTTCTTCTTCTCACCAGTTACCTTAAAAGAAGTTGAAGAGCACCTACTTCACCTGGATATCAAGAAAAGCACCAGCGCAGATGCCCTGGACCCCTATTTCATAAAAATTGCCTGGCATGTATTGGCAGTGCCCATCACCCATCTGTTCAGTCTCTCACTCTCCCAGGGTCCCTTCCTGAACTATGGAAAACTGCCCACATTATACCGCTCTTCAAATCCAGGGACCCTTGTGACCTAAATAACTACAGGCCAATTTCACTACTCCCCATACTTTCAAAAATCCTAGAAAAAATAGTAAATGGCCAGCTGCATGACTACCTGGAAAAGACAAATTTTCTAAACCCTATGCAATCAGGCTTCCGCATGAATCACAGTACAATCTCGGCACTGGCCAAGGTCACCAACGATTGGCTACATGACCTCGACAACAAACAGTTCATCTGTGCTGTCTTACTGGACCTCAGCAAAGCATTCAATACTGTTGACCACTCCCTACTTCTCTCATCACTAAAAACATTAGGCCTAGATGCCACCTCTATGGGCTGGTTTCAGAACTACCTAATGGATAGGCAACAGCAGGTCAAAGCAGAAGGGGAGTTGTCCCCCCCAAACCATTACTTAGAGGTGTCCCTCAAGGATCCATACTGGGACCAATATTCTTTACCATATATATCAACAATATCGACCTTGGTATCAAAAATGCCAATATCCACCTGTTTGCAGATGATACGGTACTGTACCTAAGCAGGTCTACACCTGATGCTGCCTGTAAAGCATTACAATCGGACTTCGACATCCTCCAACACCAGCTTCTCAATAAAAAACTGCTACTCAATACCAAAAAAAACAAGGGGATGATTCTCTCTCCTGGCAACCCACCATCCCACTCTGCCCTTGGCACCCCCCCATCACTACCCTATTGGGGGAAAACCTGGACTATGTCACCAAGTTCAAATATATGGGAATCTAGCTAGACCACAAGCTATCCTTTGGAGAACATCTGGAAGACATGGTAAAAAAGCTAAGACAGAGACTAGGGCTCTTCTATCAGATAAACCGCTTTCTAACTATGGAGGCAAGCAAACAGCTCGTACAGGCTACCTTCATCTCCCTGCTAGACTTCACTGACTTTATCTACTGCCATTGCAATGCCTCATATCAGAGTAAGCTGGATGTCCTGTATCACAGAGCACTGCGCTTCATTCTCGGGCTCCCCCCTCCACCCACCACTGTTCCCTGTATGATGCTGTAGGTTGGACCTCCCTTCAATCGAGAAGAAAAAGAAATGTGGCCACTTGGACCCTGAAAGCACTTGCTGGAAAACTTCCATGCTGCACCTGATATTGTCAACTGGACTTTAGAATGGTTGACAAATCGTTCTCAGAGAGTCAGAATTAATTATATATTGTCTGATTCGGGTAGTGTGACAAGTGGTGTACCACAGGGGTCGGTCTTGGGACCAACATTGTTTAACCTCTTTATCAGTGATTTGCAAACAGGGCCAAATAACTTCATAGTTAAATCTGCAGACAATACTAAATTGGGGGCAAGGTTAATAATCAAGAAAATATTTCTGCATTAAAGAAGGATTTGGAAAAATTAACACTTTGGGCAAATGAAAATCATATGCAGTTTAATCAAGGCAAATGTTTAGTAATGCATTTCGGTGTAAATAATCCAAAAACGATATATCATATAAATGGACTACCACTTCACTCATCAAACTGTGAAAAAGATTTAGGGATATATGTTAATAATAAACTTACATCAAATGTTCACTGTGTTAGAACTGCTTCCATGACCAACAGACTTTTGAGGCAAATAAAATGCACTTTTGTTAACTGCACTGAACAATGCCTTATTCCATTGTATAGGGTATACATTAGACCGTATGTAGGCTATGGCTCCCCTTTCTGGAATCCAAACCAAAAAAAAAGACATAGCAATTCTTGAACAGGTTCAAAGGAGAGTAACTAGAATGATTCCAAGATTAACAAACTTGGATTATCAGAACAGATTAAAAGCTACGGATCTCTTCTCTCTTCAAACTAGAAGATTAAGAGGTGATATGCTTATGGATTTAATTTAATAAATTCACCAGATGGAAAAATGTGGTCTAACACTCTCCAAAAGGAGACATGTTCTGAGAGTGCATAATAAACAGCTTGAAGTAAAAACTTATAAAACCAGCAAAAGGGGAAACTTTTTTCCAGTAAAAGCATCCATTGTATGGAACACCTTGCCACAAGAATTGGTAGAGGCAACTAGTGACACTGTCTTTAAAAACAAATTAGATGTTTGGTTGAAGGATAATAGATAAATAATATCCCACATAGTGTGGGGAACAGTCTCGATGGGCTCTGGTCTTCTTCTGTTCTTTCATACCAAGTAATACCAAGTAATACATCTCTGATCTCCTGCCCTTACGCAAAGTCGGAAAATACGCCCTAAGGAGCTACTCCTTTGTCACTCTGAATATCCCCAGGGTCTGCACACGTTATGGGACTGTGGCCATAAGCTACTCACTTCCATCGCTCTGGAATGAAATCCAGAAAATTTTGAACCTAAGAACCACAGTAACTATCACAATGTTTAAGTCCCTATATGCAAAGCTAACCGGAGACAAATGTCATTGCTTCCACTGACTTTACTTTGCTATAGCCTCTGTACTCACCTACGCTTTTATCGCCTTGTCAGCACACTTAACCCCCCTCCTTCCTCTACCATTGCCTCACCCTTCCTCTCATCATCCTACTCTTGCTCTGATATCTCCTCTCCTAGGGCCACTGACCCCCCTAAGTCCTCCAAGGATAGTCACCACACGATCTAGGAGATCCATGGTGGTGCTTCCAAAACCGCTACCTGTAATTGTCCAGAGCAGCTCGCACTCCTCAAGCTCCAAATTCCTCTGTGAGTACTGCTAGGATGCCGCTTGTTGCCTCTCGGTGGCCATCACCTCTCTGTACCATAACATGCTCTAAGCTACTTACCCAGCCTCTATGAGCCCTCGAACCCCTTTGCTGTGAGCTTGACCCACCGGTGCCTCCTGGTGCCATAGCTGGACATCCCTAATCGTCCCCTCTCTGAGTCCGTTATGGATTTACCTCCTATCAGGGTTCACTGTACTGATTAATTCTCAAAGTTAGGATGCATGTTTAATGTACCTGTTCCACTGAACACATTTATTACTGTCCTTACGTCAATATTTGTACTTTGTCTTATTTTTGTATCTCTGCCAATTATGTAATCTGTTTTCTTTATGACCATGTGTAATGCAGATGCACCTTGTAAGTGAGCTTGCTCAATGGTGCCCGCCTGGATAAATAAAGATTTGATTGATAAATAAAGATCTGATTGATTGATTGATTGATTGATTAAGCATGGAGGCCCGTGTGTCATCCCTGAGACTTACAGAGAACCCTGTGAGGAAGATTCTTCATAACCTCATGCTACAGGATCATCCTAGAAAATTAATTTCAGTCCTTTATTAGGCCTTCAGTGGGCTGGAAGGTGATTAGGTAGAATAAAGATGGAGGGGGAGACAGGATAAAATATAACTGATCTGGATTGGGATAATATTTGGGAACAAACCTATAGGCTCCACAAAGTGGTGTAACTTCTGGTTGAAAATTAACCTCAGATATTTTAAAACACCCACCATCTCAAAGAACTATGGCACATATCAATCTGATCAGTGCTGGAGAGGCTGTGGGGATATAGGGATGCTTGAACATATTTTCTGGAGGTGCCCAGTGTTGACACAATTTTGGCAAGATGTGGGTAGGATAATAGGCCACATCTGTGAGATACCAGCTCCTAGTTATTTTAAACCATTGGTGCTGGGGTGACCTGCACCTGAAAGAAAGAGAGGGGGGGAGAGAGAGAGAGAGAGAGAGAGAAGAGAGAGAAGAGAGAGAGAGAGAGAGAGAGAGAGAGAGACTTAACAAAGTCATAACCCAGAATTGGTTGATAACAACCCCTCCAGACATGGCAGTCTGGCTACATAATTGTAAATGCATAAAACAACTGGAAAGAGTAACATCCTGGTTAAGGAATACCCAGGAGAAGTATAAAAGCCAACGGCTCCTGTTTATAGGGTATAGAGCAAATAAACAGGGTATTCATTTCCTGGAAGCACTGGCAAATATGAGCTAATCTCCTGCACTAGTTTTACACACTGCCACCATTTATTAACTACCTGGAGCAGGTTGACAGCTTTTCTCCATGGGCACACACTAGTCTACTTTAGTCTCCCATCCAGGGTATACCCACCATGAAGAGAGGCTTGCACCTCATGTAAACATAGAATCATTGAATGTGTCAGCAGAAAAAGACCGGTAGGTTCATCTAGAGTGCCTTATATTCCCTGCATAACACTACATCCTGGACTCTATTTGGTCACAGATGTCCCATCCTCCTCCCTTACCACTGTTTATTATACCCATGTGTATACCCCACACATGTTTGAAGCTCCCCAGTGTCCTAGCCCCACCACCTCTTTTGGCAGGCTGTTCCTGTCACTGTTTCTGTGAAGAAGTATTTCCTCATGTACCTCTTAAACCTGTCACCCACAAAAATCATTGCATTTCCCTCATGTACTGGTGCTTTTTCTAATATGAAATAAACTCCCCTCCTGCACCTTGTTCACACCTGTGAGGTACTTATACATCTCAATCATGTCCCCTCTCACTCTCCTTTTCCTCCAGGAGTACCTGTAGAGTTACCACAGCCTTTCCATATAATGTTTCATGTACAACCCCCACACCATTTTGGTAGCCTTCCCCTAGACCTCTTCCACCCTGTCAATGTCTTTGTGGAGGTGCAGCCTCCAGAACTGGACACAGTACTCAAGGCAGGATCTCATAAGTGAGCTACACAAAGGCAACACAACCTCCCTTTTCCTGCTAGAGATCCCCCTCCCTATGCACCCCAGCATCCGACCGCCTTGCCTGCTGCCCTCTTGTACTACTCTGCCACATTGAGATCATCAGATATGATCACCCCAAGATCCCTCACTTGCTTGGTAATTGCAAGTACTCCCCAGCTTATACTCACTCCCCACGAGTCCTCTCTCTGGGTGCATGACTTTGCACTTTTTGGTGTTAAATTTCAGCTGCCATACCATAGGTCATTTCTTTGGTTTACCCAGGGTCCATTGCATCCTCTCCACCCCTTCTGGAGTGTCCACCCTCTTGCAGATTTTCATGTTATCAGCAAAGAGACACACTTTCACCTCCAGTTCCTCAGCAATGTCACTTATGCAGGCATTGAAGAAGACAGGGCCTAGCACTAATCCTTGTGGATCTCCACTGATCACTCTCCTGTCCTCAGAGTGACAACCATTTACCATCACCCTCTGCCTCCTACATTTGAACCAGTTGTCTATCCAGTTCATCTCCTTCTGTCCTATCCCTAAGCTGTTTTTTTTTTTTTCATTAGCCTTCTGTGTGGTACAGTATCAAAGACATTCTTGAAGTCCAGATACACCACATCCACTGCTCTCCCCTGATCCACCTCCCTAGTTATCCAGTCGAAGAACTCTATGAGATTCATTTGACATGACTTCCCCACCTGTGAAGCCATGCTGCCAGTGGTCCTGCAGCCTGTGCATTCTCCAGGTACTCCATCAGTCTCTCCTTTAGTAGGGACTCCATTAAGAAACCCACTGCTGATTTGAAAATTACTGGTCTGTAATTGCTGGCTTTTTTCCAGCTGCCTTTCATGTGCAGCGGGACCACATCAGCCCCTCTCCTCCAATCCTCTGGAACAACCCTCACTTCCAATGAGGTATTTAACAGTGTTGTCAGAGCTGGCCTGGTGGCACTGAGGGTTGAGGTGCCGGACACCAGACCTTGCACCACACCGATGACCTGAGTTCAGGAATGAACATGGGTTACTTGGGGTTGGCCGGGGTGAGGAAGGATTGAGCGTGCATGGACAGCTCTCCTTTCTTGAGGAGGGGGGACTAGCAGTGTGCGCTGTAGACTGACATCCAGTGTTGGCTGGTTGTCAGCACATGTGCATAGCCATGCATGGCATGGGCCAACCTCCAGGGTGCTAGGCTGCCTCTGCGGAGGTGGGGGCAGCTGCTGTGCCTATTACACGTACGTGGGCTCAGGGAAAAAAAATAGAGGAAAAGCCGGGAGCTGACAGGACCCATGATGGCTCAGTGCATTCCTCCATAATGCTGACTTCTGGATTTGTGTCCCGGGGGGGGGAGTAAAGTCAGTGCTCCTCACCTTGACCCCACTGTGTGGGGTAATCTGTGGGAAAATCATGGGGTTGGCAGAGCAGGGGATGACTGGAGCCAGAGGAGGTGCCCTCTAAGGGAGAGTTGGTGCCACCTGTTGGTTCTGCAGAGGAGGCATAAATTGTAACTGAAGAAAAAAATAGTGTTGCCAGAGGGATGGTCAGCACCATGCACCATTCTAGAAGTACCCTTAGTTGGATCCAGATTGGCCCCATCGTCATATTTTTCTTTAGGGCTTCCAACCCTCTTTGGACTCTCTCTAGACTTCAAAAGGACTTATATCCAGCCCCCTCTCCCCAGTGTCTGTTAGTGTACTGTATGTCGGACCATCCCCCCTTCCACTGTGAAGACTGAGCAGAACTAGATGTTTAAAATGTTAGATTTTTCTTGATTATCTTCTGCACAGTCCCCCCATTGGTCTCCTGATGTTCACTGTACCACCCTTGCCTTCCTCTTTTTGTTCATGTACCTGATGAAAGTCTTGCCTCCTTCTTGGCCTCATGGGCCATCATTTCCTCACTTTGAGCCTTTGTTGACCTTACCCTCCTTCATGCCTCATTTTGCTTCTCTATATGTACCACCATGTCCACCTCCATTTGGGTCTCCTTATACTTACTGATGGCTGTTTTTGTCTCTGTAACTGCCTTAGCCACCTCCTTAGAGAATAATAGTGGCCTCTTCTTCCTCTTACCCTTGCTTATTACCTCTAAGTATTTTGCGGTTGCGTTTATTATTCCCTGTTTATTCTATTCCATTATGCCTCCACTCCTCCCCCAGCTATCACCTTTCTAGATATTTCCTAAGGGAGACTCACATTTTTTTAATATCTGCCTCTTTGAAGACATGTAAGTTAGCACTGCTGTATGAATTGTATGTGTTAGCTTAGCACACTTACATGAACTGCACATGCTGTCTGAGAGATATAAGATAAATAAGGAACTGTACCAGGCTTTGTTTTTCTCCTTGCTATAGGGTTCAATTGATTGTCTTGATTTTTGTTGTATGTTTGAGCTGTGTGTGTTGTGCATGAAAGCAACAAAATCTTTCAATAAACATTGATTAACAAAACAAAGTAACATAGTAAGTGACAATATTAATCAGTAACATAATGTGAGACATTAAAGTGTGTCAATTTTGAGAAAACTTTGAAAAACACAGTATTCATACTCTGTTCAACACATACTCTATATTATTTACTGCCTACATTTCTCTTCCCTTTGTTCTTTGTTACTAAATTAATTTGCTTGGTCATGGGATCTCTATCGCCTGGAGTTCATTATTTTCTTCTGCTTAATCCCTTTCTAAAATCCTAATCCTGTCTATGACATCATGGCTTGTTGATGTGGTTGAGATGGCACAAACAGGGGGTTGTGAATTCAGAGGATTAAACAGATGAGTCATGTTACACAGTTACTGTTGGGGAGGTGCTCTTTAGGGGTACACAGAGGACCTACCATACTACCACCCCTGGAAACAAATGCACAAAACCCCAACATAGCTATTGGGGGTGGAGTCTCCACAGCATGTAAGTCACAGTGAAAATGGAGGCTGCCAGATCTTTTTGGTTTCAAGCAGGGTTTGTGACTGCAAGCACTGGAAGTGAGGCACACACTGACATTTTGGCAAGGCAGTGTGCAGTTACATGGCATGGTGTAATGAACAAGTATCTGTGGCAAGAGGTGTTACCACCTCAATTGCCTCCCATCCTACTACCCTGTACTTTATGACTTGCTGGTGGACTGAGATGTTTATCCTTTTTAACATATCCTACAGTACATTCCTGATAGACAGGTGGTTCTATGACCAGTCCTTCATCAACTTGTAGCACAAAAAAAACTAAAATTGATCTCTTTAATATCAATTTCGCATTTTAAACATAGTACTTTTAAATTAATGGCACATGAATGCAATTGTTCTTCTTGAAAATAGTGTAAATGCATATGTCTGATTTTTATGAGTCATTACACTGTGTGTATTATCTGTATACCATTGTCTGAATGTTCAATGTTGATCGTTATGTCTGTTTTATACATTAATTGTTTAATGGATGCAATTGTTAAAGAGAGCTTGCTCTCAGTTTTGCTTTCCAATAAATTGAATTGAGTTAAACTTCCCAGCTCTGGTGTTCTGTTAATACTCCCCTTCCTATCTCTGTTCCCATGCATGATCTTCCAACAATGCTGGTCTACCACCAATCACAGTCCCACATTTATACCACATTTCTACTACTGAATTCAATGGTGGATTCAAGGTCTCCCATTGCATGCCTGTGGCATCAGTGCAAAATACTTTTAGAAGTTCCATAGTACTGCAGCTTTTCATGGCATGTGGCAGGTGAGATGGGGGCTGGATGCTGTGCTGTCCATAGACACTGCCTTGACATGCCACTCCCTCTGCTTTCACTGTGCTGGTTCAATGCCCATTATGTCAGTGCATGGAAATCTTGTGATCCCTTTGTGTATACCACAAAGGCATACATTGTTGAATTGTTCATTGAAGTGGTCCTTGTGATCAATTTATGGCATGATATTACAACAGTGTATCAGGGCCCAGGTGTCAATCAGCTGTAGGGGTCAATTATCCTTTTCCATGTACAGAAGGCTAGTCTAGCAATGAATCTAAAAGGAATGTGCAGGGGGTGAGATCTTTCAGTACAAGAGTTGTAGAAGAACAAGGGAGCATGATATGAGATTGGATGGGGGCAGGATTAGGGGAAATGTGAGGAAGTTTTTTTTCCACAGAGGGTGTGGTGGATACTTGGAATAGCCTACCCCAAGAAGTGGTGGGTGCTAACACAGTGGGTGAATTCAAACTTGCATGGGATAGAGATAAGGGGAACCTTAGATGTGGGGAAGAGAAGCATAAGCCAATGACCAAGTAGGGTCTGCAGCCGCTGATGCACATTGCATTCTCTATACAGTACAGCTATCATAATGACAGTTCAGTTGGCACCGGCCATGGAGGTGAGAGGAGGGCTGTGCTGATGCCAGCTTATTTATGGAAGGGGGAGCTGGGTGGTGGGCACTACCTGCTGGGGTGGTGGGGGCAACTAGATCACCAGGTTAAGGGGGTCATCGGTTCTATAGCCACAATGGTGGCATCGGGGATGGGGGCATGTTAATGATTATTTAGTGCAGATAACGGCACATTCAGGATCAGGAAGGGGGCATAAGGGCATGATAATGATTGCTGGCACAATCGAGGATCGGGGAAGGGGGCATGATAATGTATAATGGCACAATCAGGGATCAGGAAGGGGGGCATGATAATACATATTCGATACCGATAGTGTTACAATCATGGCTGAGGAGGAAGGGCTAGGGGCACAATGCCACATACTGGTCAGCTCTCCCAGATGGATATTTCCTAAGTACCCTCAGACCAGCACTAGCTGGTCTAAGAGTACTTAGAATTTCTCCCTCTGGGTGATTTCTGAGAATCCTGATATCGGGGATATGGCAGCTTGTATTTGCCACATGCCCTGTTGCATCATGTCGCAGCCCAATTGTGGGTGCACGGGTGGCACAAGCTCTGTTTGGGGAAAGCAGCCTGCAATTAAAACAGGCTGCCTTTGAGAATAGCTCTGGGGGCAATATATGATGCAAGGTACCACTTGTGCCATTTATGTTTGGCACAGGCATCTTGCATCACTCTCAGGGCCTTGAGAATTGGGCCCCCTGACTGTATTCACACCTAACGCCTTAGCTGAGCGACTCCTCCAAGGTTCCACCACTCTTTCCATAAAGAAGTAATTCTTCATGTCCCACCTGAACATCCCTCATGTTAATTTCCACTCGTGACCACATTACCTCAAGCTGGAATGCAGGGTAAATAATTCCCCACAGTTTACCTTGTTAATTCCTTTAAGAAACTTGAAGGTCTCTATCATATCTCAGAAGAAAGAAAAGTGACTAACAGGCACTAGTATGTATCAAAAATTACAAACCCATAACTTGGTCTGTAGTTGCTATTGTTTTATTCCATGAAATCATACATCACCCACCCTGCCAATGTTTCACCGACCTGACCATGGGCATGGTCAAGGTGTAGCCAATGTGATATGAGCTTGCATTTAAACCAGAATCTTAAAGTGGCAACCACAATTTTTTAAACAATCAGAAATCTCTGTACATTTTCTATATATTTTTCACCACACAGTCAATCTGGCTACAAGGGTGTTTTAAAAAGGGCAAAAATAAAGGAAAGAAGGAGAGGAGTGAGGGAAAGAAACAATAAGGGGATGAATAATGGAAAACCTTGGAGGGAGGGAGGAGGGGGAAGGGAAGGGAAGGGAAGGGAAGGGAAGGGAAGGGAAAGAAGACAACTAAGAAAATAAGACTATGCTTGCACCCATATAACACAAGTGTGATTCCCAGTAACATATACACATCTATGTCAAACCATCATATCTACAGTATGTACAATATATACACACATATAGCATATACAAACATTCGAACATACAAAAACGCCAGCAGAAACAGGCCTCACGGTCTATCGAGTCTGCCTGATTGTGCAGTTAGCCCCTCAACTTGCAGCTGCCCCACCCTCCCACCCTCTTCATCCTTATTCCCCCCACTCTGTCCCATCCCTTCTTAAAACCACCCACCGTTCTACAGGATACCACCTCCTCAGGCAGAAAACATTTTAATAAATACAGACATAATTAAAAGAGATAGACCAAACAACCAGATTTTGGGACAGAAAAAGATCATTTTTTAACAAAATGGCAAAAACATTTATTAGAATCATTAGCCAGACTGATTTTGTTTCATTTTAAATAATGCAGTAGTAGTAGTAGAAAAGGAAATCAAGAGTCGGGACACTTTTATTGGAGAAAGAAAGCCAAATTAAAACTTTTGAAAAACACCATGAATACAATAACTATACTTCTCAATAAGGAAATACGATCAAAAATTAAACAGATAAAGGTCGGCTAGATTACTTGGAGGGCCATATTTTTTATTGGGGAAAGGGATCCAACCATACCAAGTTAAAATACAGAAACAAGAATAGCACTGGTGAAAACAACACCGTCAAAACAGCAAAAGGTAAAACAGCTACAGGGATAGTGTAGCGCAAGGGCATTTCCACTACCCCTGTAACTGTTGTCAGAGAGGAGGAAGCAGAGAAGTAACTGACAGCAGGGTGCTTCTCCGAGCTGCTCCCATGGTGAAGAGGGCTAGGGTATGAGCAGCTTGGGCAGTGGAGAGCCCGATACCAGCATTCTGTTCCTGGTCTCTCGATTGTTACATTTTCCACCCCTCTCCCCAGTTTAATGTTTAGTAAGTTGTCCCCTCACAGATGTAACCTGCCGTCCCCAAAGTTTTTCCCCATCTCGGAGTTCCTGTGTGGGGGTAAAGCCCCCCCACATGGTGGGGTGGGTGGAGCACCCCCGCAAAATCTTAATTTACTTGATATTTGTTAGCCAAGGTAGTGATCAATGGTGTGTTTCTGAACCACTACTATTGGTGTTGTTGTTGTCAAAGGTGTTTTCATTGGGCACTGTCTTTGACAGCTCAGTTTTTCCTGTGTGTTTTTAATCATGCTGTTCTTGGCTTCACCATTTTGACCTAGTACCAGATCTAACACTACACCTCATCCCGTTTTAAAAAGTCCACATCAGAAAATGTTGTAATAAAAGACACTTACACTAGTGGCTCAGAATAAGAGGGTACTGATTGTTTTGACGAGAGTCAGGAAATATTGGAATTATCATTATCCAATCAAGAAACCAAAGGGCATAGGAAATGATAGCAGCAAGAGAAGAACAGAGAGTGCAATTTACACCACAGTCAACAGCAGACACATTTAATGTCCATTCAGAATTTTCAGTCATCAATGAATCAGCAATCTCTCTTGAGTCAGCTGCTGCTGACACAGAACTCCCAATCATCCCTGAATGTCCCATCAGTTCAGTCATTACCAATTATGACACTGCCCAAAAGAATTCTGAGATTCAGTACCAGAATAGCAAGAATAGCTGTAAGAGAAAAAGAAGAGGGATGAAGGGGAAGGGGAGGAAACAATTACCACAATTACCAATATTACCGCAACAACAGTAACAGAATACCACTGAGATGGACAGTGAATGTGGGGAACAGAGGCAGGATAGGGATACGATAGTGGAATCCTCAGAAGAATCAATTGTGATTAACATATCAGACTATGTGCTGTCACCAGTGGAAGAAAAAGTACTGAATTATGACATTTCCTTTGTTACAATAAGTGAAATTAATGAATTTGAGATCACAGTTTATCTTCATAAGTTAACACGCAAACTCAAATCTGGAAGCTTTTTTTAATAGAGATTTGAACCAGGAAATAATGAGTACTTCAAAGAGGGATGAGAGAAATTAGATTTCTGAAACAAAGAAAACACATCAGGACCAATGACACTGGGTTCATCATTGAAGAAAAACAGTGTTAATCTTTGAAAAGATTTGGGACCAGGAAATTCAAACATTGGCAAACCAACATCAGAGACATCATAGAAATAATGGCTCCTTGGAAGAATGATTGGCAATTGAAGACTTACAGAAGAATGGCCTAATAGAAATAGAACCAGTGGATAGCGGAGGCTCCATTATCATCATGTTCACGGTTAAGTATGACGAAGAACTGACAAAACATGTTTCTGATACTGTGTTTTACCAAGAGCTAAAGAATGCTCCCATGTTAGAAACACAGAAACATAGAAGTTAGTGGCAGAAGGAGACCACCAGGTCCATCTAGTCTGCCCATTGTCTTTTAGCCTAGCCTTCTAACTGCCCTTGGGTTTGAGGGCTCCCTTGCATCTGTCCCAAGCATTCTTGAAACCTACCACTGTGCTTGCCCCCACCACCTCTGCAGGCAGGCTGTTCCAGGCATCCACCACTCTTTCTGTGAAGAAAAACTTCCTGGTGTTGGTGGAGAACTGCCCTCCTTGCATCCGTAGTTCATATTCCCTGGTTCTGCTGCCTTTCTTAAATTGAAAGAGATTGTCTATCTGCACCTGGTTTATGCCTTTTACGTACTTGAATGTTTCAGTCATGTCACCCCTCTCTCTTCTCTGTTCCAGAGAATACATGTTCAATTCTTTTAGCCTATCCTCATAGGACATCTCGTGCAGTTCCTGAATCATTTCTGTTGCCCTTCTCTGCACTGTCTCCACTCAGTCAATGTCCTTTTTGAGGTGGACCTCCAGAACTGGACGCTGTACTCCAGGTGAGGCCTAACCAGTGATCTGTACAGCAGCAGAATCACTTCCTTCTTCCTGCTAGTGATTCCCCTCCCAATGCATCCCAGCATACCGCTGGCCTTTAGTGCTGCCTTCTTTCACTGTTTACCTACCTTCAAGTTGTCTGAGATAATGATTCCCAAATCATGCTTTTGGGAGGAGGCAGCTAGTCTTTCCCCTACAAGGTAATGTGGTAATGTGCCTTATTTGGATTTCTTTTTTCTATGTGCATAACTTTTTGGCATTGAATCTCAACTGCCATGCTCCAGACCATTCTTCCAGTTTCTTGAGGTCAGCTTCCATCTTGTCCACTCCCTGCTGGTTGTTGACCCTGTTGCATATTTTGGTGTCATCTGACACACCTTTCCCTGTAGTCTGTTAGCTATGTCTGATATGAAAATATTGAAGAGCAGGGGCCCCAGTACTGAACATTGGGGCACACCTCTGGTTACTCTACCTTCTGATGACAGTGCTCTGTTTACCTGCACTTTCTGAGTTCTGCCCTGTAACCAGTTTTTAACCCACGAAGTTGAAGACCTTGTTAAAGTCTAGGTAGTCCACATCTACCACTCCGCCGTCATCTGTAATCTTTGTTACACAGTCAAAAACTCAATCAGGTTTGTCTGGCATGACCTACCCACTGTGAAACCATGCTGTTTGGGTTCCTGATGGCCACTAGCCTCCAGGAATACCATGATCATCTGTTTGAATAGTGCCTCCATTAACTTCTCTGCTATGGATGTGAGGCTTACGGGCATGTAATTTCCAGAGTCCTCTCTGCTGTCTGATTTGTGGAATTGGACCACAATTGCCCTTTTCCAATCTTCAGGTACCTCCCCACTTTTTAGGGATTTGGTGAATAGTTTAGCCGGTGGGGCAGCCAACTCTAATCTCAGTTCTTTTAAGATTCTAGGGTGCATTTCATCTGGCCCCATGGCCTTGTCAACTTGCAGTTTATTTAGTGCCTCCAGTACTTCAGTCTCTGTGAAGGGGTTCGCATCAACCCCCTCTTCAGGGGTGCTGTGTTTTGCCATTTCTGGGCCATCCCCTGGGTCCTCCTCAGTAAATGCAGAGCAGAAGTACTTCTTCAGGATTTTTGCTTTTTCTGGGTCATCTTCTGTTGTTTTCCCTTCCTGAGTTGTAATCTTGACTATACCCTCCCTTTTGCCTTCCTTTTTTCCCAGGTGTACCTAAAGAAGGATTTTCTCCTCTCTTGGCCCTCTCTGTTATGCTTGCTTCTGTATGCACTTTTGCCTGCCTTATTTTTTTGCTGACTTCTTTCATTTTCTTCTTGTATGACACCCAGTCTTCTTCCTTGTTTGTTCCCTGGTATAGCTTGAATGCCTTCCATTTTTCTTTCATTATTTTTGCCACTTCCTTTGAAAACCATAAGTGGTTTCATTTTCTGTTTGTTTTGGTAAACCTTCTGGCGCATTGGTCAGTGACTGTCTGGATTGTTTTCTTAAGTTTCCCCCACATGACATTGACCTTGTCCACTTGTAGATCAATTAAGTAATTTCCTATGTGTGTCTTCATTTGGTTGAAGTCTGCCTTTTGAAAATCTAATACTTTTATTTTTGAGTGGCACGTGTCCTCAGTTATGTTCACCTTGAAGCTAACCAGGTGATGGTCACTGTTACCAATATGCCATCCCACATCGAGTTCCTTGACTCTCTCAGTGTTTGTGAGGACCAGGTCAAGTATGGCATCTCCTCTTGTTGGTATTTTAATCCGTTGACTTAATCCTGCTCCCTGTAGTGCCAATAAGAAATCCCTGCTTTTTGTTGTTGCCACTGTCAGTGTACTCTAGTTTATATCTAGAAGGTTGAAGTCCCCCACCAGTATCACCTCTCCTCTCTGAGTCATTTTGTGTATTTCTTCTATTGGGTCCTTGTCCTCTTTCTGTCCTTGATTTGGAGGTCTGTATATGATGCCAGTCCTGAAGGTTTTTCCATGTCCTGTATCTATAGTAAGCCACAGTGATTCTGTGTCCCCAGGGTGACTCTGCACCTCTATGGCTTTTATGTCTTCTCAAATGTAAATGGCTACTCCTCCTCCTCCTCTTTGCCCCTGCCTAGCCTTTCTGAACAGATTGCATCCAGGTATATCTGGGTCCCATCCATGGTTTTCTGTGAACCATGTTTCTGTCACAGTGACCCAGTCCAATCTTTCTACAACCATGATGGCTGCAAGTTCTGGTAGTTTGGTTGCAAGACTTCTAACATTTGCAACCATCACCTTCCAGGAATATGCACCCCCTTTGGTATGGGGCTGCACTCTCTTCTTGGACAGTGCCAACTTGCTGTTTGCAACGGAGAGATTTTTGAGGTTGCCATCTTATTGCGGAATGCTAATTGAGATCTCTGTGGTCGAGATACCCAGGTTCTGCATTTCTCTTTCTGTGTGTGTATGTGCTCCCCTGGATTTATGGGGAGTGGTGACAAGCCCACTGATGGTGGTGATGTGAACTGTCACCATAGCCTTCCAATCATGGCCTCCTACCTCTGCTATAACCTCAGTATCATCCCTCCCCCTTTTCTGTGTCTGCCCTTCCTGTATTTTACATGAGGTCTCTCCTTTTTTACCTATGGCCACTCCTTGCTCATGGCCATGCCTTTTTCCTTTAGTCCCATGTTAGGGAGTTCCCTTCCATTCGCTGATACCCTTACCCTCATATTGTTCTGCTGCATCCTCATTTAAGTCTTCTTCTCTGTGCTGGAGACCTCCCAGTTCAAACCCTTCTAGACAACCTTCAATTTCTGCCTTAGTGCTGTCACTCCTTCTCTGGTGAGATGCAGACTATCATGCTTGAAGAGCTTCCTGTCCCAGAATGTCCCCCAATCTCCAATGTAGTGCATCCCATTTTCTGCGCATCAACCCTGAAGCCACCAGTTGAATTCCCTGATCTATTCGTTCCTGATTTTGTCCTCACTTCTGCCCTTCCTCTCAACCAGCAACAGCTCCGAGAAGGCCAGATGGGTTGTGTACTCATTTAGGATCTCCCCTAGGGTCTTCATGTCTGCACTGGCTTCTTCTACAGTTCTGTTTGCCATGTCATTTGTCCCAAGGTGGACGATGATCCCTACCAAATCCTGATCTCTTCTCACCAGCCGTCCTATTTTGTCCATAGCTCTCCTTGCAGATGCTCCTGGCATGCATTTCACCATGGTTTCAGCACCCTTTGTACTGATGGACTATGTCTCCATTTCTCACAACACAGCCTCCTATGACCAGAATCCTCCTGTTGCTCTATGTATTCTTCCTCTCATTCCTTGTACCTCCTTCCTGCTTTCTTGTATCAGGTTTGTCCAGCTTGACTCTTCCTTTTTCCTCACTTGGTTTCTGTCCTCTGGCTGGGGGGGGAAACAATTATGCATGTGGATAGTGTGTGGCTGGGGGTGCCCCATCTTAGCTCTAGGTGCCTCACTGCCCTCTCTCACCATCCTCCATCCCCAAGACCCATGGGCCTTTGGGGGAGTGGGTGGGTAAGGGTGGGTGGTGGGCATCCCCAGTCCAGTCTCCTGCAGCCTCATGATCTCTTCTCTTGCCTTCCATAGCTCCCTCCATAGTTCCACAACTGTCCTGCAGAAGGGGCAGCCCGCTCTTCAGATTGTCTGCCTCACTACCAGCCCTCCACAGCTCTGGCAGATCTGGATTTCCATGTCTGTTTTCCTCCTGACCTGTAGGTGTCACTGTTTCTTTCTCCTTTCACGGTGTCTTCTCTATCCTCTCTTCCTGTTCTCACTAGTGTCTTCCTTTGGGAGCCTTGCAGGAAGTTCTCTTCGGCTTCTATAAATATAGAAAGAACCTGGGTGGTTGGGAGGGGTGGGAGGAGGGTGGGTAGTACTATTACAGCCCCTTAGCAGTAGCTGTTAGCAGTTAAGTGATGGGGAAGGGGGAGATTCAGCTGACTCCCCTCTTCCACTCCAAAATGAGGTACTCTTATAAGCAAATGCTAGATCCCTTTTAGTTGTTAGCTTCCCTCTCCAAAATGAGTTAACTTTTAAGCATGATAGAGATATGATTTTAACAGATGCCGTCCAGAACAATGTAATTTCTAAGAATACATATGATTTCTTAACTGTTGACCATCCAATTAGACCTACAATATACAGTACTGTCTACCTAAAATACAAAAAGATCAAACAAAATCCTCCACTGAGACTGATTGTGGCCAGTACAAGCTCCTTGTCAAAGACACTGGCACAACATTTGGAACAGTAATTAAAATCTATAGTACATAATACTAGATTGTATATATGGGATACTTCACATATTCCAGAGATTTTAAATGAAACATGTAGAGGAAAGTTGTTTTTTAGGAACCCTGGATGGACAATCTGTATATACAAGTACACCACACCAGGGAGGTAATGAAACAATGGAATTAGCACTGTATACCAAAACCAACTTATAAAATGAATTGATTCAGCTTTTAATGATTTTAACAGAGAAAATGTTAACTTGTAATGTGTTCCTTTTTATGAATTAACATTTCTAACAGATAAAAGAAATGGCCATGGGTGCCTCTTTTGCAACCAAATTTTCTAACGTTTATTTAATGGAATGGGAAGAAAAATATGTATTTGACAGTGAGATAAATGCTTTTTGTGACAGGATCAGCTTGCCCAACAATATATAGATGATCTTTTTATTATATGGAAAGGCACTAAATGTGAATTGTATGATTATGTTAGTTTTTTTAGAAAGTACAAATAGGTTAAAATTTACAGTTACTTGGGATAAGAAGGAGATCAGTTTTCTGGACTTATGGAATCAAAAAGATGGAAAGGGACTGTTTTGGAAACTCACTGGTAGAAATTAATTGCTATATAACATGAGCTGTCTTCCTAGACATTGTGTAGACAATTTTCCAGAAGGACAATTCTTATGACTATGGAGGAATTGTAATGAATTTAGTGAATTTATGGAAGGTGTTACTGATCTGTCAAACAGATTTAAAGAAAGAGGCTTGGAGACATTTGTATTAGGAAAGCTGTGGGCAGAGTCATAAGCACTAATATAAATTATTTGATTGAAGGAAGGAATGTAAAGGCTACTAGCAGCAGGAAAATCAGGTGGAATAATAGCAATAGGAGATGAAATTTTGTTACAAGATTCAGGGCACAGGCTTCTGAGATCTGAGCCATTATTGAGAGAAATTGGCACATCCTGAGGACTGAATCAAAACTCAGAACTATAATAGAGAAACCCTCATGTGATCAATAAAAAGGAAAAACCTCAAGAACCAACTGGTTCACTGTTTTTACCAGCCACCTATGAACCCCACCTCTGGAACTGATTTGTCATGAGGAACATTCAAATGTGGAAACTGTATGTTGTGTAGTAATATTCTCCAAACAACCTTTTTTGAACATACTACAACACATACAAAATATGAGGTATGTGATTTTGTCACTTCTTTTTCTTAATCACTGATTTATGTTGCAATGTGTTCATGCACTGCATTTTATGTGGGGAAAACCTTGATGATGTTTAAAAGGAGGACTGGCGAACATTTAAATGCAATAAATAGACTGGAGATTACAAATGTATGACATTGATTTATCAGAAACAGGTGAAATAATATTAGTAACCATTGGTTTTGGTTTTGTTGTCTGGAGAAAGTGATACAAAAGAAACATGGGGGGCATCTGAATAATGAACTGTTAAAAATGAGAAGCTTAATGGCAATATGAATTATGAGCTATATCTGAGCCAGGTTTAAATTACATTTTTCAGCTGTCTCCATTTTTAAAATAAAATGATTCCTCTCCTCTTTTTCAGATTACTTTTGAATTCATTTTAAAAGGTTTCTTGCTTGACTTGTAACCTTTCTTAGTATTTTAGTGACAGGTGCATTATATTCATTGTATGGACACTCTCTTTTATTATGTATGTATTTATAAAAACATTTTTTAGATATATTTCTTTAATTATGTAATACATGTGTATATATTGTACACAGATATGATGGTTTGACATATATATATATATATATATACAGTATATATTATTGGGACTCACTCTTGTGTTATATGGGTGCACAGTCTTATTTTCTTAGCTGTCCGCTTTCCCTTCTCTTCCCCCTTCCACCCCTCCTTATTTTACCATTATTCGTCCCCTCATAGTTTATTTCCCTGACTGTCTTCTCCCCCTCCCTCCCACTCCTTTTTTCTCCTTTCTTTTTGCCCTTTTTAAATCACCTTTTTAGCAGAATTGGCTTTGTGGTGAAAAATTTATAGAAAATATATATACATTTCTGATTGATTAAAAACTGGTGGCTGTCACTTTAAGACTTTGGTTTAAAGTGGTGTCTTGGCAAAGCCCAAGCTCAGGTGGGTGAAACATTGACAGATGCTGGTGGGATGAGTGATGTACTGTATAATTTTATGGAATAAAACATTTTTAACTACAGAACAAGCTATGGGTTTGTAATATTTGATACACACTAGTGCCTGTTAGCCATGTTTCTTTCTTCTGCACTTTGGATTTATGAGTGATCTCCAGGCATCAGTTCTCTTAGCCTCCCTATACCCTGGTGTATTTGAAACTCTATCATATCTCCCCTCTCCTTTCTGGTTCCTAGTGAGTACAGATTTAGTGCCTTGAGATGCTCCTTGTAGGATCTGTCCTGTTGGCCCTGAATCATTTGTTTTACTCTGTGCTGCACTATCTCCAACGTATCCTTGTCCTTTCTGAAATGAGGACCCCAGAACTGGACACAGTACTCTGGGTGAGGCCTCACAAGGGATCTGCATAGGGGAAGTATTACCTTTTTTCTTCTGCAGCCAGTTCTTATTGGATTCTTATCTGCTATCTAATTCAAAGCTTCTAGTATGTTAAAGTAGCTTCTCAAATTACATTGCAATATGTTAACATTAGAAAATGGGCAAAGACAATTCTCTCTTCTGATTGGCTGAGACACTTATTTAGGTGGGCATCTATTAGATAATAGATGCCCACCAAATAAAAAGCCCCAGCCCAAACCTGCCTGATAGCCAGCAAAGTATCCTTGTGCCCAGCACCCTGCTTCCTCATTGGCTGAAGCACTGGGCACATAATTTCAAACTGCCGCCATTTTTTTAATCCTTAGCAAGATCCTCCCCCACCCCCAACACACACACTCACAAACTAAGTCCTTAGAGCAGACTCCACAAAATAATTGAAAAAACATCACAGCACTGCGCATACAACAAATAAAAGCAATGTTTATTATTTCTCCCATGGCTCAGACCCCGCCAGCCCATGTCCATCATTTGCCATGGATGGTAATTTACCACCATCTGCCATTTCATGAACACAAAAGCCGGCAGCACTTCTCATCTCAATAAACTCATGAAAGTTCAGCTTCTCTGGTGATTGTGAGGAGATCGGACCAACAGTACACCCCAGGCTCCCTCTCTTCACACACACACACACACACACACACACACACATTCAGCTCCATTGTAGAGAAACTTTAAACTGCAATCTCACAAATTATTTTTCTTCGAGTCCGAGACCTGCTGCCAACCGATTCTAGTCAGCTCCACTGCACAGCCAACTAGAAGTAAACCGCAGTCTCGTCACGAACTGAGACACGTTAATACTTGCTCTGTTTTCCTCACAACAGATGAAAAATAATACTTTGTGTGTGCTTATATTTGTTTTTTTCCACTCGCTTGACTTCCTTGGATCTGCAGCTCCCAATCTTCTGTCCTGAGTGCAGCTCATAATAAGTGCTGGCCACATCACACAACAGTAAACACTACAAGAAAATTTATAATACTGCTTCACAGTGGGGAGAGAGGTCTGAAACTGAAAACAAAACAGGACACCTGAGTGGGTCAGGAAAGAAGGAAACCAGCACTGAGGCAAACAGGGGCAATATACACTCGCAGCACTTGCAGCTCCATCTAGTGGGCAAACTAGAAACTGTGGATGTTTTTTTCTAAACATATACCTAACACACACTAATACTTAAAGAATAAAACAATTTAAACCTTATTATTTTTTAATGTTTTTTTTCTTTAATAGCCTATTTTCTAAGCTCAATAATGCCCTGCAGAGTGGGTGATATGGGCATTACCAGACCTTCCAGGGGCTATAAGGTCCTCCACCTTTGGCATCGGGACTCATTATGCCCCGGGTGGTCCGGTATTGCCCAATATTGCCCACTCTGTCGGGTATTATTGTTTTCATAGAGCACATTGTCCAAAATACAAACAGAGGGCCCAAAGTATGTACTAGGACTGGATGTGTGGAAAAGCATATGAGCCATCTGCATAACTGAAAGCAAGGTTCATGTGAAAAACAACACGGTATGCACAAAAAAGGGGGAATTGCCACTATGATGTGCACCAGGTGTTCAGTTAGGCACAATGCAGTGCACATACAGTAAGAGATGAGTGGGCCAGACTCAGAATGAAAAGGAAACACCCTTGATTCCACCATATGATGACATGTGCGGACAGCACCTCACAACTGACAGCAACAAATGGTGAATACCCGTGATTTCAACAAGAACAGGATTGAACACAGAGACACACAGTCACTCTCCCAGGTGTGTGTACACAACACCATGCATGGACTACCACATATGTTATGGTATCAGAGCATGCAGCACTGAACTACATGTGTCCCCATGGCAGATCTATCAATGTTATCTGGGGAGGAGGGTGATGATTATGATGAGAGAGACAACAGGGAACACACATAGGAAACTGATGATTGGGTGACTATCCATGGCCCAGTATGTACCTGCCACAGTAGAGGCATGTCCAGTCACTGACTATCCACTTTTTCATCCACAGATAACAATGATGCCACCATAGTACTGCGCCAGGCAGTGTGTGACCAGCAGCAGGATGACAGTATTATGTGGAGGAGCAGGACCACCAGACAAGAATCCAAACACCAACCTACATGCCAGACACATCTATAGCTGCCATATCACCCTCCCAGACCATTGCCCACATACCACCACAGGCAATGGGCAAACAGAAACAGATGGACAGCATGTGCCACCCAGCACCACATTTAAGAGTAGCTCTTCCAACATAGGCAACCATGCACCTGCCACTGATGTGCACAGCACCAACACTGGCAGCATGTCTGTACTGCATGGCCCAATTCAACAGGTGAAGCTCTCACCAACACCGACACAATAACCCACTGTGAATGACCTATGTCCTGTCAAGGGCAATGAGGGGTCATCTGACAGATTTGGCCATTACAGGAAGGGTAGTGACACTGCATGGATGCTGAGCAGATATCACACTGAGGTACAGTAGCTCAAGCAGGGAAAGGATGAGAAGAAGCAGGGAGAACAATGTTCAACTCAGGGTACTCATGGTAGAGGTGCTCAGCCTGCTCTCAGAAGTCAGGAGGGTGCTCAGTCTACTAAAATGCATTCTACTGCATCTCACCCGGCAGACTGGAAGTAGTGATGTTGGGAACACAACTGCATACACCACCACTCTCACACAGACAACTACACCACAATCTGATGGAGTAACCTCACACACACAACCTGCAATGCCACCCCTGGGTCTAGTCCACTGTGGCCACCAGGATCATTCCCATCTGTATTGAAAGATGTAGGCATCTACCAGGGAGAAGGCAGTGGTCATGGTACACGACACCTGTTCTGGCACACTATGACATGCACAATCTGGCACACAGGGCATGCACACATCAAAACTATATGCACACCTGACCCACATCTGTGACTGCACTGTGGCACTGCATACCCATGGCATTCAGCATGGGGACTCATCACCATGCACTGAGTGGTCAGTGACCCATACCATGTACACAGGTATGCATGTACACATCACACCCAGTTGTCACAGAACACACTGTGTACCAGCCCATGACATGCCTCTCTCTCACCCATGGCTTCCCATGATCTTGTGCCCTCAAGCATCTTCTGGGGATCGCTCAACTGTTTCTGGGGGAAATCATCCATAGATATGTCCAGTGGCAGTAGTAGTCTTTTCTTGGTAGTAATATTGTACAGCAAGCAACACACCACAAACATGTGACACACCTGGTGCAAGCACCATCATGCCACACATCTGGTTCATACATCTGAACCTCATCTTCAGTTATCCAAATGTATGCTCTACCGCTGCCCATGTCTTCCTATGGGCATCACTGTATCTCTATTTTACTTCACCTTCAGGGGCCATAAATGATGTCAACAGGTATGGCATTAAGGGTTATCCATTGTCACCTGTTGAAAGAGTACATAGTGGAGAGATGTATTCTTAGAAGTATGCACAACACAGCATGGTGTATGTCACACATGACCCTTGTGAGACTTACCCAACAACCAACAAGATCATTCACTATTGACTGCTAGTACTGGTCACAGACATGACTGCTGGAAGATGAAGGCATCATGGGTGGAGCCTGGTTACTTGGGGCACACATTCATAATGATGGCCTTGGCATTCATGACCACCTGTACATTTATGCCATGGAAACCCTTCCAGTTTCAGTAGGCTCACATCTGTGGGGTGACAGGATTGGCACATGCATGCAGTCTGTGGAATCATGGACCATTATGAAGTCATACTGCCTATAGAAGTCCCCTGATCTGCCCTTATGCTCGGCCTGTCCCTACAGAACTTAAAGTAGTCCCCCACATGTGACAGAATTGGAGTTGTCACTTATCACTGGATGCAACACGGATGACTAACTCAAATCTGTCATGTCACCTTCAACATGCTGGAAGAACCCTGTGGCTTAGTATGCAAGGAAACGCATCATCTTGGTCTCCCCAACATGGCCCTAGACTCGTAGGTGCTGGGAGGAGTGCTGTCCTGATCAGGACACACAGCATATTGATGATCCAATTGTCCAGTTGGAACTTGCCAGTGCAGTAGATGTCCCTCATGCCACTGAGTGACACATGGGTACTGCAGTTGCATGGTCCTGGACTGGCAATGTCCTACTCCTCATCCACTGCAGCCTCCACACTCCAGAGTAGGGTAAACATCAGCAGCAGGGGCCCATCCCTTCAGCACTGGGAGAAGCTGTGCGATTCCCTTTTATGATATGCTTCATACTGATTGCTGCTGGACTTGGCACATGGTGATGCACTGTACAGATATGGTGTGTACTGTAAATCCCTATAAACACTAAAACAACATAAATTAGAAATATGTGGATGTGCTAGGGTGTAGTCATGTAGAAGCCCACCTTGCATAAGGTATTCTGCTGTATTTTATGTGAAAGCACAGCATCAACTGAAGAAACAAAGGCATTGGAAGATGATGGGATGGGTCATTGCAGTCATGTATGAGGACAACAGTAGCACCTATGGGGGGGATGTCCAGAGAGCGAGGTTATGCAGTGTGGGCCTTTTGTCTTGTGTGGGGGATGTTGTATCAGTTACAAACACCTGTACCACTGTTATTTTGGCCATTCCAGGGATGCCCTGCAGAGATTCCCCTTTAGTAGGGCCATCAGAAACCTATGGTGCCATGGACAAGGATCCAAGCATGACTGGCATAGGTAAAGAGACATCCAGCTAACCCTGAAAAGGTACACCCTGACTATGTGGGAAGTATTGCACCCGTTGTTCCTTTCTGAGCCAACACTGGTACATACACAGATGGTACCGATAGGTGTACTTGTATGCAGTGTGTGTTCTTGTAGCTTTACAGCAGTGTTGGCTGTGGCATGTCCATGTACATAGGCATGTATGGGGAGGCTGGCATGTAAGGGGAAGGCATGCATAGTGGCAGGCATGTACAGGGTCATGTATATATTTATAGGATTCATAGGATCTTAGGAGCCAAGAAAGTGTGTGCCCATTTGCACCTCATTCCTTACTCATGGGAAATATCAGTTAATGATGTTTGCCTTGCAATAATCATCTAAATTGCTCTTAAATTCTTTCATGTTTTCACTAGTCACGACTTGCAGTGGAAGTTTATTCCAGATATCTACCACTCATTGGTTGAACCATGCTACTCTTTATTTAGTGTGATGTCTCACCCTTGTACTGGAGTATATTGGAGGGTCCTTTAGGGGGCTGGGCATGTACAGGGGGCAGGCATGTACAAGGCAGCGTCTGGCATGTATGGGGGAATGGACATGTAAGGGTCAAGTATAATGAGGATGGACATGTGGGGGGCATGCGTGTACTGGAATAGGCACGCGTGTATAGGAAGTATGTACAGAGGAGAATGGGCAGCCTTTGGTGCTGTTGTACCCATTCATGAGTCTATAGACCTCTCTATTCCTGAAGCTTACACTGGTTCCACTCAGCTATGTGCTGTTTAGCAAGGATGGTCATGACATTGTCGTTGTCAACCTTGTACCACCACAACACCCTTAGATAGCTGCAGATAGATCATGTATTTTGGTGTTGTATGGTGCCACCATAGTCAAGCATGGACAGGTTTAGCATGGGCAGTAGTTTTGCAGTGGACATTTTACCTCACTATTACTGCTACAGTGCAAGTTGCATGGTCATTGCACTAGTCCCTGACTACAATTAATGGTGTGACTGGATTGTGTATAATTCAATGGAATGTGTGACTTATACATGATTATATTTCTGTAGCATTTATGTAAGCTGGGGGGAGTAAAGTGTAACTGTACTTATAGCTGCTGTCCATGCCACATTGTGCATGGTGTGTCGCATGCTGTGCTGCATGGATGTATAGTATACCTGTTCCTGCCGACACATTATGGCCACACATGTTCAGATACCACCCCTTTCTGCTATGTTCTATAGTGTCCATAAGTAGTGTATTTTTGTATCATGCACTAAGAGTGCATGTTTGTTCACAAGGCATACCTCTGCATATGGCTTGTAGCATGGGTAGCTGACTCTGCACCTGTTCAGTGCACTGCATATTGCACCCTAGGCCTTTGTGCATGAGGCCCAATTGTAGCAAGCTGGTGGTGTGGCTGTAATCTGTTGTTGCACTTTCATTTTTTTTATTTTTTATTTTGCATTAAAAGCAACTTCATGGACATTGGGTTTGGTGTGATTAGACTGGTGCTACAGGAACGTGGGTTAATTCAGATGGCCACATGTAGTCTGCACTTATCTTTTTGCAACACAAGTCTATTGTGATACAAAGATTTTCATAAAGAGATTTGTATTTATATATTTCTTTTTCATTTATGTGCCTATTTTTGGCCTTGTTCACTTCTGGGGGGGCCTCCCCATATAGGCTGGGTCCCGGATCCCAGGTATCATGGGGCTCATGTCAAGGTATTTTTGCCTTATGCATCCCCTTCCCCCTCGCTGGAGCAAGACCAGATGTGCAATGACCTCAGTGCACAGTCAGGCATGCTCCTGTTGCCGATATGCAGAAGTCCGCCAGTCCCCACCCCGACGAGTACCCAGCATGGTCCCAAGCTGCCATGCCCCTCAGCCAACACTAGAAGTCAGTAGACACCAGGTACTAGATCCCCTCTCACCCCAGAGGAGGCAAGAAGACTACTGGGCCAGAGGTGGACTGACAGTTGGGCTACCGGGCACAGACTGTGGACCCTGCCCAAGATGCCAGCATTTTTTTTGTTTGTTTGTTTTCTGTTTTCCCTGAATCTCTGTATTTTCTTTTTTTTCATGGGGCAGGAGTGGCACCAGGCTAGCAACAGGCAGCAATCCCATGGTGGCATGGCATGGCATGGCATGACCCCCCCCTTCATTAGTGACCCTGGCTCTG
Source organism: Neoceratodus forsteri (assembly GCA_016271365.2). NCBI lineage: Eukaryota > Metazoa > Chordata > Ceratodontiformes > Ceratodontidae > Neoceratodus > Neoceratodus forsteri. The sequence continues at coordinate 1,058,319,150 of CM057455.1, forward strand.
GCTGTCTGTCATGTTTCCTTCCTTTCATTCAATCAATTACAGACTCGTCTTGGAGCATCAGCATGGGAGAAGCCAGGGCAGGATGGAGGGCAGGGTGGACCAAAAATGCTGTGGCGCAGAGGGTGGACTTGGAGCCAAGGAGGAGAGGACCATCACATGTACATCACCATCATGTGGAGACTTGGAGGCTGGAGAAGGGAACGCATGCTGCTGCAGACAGTGATTTGGAAGGCAATGGAGCCAACCAGGAATCGCATCAGGGCAGGGGTCAAGGCCCAGCTGGCAGAAAGCAACAGAGTGTGCTCGGGACCAGGTACGGATGGGTAGGAGAGAAGGGAGAGCAGCAGCAGCTCACCCGCCGACACCCTGATCAGCTTGGACACTGAGGGCAGGGTGAATGGCAACAAGCAGTAACTCAAGCCTGAGGGGCAGAAGGAGAGAAGTGCCAGTGGTGGACAGGTAATGACATCCCCAGAGACCCCCTTGCAGAATAACCCACACAGCCATACCTCATGACTGTCCATGACTTTTTGTCTTAAATGTGTCACTTTTCCCTGCTAAATCAGAGTTTGAATGAAATAATAACATTAAAGTTACAGACGTGTTTTTCATTTTGAAATGCATATTACAGTAAGCCAGTTATTATTCTGCCAGCTCCCTCAGTGGATAGCACCAGTTTTTAAGATATGTCCCAGAGTTTGGTCCTTTTTTCTCCAAGTGTCCTTGATTTATGAGGCAGAAGGTTGAGCGGTATGTCCACACTGCAATTCAGTGAACCAGAGTTTATACCCCCTCCCAGTCCTAGGGCACTTGTTGCTGGTCTTCTCAACCACCTTGTGAGGGGCCACCAGCAGAATTTCATGCCTACTCCATAACTACACAGATACCCCCACCAGCCAAGGGCACTGGTTTCTGGGACTACTTCCACCACCCCAGGACACTTGCCTCTGGGGCTATCGCACCAGCCTAGGACACTGGCTGTAAGATGTCCCCCCCCAAGCAGTGACTGTAGAAAGACCCCCCTAGGTCACTGGCTATAGAGAGTTACACCTCACCTACCCACTTCAGGGACACAAGTTTCTGGCAGTTCACCATCATTTAGTGGCACTGCTGCCAGGGAGTTAACCTCCTTACGAAACACAGAGCCATTGGTTGTAGGGAGTTATACCTCCCTCATACCATGGTAGCTGGATGCAGAGTTTATCCCCCTCACGGGCACCAGCTGAAGGAAGTACTCTTCTCTCTCCCTGAATCTCCCTAGGGGTCACTGGCTGTGGGATATACCCCCTCCCTAGGGGCACCGGCTTCTGGGACTACTTCCACCACCCCAGGACACTTGCCTCTGGGGTTATTCCACCAGCCTAGGACACTGGCTGTAAGATGTCCCCCCCGGCAGTGACTGTAGAAAGCCCCCCCCAGGTCACTGGCTATAGAGAGTTACACCCCATTCACCAACTTCAGGGACACAGGTTTCTGGCAGTTCTTCACCATTCAGTGGCACTGCTGCCAGGGAGTTAACCTCCTTACGAAACACAGAACCACTGGTTGTAGGGAGTTATAACTCCCTCATACCATGGTAACTGGATGCAGAGTTTATCCCCCACATGGGCACTGGCTTAAGGGAGTACTCTTCCCTCTCCCTGAATCTTTCTATCGGTCACTGGCTGTGGGATATACCCCCTCCCTAGGGGCATTGGTTGCTGGGAGTATCCCCTTCACCACGGCTCTGGCTGCTGTTGGTGCCTCCACCTGCAGACCCTGGTTGTCATTGGTGCCTCAGCCTGTGGACCTTGGATACTTACTGTAAGTACACAGAAATGGTGGTGTGCTGATGGTAGACTTGTCACCTCCTCTGGGTCTTTGACTGATCTCTGGGGTTTGGGATTTGTCCATCTGTTTTAGGATTTGCTCATTCCCTCTTCATGTTTATGTTCCATTCTTGAGGTCTGAATCTCCAGGAGTACAGCACGTTGTGCTTTTAGGTTTGTTTCAGATTTCACTTTATTTAAACTGTAAAAGTGGTGACATGTTGGGGGGGGGGGTTGGTCATTTGTGATAGTTGCTAATGAGTTCCATTCTTTTCTGTTTGCCCTGCCTAATTTTGGTGTGTAGTGGTGATGGTGATGGTGTTGGCTGTTTCTACCAAACATTACAACTGGGACTGACACAAGGAGGTCAGTTCAGCTTCTCAACGTCTCACAGTGAGCCCATGTTTGTGGTGGGATTTGAGCAAACTTTGATTTCAACACTCACAGTTCTGTGATCTTCAGACTATCAGACGTCATTGCTAGTTGGAAGGCTTTCATGTATATAGCCCCTGTGTGGATTGTGCTACTTCAAAATCCAAAACCTGGAAGTGACCCTTTGACACCTTTGACCCAGCTCCTGGTTTTGCTACTGGGTGGAATTTCTTACATACTAGACTGTGGGGATGTTTGGGAGGGGACAAGGGTGCAACTTATTGGGCATGGGGAGGAAAGAACAGGATAACAACTTCTGTTTGAAATTACCTCCAAAATATGTCAGGGCACCAAATTTTAAACATTTTCTCAGGGCCTACCTGGCCCCCAGACCCTGGACTATAGTTCACAATATTCACGCCAGCATCAGAACCCACATCTATTTCATGAGGGGCACAAAACAACATTGTTGCCTGGGGTCCAAATGGGTCTCAGTCTGCCCCTGCCCTGGACACTCAGCCTCATCCCCCACTGGCTAACCTCCAGCATCTGTTGTCTGCTCCTGAACTGCAGGCATCAGTGCTGCAGATGGGCCAGTCCCAAGATTGGTATTTATGAAGCTGTCTGCCATTGATACAGTATGCTTAAACAGATTACAGTGTTATGCCTCCTCACCTCTCAGCGACTCAGTTTGGCCAGCTGTACTCTAAGGCAGAAGCAGTACCCTGCTGCAAATGGGATACTCTATTTGATTTAAACAATACTTGAAAATACCCCCCCCCCAAAAAAAAAGTGATCTTAGACAAGATCACCCCATAAGATATGTACCAATCCCAAAGAAAGGAATGGACAGCAGAATACATCAGAACAGTTTATTTGGAATGTGTATTCAGTAGTAGGTATAGGTAGCAAAAGTGGTTACATTATGTAGCCAATGACTGAAAAAAATAGAAGGATCAGCTGCCAATTAAGAAGTCCTCATAACGTTATTTATTCTGGGTTTGCTATTGAGCCTTTCTTTGTGGTTTCCTTCCTTTCTAAGGGTGAAGTGCTTTGACAACCTCATTTTAAAAATGTGTGACTGTGTAAATAACTATACAGACTAGACTTTTAGTTAGTGTAAGGGACAATGTTTACACTGTTCATTATATTTATTTAAAATCTGTTATCCAGGCAAGAACCCCAGAGTATACCCGGACAGTTTTCAAGGGGTACCAGCAAAAGCATAGACAGACAATATTCAAGAGGTACCAGGGTATAAATCACAATACTGTATATATAGTTATGTATATAACACTCTTAAAATTAATATTACAGCACTACAGTGATACACAGCACTAGTTGTACCCAACAGTTACAGTTAAATGATGTTTGTGGAAATCATTTATACAACCTTTTAAATTGACTTAATGTAGTCTTTAAATTATGAAATAAGGTATTCCAGCACTTAAGATATTGATAAATAAAAAGAATGCTGTTCAACAGCAGTTTGTTTAAAAGGAATGGCCACCAAACTATGATTAACAGTGTGGGTATTACAGCCAGAGTCAACTTTAGAAAATGATTGGGACAAAGTTATGCAGCAAGTTATAAACAGAAATTTCCATAGACTAGTCCCGTGAAAATAATGACATTTATCTCTAAAGGATAGCCAATTCAAGCTACAGTGGCGAACAAAGTAATAAGTCATTCAATCACAGTGCAAACTAAATCTACAAATAGCATTTAAAGGGACAGTAACCCTGCAGAGTGTGACATTGGAAGCTGTGGAGTCAATGCTGTAAGAATACCATAGTAAAGTGAAAGGTCAAACTTTTGGCTACAGCTTTTTGTGTTTCCAAGGTTAAACATCTTTGTAAGTAAGATAAGAGACCTAAACAGGAATACGCAACCTTGGTAACTGAATCAATATGGGGGTGTTGTAAGACATGTGGCTATGTAAAACAAAGCCCAAACATTTAGAGATTGCAGCAGAATATCTAGGAAATCAAATGTCCTGCTCTCCAGAGATCTGAGCACTGAGTCAGCTTTCTTCTTGTTAGAAAAAGAATACTTTTTGTCTTTCTATGTTGTCTTGTGCATGTCAAGCAACATCTTGCAGTAGTAGTAGCACAGTGAGAGGTGTGTCTGTGTTTGCGAATGCAGGGCACACTTTAGTAGGTAGGTCCTTCATTCTCCAATTAGCCAGCATGCTAGTGCTGATGCAAGAATTATGTAAAGTGACAGCAACTTGAAAGAAATGTGCTGCTGCAATCAGAGACAAGCTTGTTATGAAGCGGCAGAGATGACATGCCTCCCGTACGTGCCTTTCCTGGTGAAACATTTCAATAAACATAGCTGCCACCACACACTCCCCAAAACAAAGCCAACATCTGCGGTGCAATCCCAGTGTCAGCATGAACCCCACCCACCTACACTGTGTGGCACACTGGGAGTCCACCCCAGTGTGCTGCTTGCTCACACAAAGCCGACCGTGTCAGCATGTTCCTCTCCCTCCCCCCCCACCACTATTGTGTGACACACCCAACAAATCGTACCACAATGTCTGGTTCCATTATTTTATTTTTACCTGAAAAAAAGAAAACAGTCCCTCGTTGTATGCAGCAACCCCCTCCCCTACCTGCACCCACCCTCTGCGCACCCCATGTCCCCACACCTCCCCTCACCCCATACTTACCTCTTGAGGTCCTGTGCTGTGATCTTTGGTGGAGCAGGAACATATCTGGACTCTTCAAAGCTGAACTGCAAAACGAAGAGATTTCGGTAAGCTGTATTATGGCATCAATGGGGGGAGGGGGGTTCAACGTAGGTGGATATCTCAGCCATTTTTTTTATTTTGGCTCCACATTTTCAACATGGGGGTTCTTGGGACCCCACCTCATGAACACATGCACTGTCATCTCATTATTTGGTCCCAAAAGGTGATTTTGCAGTCACTGCATGTAATCACCTTTCAGGACCAACTAATGAAATGACTGTGCCACTCCTCATGAGGTGGTGTCCCAAGAAGCCTGTGTTACAAATTTGGTGAAAAAATTCCAAAAAAAGACTATGTTATGAGTGTGTATTGCACAGTTTCCACGCACGCTTGTAACTGGCAATTTTTAATATTTTCACTTCAGATTTTCAACATTGCTATTTTTTCACACCTCCTTATAAACAGTACAACTATCATTTTTCACATCCTGCCAAAAATGTGTTTCCTCACCCTGCCCAAAATGAGTTTTCACACATCTGCCACAAAATGACGCGGTCACTTTGGGAAATCAACTTTTGGGACAGATTAACAAAATCACAGTGCCACTGTTCATGAACAGAGGTACCAAAATTCCTATGTTGAACATTTGGTTAAAAATTCCCCATAATAATTGCATTACAGGCATGCGTTGCACAGTTTCTACACATGCTTGTGACCCCCAATTTGTCATATTTTGACACCTGATTTTCAACAGTGCCATTTTTGTACACCTCCTCATAAACAGTACATCTGTCATTTTTCATATCCTGCCTAAATGTGTTTTTGCACCTGTGACGCCAAACAGAGCAGTCATTGTACAAAATCACCTTTCAGCTAATAAACTGATAGTGCCACTGTTATGAGGTGGGGTCACAAAAGCCTGTGTTGAAAATCTGGAATGTTAGCTGTAATGCTCATGCTATTCCACCCCCATCCTGAAGCCAGTGACAGGTATTGAGGTGTGCCTTGGACTCTTCGGCCCCAAAGTTCACCCCATTCTCCTATTCTGCACCCATCTCAGTGTATTTCCTTATAGAATGGGGTGAGCCTAAGGCCTGAAGACCCCAAGGCACACCACAGCACTTGGCAGTGTCTGCAGTGTGGGGTGAGGTGAAATGGCATGAGCGTTATGGCTGACAACCCAAAGGAACACCCCAATGCCTGTTAGTCTCTGCAGGGTGGGGGTGGGGTTGGCATCAGTTCAGTACTTCACTGCCATTCCTAGTATGCATCTCTCTAACTCCTGCACTACCAATGCCAAAGCCAGCAAGACAACATTTGGCATTGACAAGTGATTGTTTACTTTTAATACCATTGATGTAGTTAATAACCAAGAGTGGACTTTTAAATATTCATTTTAATTCACGGTGTTAAGACACTCAGTGTGCAGTGGTCTATGGAAAACATGGCAATACCATATATGTGTAAAAGAATTTCAGTATTAGAAACTACATTTGTTAAATGTAATTCTTAAAGGTAATGATTGAACATTAAGACTCCAAGTATTAACTGTTAAAAAAGAAGAATCTGACATTACCAATATTAACCTGTTTTCTGCTGGTTGGATTATCAGCAAACCAATCCACACCATTCATAAACAGTCCAATCCAATGTCCCTTAACTTGGACAGCAGGTGATCATATTTAACTAAATCAAATGCTTTGTCAGATCCAAAAGTATTGCCCCTGCTAAGCTGCCAATGTCCAATATCCCATGCAAAAACTCTGTCAACTTTACTAGGGCAGACTGGGTGTTGTGGCCATAGCCATATCAATACTGATCAGGAGTTAAGAAGCCACAGTCTCTCAGATAGGCTATCAACTAATCATAGCCTACAGTACATACTCTAGGATCATGGACAATGGAGAAAACTAAGAAACAAGATGATCATGTTTCGCAATTGAGTTATCACCAGATTTACAGATTGCACCATAGTTGTCTGCTTCCAAACTCCAGGGACAGTATATGAACAAAGGGAATAATCTGCATCAAATAATTAAAGGATACACCAGAATATCTCTAGCTAAATGCAGTAGACAAATTTCAATTGTATTATCATCTTGTCTCACTTTTCTATTTATGTCATTCAAGTATATAGGCATTTGTTTGCATGAGATTATTTTGAAACAAAACAAGGAGGAAGGGGAAGTACGGTACAGATTAAGTTTAGTACACTGCTGAGAATAATCTGATACAGTAAGTGCAAAAATGTATCATGTTTGCTAAAATGTATTAAAACAAGATGCGCCATGTAGTTAAAAACTCCATTAGAAATGATTACTACCTTGGTCATGAGATACTGTTTCTTACACATAAGTTAATTTATGCTATTCAATGTATTTTTTTGTATTAGAAAAACTATAATATTGCTGCCACAGAAAGCACTCTGATTTGCATTTCCTAATGAGGGACCTGCATTAATTTCTTATTCCTTTGTAGGTTAATAATGATCTAGAGTCATTTAACTTGTGTAGGCTTCCTAAGCCTTGTCTCTATGATTCATCAGAAGACATAAAGTAGGGGTCAACCATTCCTGTAAATTACCTTTAATTTGCAGTTATATTTTGAGAGCCAAATTATTGCAAATGTTATTACATTCAAAACCAATGAAGTACCAGGCAGTATCTACACTGGGATACCAAACAATCTCAGGAAACAAAAAATTAAACAAATCAACATCTAAATAATTAATATGATATGTTACAATAGTAACAGGTCTTACAGCAGGTTCCCTAACATTTCAGATACATAACATCAGGCAGTGGTTGCTTAAAGAATCTGTCAGAGTATCAGAATATTTTAACCAATCTAAGTGATTAACCAGCACCAAGTCAGTAAGCAAGTCATTACCTGTTGTATAATTATTTCTTGTTGGTGACTGTATGATTAAAGCTTATTCTCTGTTTTAAATCCTAGTACATAGCATTGCATTAGTTCAGCCATGCCATTGTCACAAAGTACAGTAGCAACATTCCTCTATATACTAAGGTTCATACTTAGGTGTAAGGGGGCAGCTAGCCCATGAGTTGCTCCTATCCAATCACCCATAATACTGAAAGGAGTTCCCTTCCAGGATATATTTATCCAGTCTATATTTAAATTGTGATTTATCTTTGCTGGAGAGAATTCCCATGGGTAAGGCATTCCATGGTGTCACCACCCTCAGAGTGTAGAACACCTTTCTGTTTGTGTTGAATTTCCTCAGTCAGAGTTGTGCCCTCTGGTCCCAACAGTAATATTTTTAAATTCCAGTCGTATGCTTTACAATGAGCTTTAAACTTAACTATAAAATAGAGGCAGTTTTGCATCTTGATTGGCTGTTACTTGTGCATTAGATCTGTCTAATGCACATCTAAAAACAAGTACTTTGGAAGTGGACTCTGTACAACAAAAATCGATGTGCCATTAGAACACTGATTTTAAAAATGTCACCATTTTTCCTCCATTACATAGTGAGAAAATATTCAATGACATCACAACTCCCTGTCATGGTGGCAGATAGGAAACAAACAAAAGGAAAACAGGAATGACTGAAAGTAGTATGAATTAAATGAATGCATACTTTTGTGCCACATGTTGAGATTTTTAACTTTTACTTTCTTGCTGTTACAATCTGTGGATCTTCAGTCCATCCACTCATCCGCCCACTCCCTCGCACTCTGTCTCTCTTGCTCATGTTATCCATTTTAACCCGCCTCCTTGTCCACCAGCCAGCAATTCTTACAGCAAAATCCAATAAAGAACACACCTTAGCAGATTGCCAGCAGTTGTACTCAGCCACACATCATAACAAACACTTGTAGTAATCCCATAACCTCTGCCTGGAATCATCGTGGCATTCCTTCCACCTGCCCGCACTGTCACGAACCTAATCAGTCACAAACCACCAATAGAAAAAAGGCATTAAAAAAATACAGGTACAGGAAGGACTACATATACTTCCCATAATATTTCTTACTCTATACAAGTAGCATGTGCCTCTTAATACTTCCCACTGTAAAGCTGTCTGACCTGTCAGCACAGCATGTCTCTTTGTCTTAACATCCAGCTTGCTCCATCTCACTATTAAGGGAAAAAGCACTTACCAATATCCTTTTTGTTTTGTGAACTGCCCGCATTTGGTAAGTGTGGCAATCTGGTCCTAATTCAGTGGGTGGGTGGGGGAAGGGTGAACTGGGGAGCTATAACAACCAGTTAAAGGCAAAACTACAGTGGCCACAGTGGATCAAAAATCTTAATGTCAAAACAAAAAGGTAATCCAGGTGGAGGAACTATGTTACATTAAAATACAGGAACAATTTTATTTCTTTACTAGTTTAACATATAATTTTTAAATTTGTATCTCTATGTAAAAAACACAGACCCATTTTATAAGTACAATAAGACACTCCAGGGGTGTGCATTAGACATTTCTAACACACGACCAAGTGCTGAAGGCACTCATCCTGTAGCCTAGTGATTCACTACACCCCTGAATGTGCGTTAGAAATGTCTAATGCACACCCTTGGTGTCTTATTGCTTACATAACATGAGAAAATCATCATAACCATGAGATGGAGGTATATAGTATTTATCTATCAACAGGATTATATTACCTCCTAGGAGGAGCTGGACTGTCAAGAAATTACAAGGACCCATGTCTATATCAAAAGAAGCTACTACATAATAACTGAAGAACAATTCCTGATGCAGGAAAACCCCTTCTCCTCTGTTACCCAGTCTATATTTCCTAAAATGAGTATAATTATGTAAAGCTATTGAATTTTCCCAAACCTTATGGTTGAGCCAGGTCTCTGAAAAAGTCACAATATCAAAATCCATAATATTTACCAAGGTTAAAAATTCATCAGACTTTGATTTAAGACTGGCAATGTTGAAATGTACAAGGGAAATAGAACCCATAGTATAAATGCAGGAAAGATTAACAAATGTAGTCTATTCTGGGCCAGACTGAGATGTACTTTTCTAGAAATTAAACAAACATTGAGATTTAAATGTGTTAGAAATTGGCTTTAATAGGATACCAGCCTTTTGTTTTGAGCACTTTCCCTTTTTGCTCATTACAACAGTAGATGTAACTAAGTGATGTGTTGCCACATTAAAAAGATTATGCCAAAATAATCACTAGCTAGTTACAATGGTATCATAGTATCATCAATAGTATCATGAGCCAAGATAGATGAAACATTGTCATTAAGACAAATAGCAGCTGTTTGCTTGATACAGTCACTGGGCCCTATTCTCCAAGGTGTGGAGTGCCTATGCTCAGCGTATGTGCAGCGCATAGCCACCCCACACCCATTGCCCCCATGCACAGGATGCACAATGGTGATGCAGATCTTCTATGTCCCCAATCCCTGGCCAGTCTGTGAAAGTCTGCGTGGGGCCAGTCCAGGGGCAGGGGCCATAACCACACTCTACTCCACTCCCTGATCTTAACATATTGTAACATTTTGGCAACATTAGCATCTATAGCCTGCAGTATACCCCAGTCAATACTGTTAATAGATTTAGCTGTATCAATACAAGAAAAAGTCCCTTCAGCCTCATAGGCTTCTTCTTGCTTGGAACTCTTTAACCCCAGCACAATACCGCTAGTCACAGTCTTACCTGAGGTCTCGCATTCAAGTTCCAATCTTGCATCTTCAGCCTCCAACAGGTAACATCCTGGGAACACAGGCAACAAAGGAATATCCTGCTCAGTCAGGGGGTCATCCTCCAGCTGAGCCCATGAAAAATACTCCTCCAATTCTTTATCCAAAATCTCTGGCAGGGACATCTCAAGCACCTGACACTGGTGTTCTGCCTCTCTGCATAGTCAGTCTGCCTGGACCCCATGGTAGTTCCTCATCCCTTTGCCATCTTCAGGCTTGGCCTTCCTCTGAGCTTCCAAGTCCAGTGCAGGCAGCAGCTTCCCTTCGCCTGTCAGCAATGGTTCTGGTTAGAACTCCACAGATTTTCTTCTCCTTGTTCTCCTCTGGCAACTCCTGGTGCATCAGTCCATCTGGGATATCCACCAGAAAACATCCCTCTTAGGCCAGTTCACACATTTCCAGCTAGTTATCCCACTTCTCACACCAAGTCTGTGGAGGAGTTGTGGGATAACAGATTGACCAGACACCAAACTTCAGTTTCAACACACCATCTCTGTGTAATGCTTATTCAAAATACAGAAATAACCTTTAGCAATGGCATATTCCTTCTTCAATACATCAGTTTGCAGCAACAAACAATGTATGTCCTTCCTCTGCACTTGTCAGCACCTACTGACTCACTGACCTAAACTTTTCAATGAAAACCCTTCATCCATATGGTTGTCTTGTTAGCTTGGGTGATGGAGGCTCAAAAAGGAAAAAACCCAAAACAAGCTACAGACAAAGAACCTCAGTGCAGAAGCACTGAAACAAGGATTACCCTAAAGGGCATTGACAATAAGCCAAGTTTCAAAGAAACACAACATCACACATACTTCCATAATGCAAAGCATTATGGGACACATGCAAATCACCATGACATTTCAGATTGGCTCAGCTTACAACAGGAATGCATGGTTCCAATTTACATGCATTTAACGACACAACCAACATAATTTCTATAATACGGTCACCCATTACTTTTTATCTTTATCAAAAACACCTAGAGCCATAGTATTTTCAACATTTACAGGTTTCATAAACATAAGGTATATACATCAAGGTATTTAATGACATAGTGCTATTACATACTAAATCCAACAATGATAAACACTGCTTGTTGTTTTACATGAGCTCGGAGGTCACCACAATAACGTTCCTGTACGAGGACCTGAGAGGGAAAAGGAATATTAAAGAGGACACTATAGCATAGTCAAGAAAGGGAAGGGGGGATCCCACAGGTGGACAACCTTATGGACTAGAAATTGTAAAGGATAGATTGGGCTAAGAAACAGAAGAACTGTTGCAACAGATTTAAGAGATGGTCGGTTCTCAAGAGTGGCAGGATCTCCCTGTCACAAGCATGTTAAGCCACTATTTCTACAATACAAGTCACATTTAACTGTGCCACCAATGAGTTGGCTTAACATTGTTTTTACAGTTGACAATGCACCAGTAAATCAAATTGCATTCTTTTTCAGTGCTTAACCAGGTCAAGAGCAATGTTTGTAAAATGTTTTTGCAAGTCAGTTGGATTGTGTCTGCAGTTCAGTTACAATGCAATGCAAAACTGAGTGGTAACTCTTAAGAAATAATTTGTGCAGAATGTTGTGCTGGATCCTGCAACACTTATGCAACTCAGTTAGAAATGCTAAAGTAACTAACTGAAGAAACAGTTTAATGTGACTTGTACTCTACTAAAGCACCTTGTAGGTCATTTAAAAATCTACCATTCCCTACACTAGAAAGGTGCACACCATTCTGGGCACGTAGCTGAGGTGCCTTTGTTACAGTGTCATGACTCAGGACAGACCACCCCCCAATATTGTCCATAAACAGCTGCATTGCCATATTGATCAATCTGTGTGATCTTTCAATGTTCCTGATCTTTCGTGCATGCTGCCAGTGCCTTCTTTGAATAATGTGAGAGCAAACAATGTGCTCCCAGGGCCATGAGCATTACAAAAATGCCAAGTCCTCTTTCATTATTCCTAACAGTTTAAGTGATTTTACAGATCCCAGATCATTGCTTTCCAAGCATACAACCACAATACTGGATGGACCCCACCAGTGAGTTTCAGCTGGGATCCATGGCAGCTGACCACTCCATCTCATTCCCTGCTATCACAGACAATGTAACAAGCTTTCCCAAGTTCCAGAAACAGGTTCTTGCCACCCTAGATCTGTCTTGATCTGACATCTTCCAAATGAATATAAAAGTTCCCACAGATCCATACTTGCTTAGGCTGATAACTGTCACTTGTCAACAAACAAAACCAGAGTTACAACAATTGTGGTCTCACATAACTCTCAAAAGCCTGTGACATCCAACAGCAAAGGGATTGAATTTGACTTTCAGTAAACCCTTCCACCCTGGCATATGAGGCAGCTCCAATACAGAAGGAGTCGATATTAAACTCCTTTGAGTCCATCCTCACTCCTCTCATGGCCTTGCTTAACACTTGCCAAAACTGGAAGACCATCAACAGGAACCTATCCTAAAGGTGAAAAATGCTACTCCCAAGGTGGTCCAATGGGACACATAGTCATAAACGTATGCGCTGATGTTCCACGGTATCCTTGTGGGTGTGCTCAGGCTGCACCAACATCCCTGAGCCCTCCTGTCCATCTTTCTTCTATGCAACCAGACACACATGCCTTCAGCCATCACCACCACATCATCAAAGGAAACATTGTTTAACCAGGAGTAGCACACTAAGATGAAGCTTGTTTCCAGATGTGACTTGGGAGCACAAGGAAGTTAAGTGACTTGCTCAGGATCACACAATATGCACCTAGGCAGCTGTGGGATTCAAACCCAGGTCTCCAGATCTGCAGCTCAGAGCCTTAACCCACTGTCTCCTTATACCCCCAGGGTCACTGATAATCCATTCACCTCACTTGTATATACCAGTTCTGATACCCTAAAGGCCTCACGAAGGCCGTAGTAAGATGAAAGTGACAAGCACACCCTTGGCAGGACTTCCCCCACACACTCTTCAGGAGTGCCAGGCTAACTGGTCGCATGCCATCTTGTTAGTTTGGGAATCCCCAGGCCCAGTCTTCGAACATTTTTCAGAGGGAAAAAGTCTGAATGGTGTCTGCCTGGCCTGTGACCTTAGAAAACCATCCCAGCCCCACTAAGTGCTGCCCTATAGCCACCAGTATAAACCCTTCCAGTCTCATGTAGAAGACTTGTGAGCACAGCTGGCCCACTGAGACTGGCCTCAAGTTTGGCAACCCCTGGGTCTGCCATACATTCAAGAAATTCTCCACCCTCCTCTGGTATGCCAGCTGTGTACTAGACACTAAAGAAGACCTGAGTAACTCCCAGGTTCCTATGTCACCAATTCTCAGAGGTAAGCTAGGACTCCCAAGGATACCTCTCCACTTCTGGAAATAGCTTTCAGAATCTCCACCACTGTAAGGAATAAAGACCATCAGCAATGCTGTTATCAAGACCTGGCACATTTATGCTATAAACTGTATACTGAGAACTACACATTTCAGTACAGAAATCCACAAAACATTACCCAGTGGTCTCTTGCTACCAAACTGAGTGTTGATTGTATAAACTACCTCGGTATTGTCTGCCCTGAAGATCACTTTCTTGTCCCTCAGCTGCTAACCCCATACAACAAGGGCCACCACAATGTGGAAAATACCAACAACATGATCTGAGTAAGCAGTCCCTGTGCTACCCATTTCTGGGGCCACTGGCCCATGTACCTTGCTCTTTCAAAGTAAACCATAAAACCTAAGCCTCTGGTTACATCTGTGAACAGCTCTTGTCCATGATTGGTGACTGGCTCTGGCAAAATATCCACCCAATTGAAGCAATTCAAAAATGCCAGCCACACACCCAGGTCCTCCCTCAAGGTTTCTGTCACTTGCATCCTGTGATGAGGATTTGTGCAAATGATGCCCACCTTAGCTACCCAACACATGAATATCTTGCCCATGGGAATGACCTTGCAAGCAAAATTAAATGTGCCAAACCACTTACTGAAATTTATGTAAGGTGATCCTGAGAACCTTAACCACAAGCTCAAAATGGGCTGTGACACTGCTAATTTATCTTGGGGCAGCTGGAATCTGAGGGCAAACTTGCTGATCTCTATGACCCAAAAACTGAGTCTCATGCATGGTTCCTTCGACTTCTCATTGACTGGAGGCACTCCCACGTCATTGCAGATCTCTTGAAAGGCCATCATTAGCTGGTCGCAGTGCTCTATGCCTGCCCTAACTATGAATAAAAAGTCACCTGAGTAGTGGACAACTGCCACCCGGCCCTCCATTAACCATGGTGGCCCTAAGTAAAAACATGTTAAACTGTTCAAAGAAAGCACACACCACCACACGCCCCATTGGCATGCTGTTATTGATGTAATATTGACTATCAGATTTCATGCCTAACAGATTCCTATCATCTGGGTGCACCACTAATAACCTAAATGCAGACTCTTTGCCCCACCTCCCAACCACCTCAGTTGCTCAGTCAAAGAGTGCATATTACATTGACATATGGACTGGGCCAATATGTTGGTTGATCGACTTTCATTCTGGGTATGACAAGTGGTTTGTCATCCAGTATTCCCCTGGTACCTTCTTTGGAACCAGCCCAATGGGGGAAACCCTGAGGTGATGCCAGGGGGTGCCATGAATGGCCTACTTACTCTACCTGCTGCATCCTCCTTGTTTAACTGGAACCTTACTACTGTATATCCAGTTTTTCCCTGGCAAGCATCAGGTTGTCCACCTCATAAGCTTTGCTTCGACCTTTATATGTATCCGAAAGTCAACCCAGAACCCTTCTGCCAAGACACAAGCGGCCATCCTGTTTGGGTAATCAGCCACCAAGCACTCAATGTGTTCAACCCTTACTGAGGTTGGGAGCCTTGCTGTGCCAGTTTTGAAAGGGGTTAAATAAACTTGTCCCCTCTTGCACTATTTGAAAGGGTGCAGGTGATTACTCACTACACACTCATGCTTAAACCTACATGATTCTGACTCCCAATTTCCATGATTATAATCAAAACAATGCCCTCCCCACCCCCTCCCCTTGCTAAATTGTGTCCCTTTTATTGGTGACAAGACTCTTCTAATGGAAATCCAAGACTCTCCTAACCAGAAATACACTGTCTGAAAGTTATAACCCCCCCCAAGTCCATCTGCTACAGTACAGATAAATCCAGTGTGTCCCATGCCTTGCCTGTCTCTTTCTAGTTGCCTGTGGAATTCCTCAACGTGCTCTAACCATGCCCACCTGTGCATACTGGCATGCATGGACATAATCCGACTGTGGAAGGTTCACAGTACCGCTACCTTCATTGCATTTGCCTGTGTCAGGAGCCCTGCAAATATTACAAAACTGGACAACCAGTATTCCCAAGTACACCTAATCATAACCTTCCATTTTTTTCCATACCCTCATCATTCTCTTTCTTGTCCTCTTCCTCTTCTGGGTCCCTGGGCCTGTTAAACAATGTAAACACATCCATAATCTCCTTGTTCACAATTTGCCACCTCACCTTCTCTGAGAGATGAGACCCCAACAGCTCACCCTTACTTACAAAGTCAACATATGTCAGCTGCAACACTGCCTGCTGTGGTAAACCAGCAGCAGCCATAGAAGTCATGGGTTGGTCCCTGGATCCCATGGCTGGCCATGCGGCATCCACCCCCCTTCTGCTACTGTGCCACTATGAATGCTAGGACCTAGTCCAGCATCTGTTACAGGGCAGAGAGAGCGGCATGAAGAGGGAAGGATGAGATGGCCCACGTGGTGACTGCAGGTGTCCTGGCTGGGGTAATGCTAGCACAGGGGGGTGGAACCAGCCATTGAGGTTGTGGCTGCAGAAACCCTGACACTGGTGGTGGCAACACTGGACCTGGAAAATTAGGTAGAACTAGTGTTTGGGGCACTGGCAAAGGAGGAAGTGTAACCAATATCCCTGGAGGGCAGGCTCCACGGATGTCAGACTCACTGGTTCTAGAAACAGGTTGTCCCTTGGGTCTGCCAGAATTGGCACCCCCCCCTCATGGCCACTTTGGCACAACTGGTAAGGGAATCCCAAATAACTTCCACAATAACTCCCTCATCTTTTCCCTATTCATGTTTTGTAAATTAAGCCTACCTGGTTGAGGGGGTCACTGCTGTTGGTGGTTCCTGTCTGGGTTTTCTGGTCCTGGGCTTCATTGACAGGAGGTTCAATGCTGGAACATCTCTATCCATCCAAAAAGCAGATTCAGCTCCGTAGAAGCCCCTGAACAGGGCGAGCCCCAGGACTCTCGGGCACTGGCCCACCAGCGACCACGCAGCCGATGGTAGCCGTCCAAAAAGTGGATTCAGCTCCGTAGAAGCCCCTGAACAGGGCAAGCCCCAGGACTCCCGGTCACCGGCCCACTGGCGACCACGCAGCTGACGGCAGCCGTCCAAAAAGCAGATTCAGCTCTGTAGAAGCCCCTGAACAGGGAGAGCCACGGGTCTCCCGGTCACCGGCCCACCGGCGACCACACAGCTGATGGCAGCCATCCAAAAAGCGGATTCAGCTCCGTAGAAGCCCCTGAACAGGGTGAGCCCCAGGACTCCCGGTCACTTGCCCACCGGCGACCATGCAGCCGACAGCAGCCATCCAAAAATCGGATTCAGCTCCATAGAAGGTACGGCATACAAGCCAGCCAATCAGATTCCAGGCGCCTTTTCAGAAAAGCCGCCGATTGGTCCAGTTCTTCACCTCGGTGCAGGCTGTTCCCCCGAGGGATTTTCTACTGTGGTTTTTCAGCCAAAAATTAAGTTTGGTTACAAATGTTACTGAAGTCTGTTTGTTGGAACTAAAGATATAGTAATTGTATGCATGCTAAGTGATTGCAAGCCCTGTTAAAGATTCTTTAGAAAGAAGCCCGTTACCTCCCGCCACCCTTGGCGCCTTTCTAAAGTGTCCCTTTGTTCTGCTAATTCCACAGATCTCTGGCTCCTTAACCTTCCACTTTATTGGATTCCCTATAAATTACTGCCTTTCTCTCCCTTATTTGCAGCCCTTGAACAGGGCAAGCCCCAGGACTCCCGGTCACCGGCCCACCGGCGACCACGCAGCCGACAGCAGCCGTCCAAAAAGCGGATTCAGCTCCATAGAAGGTACGGCATACAAGCCAGCCAATCAGATTCCAGGCGCCTTTTCAAAAAAGCCACCAATTGGTCCAGTCCTTCACCTCGGTGCAGGCTGTTCCCCTGAGGGATTTTCTACTGTGGTTTTTCTACCCACCCCCTCCCAGGACTCCTTTAAATACAGTGTTGCCACGCCCTCTCTGTCCATCTAGCCATCCTATAGGTTACTACCTAGTTGGCAAAAAAAATAAAAAAACTCGCCCTTACATACTCATTCAGTCTTCAGTGGGTCATGGCACATTACACTTTAGTATGCCTGTTAATGTTAACCTTTGTTCCTGGTATATGCTACACTAACATAACCAAACAGGCGAGCACTGCCATCAAAACTGACACCTACTATGCCTCCGGCCATTATACCACTCACTATTCTTCACGCCCCCCTCCCTTTACCCACTCGCCACCCTCTTCTTTCTTTCTCTCCCTCCTTCCTTCCGCAATGTCCCTTAATGCGCTCCTTCTCCTACTCCCAAACCATAACACAAGTACAAGCACAATTAATATACAATTGCTACCCTCAAAAACAAATAATAGGCAGTCAGAAAGGAAAAAAGTCCTTAGGTCGCATTTGATCTCACTAAAGAAATTGTTACTCCTTCTCCTTCTCTGCTCAGGTAATGTTGAGCTAAATCCAGGCCCTCCATCACTGCTCTCCTCCCCAACAGAATTTGCAGACGCACCTGGTTTAAAAATAATGATGGTTAACATACTGAGTCTGATCAAAAAACTATCCCAGTTACAAGCCTGGGCTGCCCATACTGAGCCTGATATTATCATTGTCACTGAGTCATGGCTTAATAAAAATATTACCGACCAGCAAGTTAACATAGTGGATGATACTCTGTTTAGGGCAGACAGGGAATCAAGGGGGGCAGAGTAGTTGTCTATGCCAAATCAAAGTATACAATTAGCAATATTATTACCAAATCTAAACACAAGGAATATGAAATTGTTTCACTGAAGCTCCATCTCCCTTCCTCTGACAACATTACTATCATAGGTGGATACAGACCACCTGCTGCTGGAACTGATATCCTTAGTGCCCTCAAAACTTTAATCATTAATGCTAACACAGAAGCACTAATCCTTGGTGACTTCAATCTGGATTGGCTATCATCAAAATCCTTTGGCCTGAAGTCATTTTGTGATGAACTTGGACTTGCCCAACTAATTAGTGAACCAACTAGGATTAATATCCTAAATACAGCCAATAGCTTACTTTTAGACTTTATACTAACTACCCACCCACATAAAATCCTACAAACAGCTGTGTTTCATAATGATATAAGTGATCACAATATCGTAGTCTGCACTAGATCACAAGCTAAAGTCAACCTCCCCCCTAAATTTATAACCAAAAGGTTGTTCAGTAAGTTTAATACCGATAACTATTTGATTGATCTAAGCAAGGTCAGATGGCAAGACCTTTTCCTTGCAAAATCAGTAGACAAGGCTGTTAATGGTCTCAACTGCAACATTACCTCACTAGTTAATAGACATGCTCCCACTATTAAGGTTCGGACGCACAAAAACTCACACCCTTGGTTTACACCAGAACTCAAGGTTGCACTGTCAAACCGTAACAAACTATGGTCCCAGGCAAGGCGCACCAAGAGCCCTTTAGATTGGCAGGCATTTAGGGCAGCCAGGAATGCCTGCATCAAATGTATTTGTGCAACCAAATCAAGCTACTATGTTTCTACTCTAGAGCAGGCTAAAGGGAACTCTTACAAAATCTGGAAGACCCTCAAGTCAATTGAGGGTCGCTCAACTGCCCCATCTGTTCCAGCAAAGATCAACGACAACGGAACAGCTATTGAAAGTACCCATCAAATACTGGAAGAACTTAATTCCCAAGTCATCACTGCCAGCCTAGCATTTGATTCCTCTCCATATGCCACCCAAGTAAAGGACATCGATAGCACGTATGCATCGCCGCATACCCCAGCCTGTTCATTTCAGTTGCTCCTTCTTAGCTTTAAGAAAGTTGAGGAGTCACTTATTAACCTGGATACCAAAAAAAGTGCGGGGAAGGATAGCATAGAACCACTATTCCTAAAACTTGGCTACTCCTACATTACCGCCCCAATACTTCACATATTCAACCTCTCTATCTCAACTGCTACAGTTCCCTCGTGTTGGAAATCTGCTCATATTCTCCCTCTATTCAAGTCGGGTGATCCCTGCGATCTCAATAATTATAGACCTATTTCAATACTGCCCATACTCTCAAAAGCCTTCGAAAAACTGATCTATGCCCAACTGAAAAACCATATTGAAATTCAATCTCTCTTAAATCCTCTCTAATCTGGCTTTCACCTAAATCATAGCACCACAACAGCTCTAGCTAAGGTTACTAATGATTGGGTCTCTGCAACTGACTCTAAGAAAACTACTGGTGTAGTATTCTTAGATCTAAGCAAAGCTTTTAATACAGCAGACCACAATTTATTAGTTCACAGCCTTACTAACCTTGCCTTTACTCCATCCACAACCCAATGGTTCAATAGCTACCTGACAGGCAGGACACAGAAAGTTAAATCAGGAGATTTGTTTTCATCCTCCTTATCTACTGCTAGGGGAGTCCCACAGGGATCTATCTTAGGCCCCGTCCTCTTTTCCTTGTATATAAACAACCTTGACCACCAGATTACCAAGTCCCATTTACATTTTTTTGCAGATGACACAGTCCTGTACACATCTGGGCCCTCACTGGAAGGAGTTAGGGACACCCTTTAAGCCGACTTTGCACAACTAGAAAAAAAACCTAATTAATGCAAAGTTACTCCTTAATGCCAAAAAAACAAAAGCCATGATCCTCCGCCCATGCACCTCCCACTCTACTACTCTTGTTTTACCTAATGACTTTATAAATACTTCACTAGGTGAGCATTTGGAAATAGTTTCAAAGTTCAAATATCTCGGTTTCTGGCTCGACAATAATCTTTCCTTCAATGATCATCTCGATGACTTGGCTAAAAGGCTAAAAGCCAGGTTAGGCTTTTTTCTGCACTAGGTCCTTCTTTCCCATGGAGATTAGAACCAGATTGGTTCAGGCCACATTCCTCCCCCTTCTTGATTACAGCAATATAATCTACAACTCTTCAGTTCCTACCAGTCTTCATAAGCTAGATGTTCTCTATCACCGCTCCCTCTGATTTATTACTAACTCCCTTCCCCTAACTCTTCACTGTGATCTATATGCCATAGTTGGCTGGCCCTCGCTCACTGTTAGACGATCAGTCCACGCCGGCATCGAGACTTTAAAACTTCTCCTGAACAAACTACTGCAATACCTAACCTCCTTAATACACATAGCGCACAGTGTTTACTCCCTTAGGAAGTCAGATTTTCTCCTCCTCGATGTACCTAGGACCCGTACTTCTTTTAGAAAACACGCTATATCATGTTTGCTGCCAACTATTTGGAATCGATTACGATCCTCACTGAAATTACCCAGTATTGTCCCTGTTAACCTTTTTAAAAGGTTAGCCTTGGTCAAATTAAAAGATACCTGTAACTGTTTTTAAACTGAATATTGTCCTTGGGGCAACAACTTATCAACCTTATGATATCTCAGGCTCCATCTCTCCTTGTCATTAGCTCTGTCTCGAACCATTATCAGTCTATCAGTTGGAATTGCTGTTAACATATTAGTTATAGTTATGTAATTACTGTTACCTTCTCCAGGAACTTTAATTTTTCTCTGGGGAAATCCTAATGTATGTAATGTATTGTCTTATAATCAGTGTCACCTCCCATCATGAATTTTGTGTACTCGGGGAGCTCTTTATGTACATTGTGAAATATTATGCAACTATCTTAACTTATTTGATTGCACATCTGTCTCAGGACCTCCTTGTGAATGAGCTTGCTCAATAGAGTTTTCCTGCAATAAACTTGAACTTGAACTTGGGTCCACAGGAGTCCTTGGCTGTGTTTGCAGCTCCAGGTTCAAAGGACTTGCTGGCTCTGGGTCTTATGGAGTCTGGAACAACCACCTTCTACCAAGATTGAATCTCAGGTGTCATCCATTGTAAAAAAGTGGTTTTTACCACTTGAGGAACATTGCCAGGATCAAACCCCTAGTTCTGCCAGAGGACCTGCCCACTCTAGTTCATGCCTTTGTAACTTCCCAGCTGGATTACTATAACATCCTATACTTCGGGGTCTCGGGAGGTACCCTCCACCAGCTGCAGATAGGGCAGAACACAGCTGCCAGGTTGCTGACAGGCCTTCTGGGGTTTTGTCATGTAACTTTGTTGCTGCATAAACTGCACTGGCTGTCGGTTAGGTGCAGGATTATCTTCAAGGTGGATTTACTCACCTTCAAGGCCCTACATGGACTTGGCCCTGGCTATCTGTCAGATCTCCCAACACCTGCTACCCCAGTCCGCTCTCTCCACTCCTCCTCTAGGTACCTTTTAGCAATTCCCACGACAGGGCTTAAAACCACCGGCAACAGGGCATTTTGTCTTGCCAGCCCCTTCCTATAGAATTAGCTCCCTCCAACCATCAGAGAGGCCCCCTCAGTAGAGGCATTCAAAAGCCACCTTAAGACCCATCTCTTTGATCTAGCTTACCCAGATGTAACCCTTTAAATATAAGGGTAGACAGCTGACCTGTTTCCAACTCTTATTCCTGTTGCTGTATTAATGCACTCTTATTTGTATGTGTTATTGTTGTTTGCTGGATTTTTATGATTTTATGTGAGGCATCCATATCCTCTGGGAATGAGCACCTAAGAAATAAAATTTGCCTTGCCTTGCCATTTCCCTTTTCCATGAAACAGGTCTGCCAACTGCCACTGAGACTCTTCTCTGCTGTCTTGATCCCATCATGGCATCTCCACTCATGAAGCTGCAAAAACACTAGCACAGCAAAATAAGGAACTTCGGCCATGGTTTTGCCCTTCACTATCACTGTACCACAGGGTATACTGTGCATAAAACAGGCATTAGTGATAAGGCATCAATAAATGAATCAGCCTTGTGAAGTACTGTGCTGTTTACCTTTAGAAAGTGCTCCTAATAACATCCTCCTTATGAACCTGTATTCAAAGCCACATTAATCCAAAGAAAAAGAGGTTCAGACAATAGAACTCAAAATTGGGGCTTATACATTTTTAAAAATAAGGTGCTGATGATTTGAAAGCACAAATTAGACAATCCACTTCATATTTTTATAACGGGTGAACCACAATGACATTCATGTCTTATATTTTCTCGATCAAATCTTTGAACCCAGTATCTAATCTTAAATAAATGTTGTAGCCATTCTCCATTCATCAAGCTCAATAACATGGAATTATTTTGTTCATTTTCTTTTAAATGTAATTATTTCTTTGCCATCCTACTGTAAAATCCAAACTGAAAATTGATGGGTTACTTTGTTATTTTTACTGTATAATATAAATGACTACACTTGTCACTGAAGAACACAGACTAAAACCTGACTCATCATGTTGCGGAGAATCTGGCAAAAAGCTAGTTCTCTACTAACATAAGAGCCACTGATGAAGGATGTGATAACTTGAAACACGGTCTTAAATGGGGCTCAAGGGCAATTCAAAAACTGAGCTGCCCAGCCACATAGGGGAGTTAGTATTACCGAAAATAAGCAGATATACTGTTGTTCATTTTAAGCCTAAGCAAGTTTGTCAGAGCTTACAGTCTGAAACAGTTTCCACAAGGTAAGTTTAAAATGGACAAACCAAACCAAGTATCCAAGTATATTGATTCAGTACTGCAATACTCATGCACTCAAATTAATCTAAAACCAAAGACAGGTATGCAAACCAAGTCTATGCCTGCCCATTAGGAATAATGACCCCCCTTGCACTTATCATCAGAACTAAGGGTAAACAAGGAGGAGAGGAAGCACTGTGGGTCACCTTGGAGACTGGAAATGGAACCACAATCTGCACAGGGGTTGTATACAGACCCCCGTCTCAGGGGGAGGAAATGGACAAGGGAATGACAGAAGGTATCCTTGGGATGGCAGAGAAAGGGGAGCTATTGCTGATGGGGGACCTGAATATGCCGGATGTTAACTGGAGCACCTTTGCTGCAGCCACATTCAAGAGTAGGGCCATTCTTGATGCCCTAAAGGGGGCATGCCTCAGACAGCTAGTTTTAAAACCCACTGGAGAGGGAGAAATCTTAGACCTGGTACTCTCAAATGGGAATGGAGGGGGATCTCCGATCTTGAAGTGGGTAGCCTTCTGGGAGCAAGTGACCACCAAACAGTGTGATTCATGATAAACTTAGCTGTAGAGTCAAGCCATACAAAAGTGAAGGTACTGGGCTTCAGGAGGGCTGATTTTGTCAAAATGGGAGAGTGCCTCAGAAAAGCACTAGCAAACAGCAAGAAGGTGGTGTGCAGCAACAATGAGGAAACATCAAAACTGCTATCACAGAGGCAACAAGCTTTTGTGTGAAGCAAATAAATCAAAATGAAAGAAAAAAACACTATGGTGCTCAAAAGAAGTGGTGGGGAAGGTAAGGGAAGGTAAGGGAGAAAAAGATAGCATTCAGGTAGAAGACTTGGTTTGCTGGCCAAGGCACCTAGCTTCACCTGAGCTCTTTCCTTCTAAGACTGCTTGAAAGGCAGAGTAGAGAAACTTACCAGAGCAAGGGAGAAGGATTAAGACTTAGTTTGGCTAAGCAGATTTACTGTGTGGTGGTGTTTTTATTTTTTACTCACAGGGATTGCTACTGTTTGTTGCTAACATTTCATTGCTTTATTTTTTCTCTGATTCAAATTGTTGTTGCTGGTATACCTTCTTCTGCATTATTACAAGGTGTGCCTACAGGTGTGTGCTAACAGATTACTGCTGTAATCTTCTGATTCAAATTGTCTTTTGCAAGTATATCTTCTGTTACTGCTTTATTTTCTCTGGAGCAAAGTGTTTCTTACAGGGTATATCTTCTCTGAAATTACTGTATTACAGGGAGCTTACATTTTTGTACTTTTTATCATTGGGCTAAGCAAAATTACTGTTTGACACTGGTTTTATTTTATTCTTGTTTGTTGAAAGGTTTGTTGTCTCAGAGGTGTTTCAGTCTCCTTCTCACATTGAAGGAGCTAATTGCTTTTCCTCACAGCTCTTCCAAAGGATTAGAGTGTGTATGTGAGGTGGAGCTGGCAAACTGTCGTAATTTCCAACAGAAAGAAGGGTTAAAAAGTCAGGTTAGTTGATATCTTGGAGTAGAAGACTTGGTTTGCTGGCCAAGGCACCTAGCTTCACCTGAGCTCTTTCCTTCTAAGACTGCTTGAAAGGCAGAGTAGAGAAACTTACCAGAGCAAGGAGAAGGATTAAGACTTAGTTTGGCTAAGCAGATTTACTGTGTGGTGGTGTTTTTATTTTTACTCACAGGGATTGCTACTGTTTGTTGCTAACATTTCATTGCTTTATTTTTCTCTGATTCAAATTATTTGTTGCTGGTATACCTTCTTCTGCATTATTACAAGGTGTGCCTACAGGTGTGTGCTAACAGATTACTGCTGTAATCTTCTGATTCAAATTGTCTTTTGCAAGGTATATCTTCTGTTACTGCTTTATTTTCTCTGGAGCAAAGTGTTTCTTACAGGGTATATCTTCTCTGAAATTACTGTATTACAGGGAGCTTACATTTTGTGACTTTTTATCATTGGGCTAAGCAAAATTACTGTTTGACACTGGTTTTATTTATTCTTGTTTGTTGAAAGGTTTGTTGTCTCAGAGGTGTTTCAGTCTCCTTCTCACATTGAAGGAGCTAATTGCTTTCCTCCACAGCTCTTCCAAAGGATTAGGTGTGTATGTGGGGAGTGGAGCTGGCAAACTGTCAGTAATTTCCAACAGAAAGAAGGGTTAAAAGTCAGGTTAGTTGATATCTTGGAGGTAGAAGACTTGGTTTGCTGGCCAAGGCACCTAGCTTCACCTGAGCTCTTTCCTTCTAAGACTGCTTGAAAGGCAGAGTAGAAATTACCAGAGCAAGGAGAAGGATTAAGACTTAGTTTGGCTAAGCAGATTTACTGTGGTGGTGTTTTATTTTTTACTCACAGGGATTGCTACTGTTTGTTGCTAACATTTCATTGCTTTATTTTTCTCTGATTCAAATTGTTGTTGCTGGTATACCTTCTTCTGCATTATTACAAGGTGTGCCTACAGGTGTGTGCTAACAGATTACTGCTGTAATCTTCTGATTCAAATTGTCTTTTGCAAGGTATATCTTCTGTTACTGCTTTATTTTTCTCTAGAGCAAAGTGTTTCTTACAGGATATATCTTCTCTGAAATTATTACAGGTAGTGCTTTACAGGTTTTACAGTTTTATCTAACATTAGGATAAGCTTTCAGGGTTACTGCATTTGTTGTTTACTGATTGTTTCTGCTCTTACCTTCTTGTTCTTTCGTCCGTGGTTCTTCTTTTTGGCGGGAAGGGCCCAGCCACCCACCCCATCCCCAACCACCACACTACACTCCTTTTAAGGTACCACAGTTGTAACATTTCCTGTGGCAGAACAGGAAGGGCGGATCAGTGGGGCCTCACAAAGATGATCTCATTTACAGGGCACTAGTATTTAACTTGTTATAACAAGTTAAACAAAGCACAATTAAACCATTACTTGCATTTTTTTCCTTCTAATTACTCTGACTAGGTTACAAACCCAGCAACTTATTTGGAATGGATTTCATTAACTGCAGGTACTGTGGAACAATTTTCAGAAGGACAGTCTTACAGGATTTAGGACACTGTCCTACATGCTGGGCCTTTGGAGATCTTAGGTCTCAGCTCCGGGCAGCATGGGCAGAGATTGCACGCCTCAAATTTCATATTGAAGAGGAAATACATTATAAGAACCACCCGCCATTTCCCCAGCATCCAACAGAAAAACCTCGACCGCAGAGGGTAGTTGGTCCAGGAGGTTGGCAGGTGGTTAGGAGGAGCAAATCAGGTGCCCCATCACTCTCTGCTCTCCAACACATTACCTCCAAAAACCATATAAACACTACAAACAGGTATCTGCCTCTATCTCTGAAATCAAATAAAGAGGCAGAAGACACTGCAAGACAGGACACTCGCACAGGAGCTAGCACAACAATACTCACCCAAATCAGGAACCAAAACTAAACAAGCACAAAGGAAATCCAAAAAACTTCTGATCATAGGAGACTCCATGATTCAGGGAGTTGATACCCATCTCCAGCCAAGGGTGATGGTCAGATGTCTCCCAGGTACATCAGCATGGAGAGACACTGACCGCATTGCTAAAATTGTTCACAAAGCAGGAGAAAACACTGATGTCCTAGTACACATAGGGACTAATGATCTCGCCAGCCGGTCAGTTGAGGAGACCAAGGAACACCTGACTAGGCTGGGTGACAAACTATCATCTATTTCATCCGGCATCTCCTTCTCTGAGATCCTGCCAGTCTGGGAGAAGGGAGCAGATGGACGGAAGGTCAGAAAGGGGAGATAGGGGAGCTAAACACGTGGCTCAAGGACTGGTGCCAGGAAAAGGACACAGATTTGTAGGGAACTGGCAACAGTTCTGGGAGCGAAAGTTCTTTAAATTTGATGGACTGCATCTGACTAAAGAGAGTCAGTGCATTGGGGCAGAAGTTTGGCGTCTTTGCAGAATATTTAAACTAGCAAATGGGAGAGGTGCAGCACCCATCGTCGAATGGGAAGAACACCCCTCCCCTCAGCTAGTGGTCAAACAGAATTCAGCGTGTTTGCCATTCATTTGCATCACCAGGTAAGAAAAAGGTTTGTCTCCCCATATGATGCACAGGGTAATGCCAAACTTCACCCAACAACTAACACACCAAATCTGGCCAATGGAAAATCATGTAACAAATGCTCACAGCCTGGAAATAAGATCCCAGACCTGCAGGCAATAATGTCAGAGGCTAAACTGGACATAGTAGCAATTAGTGAGACGTGGTTTACCAGTAACCACACTAGGAGACTTCAGTACCTGGATATGTATTGTTCAGAAGAGACCGAGGTGCAAAAAGGGGAGGGTGGCCCTGTATGTTAATGAAAATATCAAAGCTACAGAAATTCAGAATACACACAAAGAGCCAGAAGAACTGTGGGTCACCCTGGAAACAGGTAATGGGACAGCCATAAGAACTGGGGTTGTCTACAGGCCCCCAGACCAGAGGAGGACATAGACACATTACCGTTAGAAGATATACAAAACATGACAGCTAAAGGGAGGTTCTGATAATGGAGACTTCAACATGCAGATACAGATTGGTCAATACCAGCAGGAACATCTGCCAGAACTAGACTCATAGTGGATTCCTGCAGGAGGGCCTCAAACAACTGGTACAGCAACCCACAAGAGACAGGGCTATCCTAGATCTAGTACTGACTAACAAAGAAGGGATCACAGATCTCCAGGTAGAAGGTCACCTGAGACCAGTGACCATCACATGGTATGGTTCAATTTGGCTACTACATCTAAATCATCCCATTCCAAGGCAAAAATATGGGACTTCAGAGGAGCTGACTTTGATAAGATGGCCAACAGAGTTAAGCTAGCCCTGGCAAAGAAACACAGGTGAGGAGGTACAGGCAAAGTGGGCAAGCATTAAGGATACAATACTTGAAGCAACATCCCATTGTGTTAGACAGAAAAGGAAGTGCAAAAGAAGAAAGAAACCACTTTGGTTCTCAAATATAGTAGCAGAAAAGGTCAGAGCCAAAAGGCTGGCCTTCAGAAAATATAAGGAACACAGCGGGATGAAGATAGGAGGCATACCAAACTGCCCTAAGGGAAGCAGGTAAGGCAGTAAGGCAGGCAAAGTCCCAAACTGAGGAAACACTAGCACGAACAGTAAAGAAGGTGACAAGACTTTCTATAGATACATTAGTGAAAGGAGAAAGTCCAGAGGGGTATGCTAAGCTTAATGGAGAAAGGGAGCATGTGAGGAGGAGGACCTGTAAAGGCATCTATCCTAAATAGATACTTTTGCTCAGTATTTACTGAAGAGAAGGTAGGGCAGGGCCCACAGCTCAGCATCATGGACACAGGGGAGGGAGGTGAGCACTACTCCTTCACAAAGAAAGGGTCTACAAAGAGCTTGCTAGCTCAGGGTGGATAAGGCAATGGGACCTGATGGCATACATCCCAGGGTGCCAAGGAGCTAAAGGAGGAACTAGCAGAGCCATTAGCAGAATTGTTTAGTGAGTCTCTGAGCACAGGAGAGGTCCCAGAAGACTGGAGAAAGGCTCATGTGATCCCACTCACAAGAGTGGTAGCAGGGAGGAGGCGGGGAACTACAGACGGTCAGTCTTACCTCAGTAGTGGGCAAGATTATGGAGCACTCCTTAAGGAAAGGATAGTGCAACACCTGGAATCCATAGGGGCACAGGATCCAAGACAGCATGGGTTTACAAAGGAAGGTCCTGTCAAACTAATCTCATAGATTTCTTTGACTGGTAACCAGAGTGGTGGACCAAGGGGAGCAGTTGATGTCGCCTACCTTGACTTCAGCAAAGCTTTTGACACTGTTCCACATAGAAGATTGATAAATAAGCTAGGTAGGCTCGGGTGGGTCAGAAGTTGGTCAACTGGGTGGCAAACTGGTTGACTGGCAGAAAACAGAGTGGTGGTAAATGGTATACAGTCAGAAGAGATGCAAGTCACAAGTGGGGTACCTCAGGGATCAGTCCTGGGGCCAGTCCTATTCAACATCTTCATTAGTGACCTCTGCAGATGGACTAGAGGTAAGGCTTGTCTGTTTGCAGATGACACCAAGATCTGCAACAGAGTAGATGATCCAGATGGGGTGGGCAGAATGAGAAGAGATCTGGATAAACTAGCAGAATGGTCAGAAGAGTGGCGACTGGGATTTAATGCGAAGAAGTGCAGAATCATGCACATAGGGAAGAGAAACCCTGAAGCCACTTATAGGCTGGGAGGGAGTTGCTAGCAGTCACAAAGGAAGAAAGAGACTTGGGCATCATCATACTGATGACCTAAAATCATCCAAGCAGACCTCTAAAGCAGTAGGAAGGCTAGGGGTGTTAGGGTGTATTAGTAGGAGTATCTGAAGTCGTAAGAGGAGGTAATATCCCTCTGTACAAGACATTTAGTTGGAAGCCCCATCCTGGAGTACTCGTGCAGTATTGGAGACCACACCTTCATAAGACATTAACCAAATTGAGGCAGTCCAGAGAAGGGCAACCAAAATGGTGCAGGGACTGCATCAGAAGACATATAAGGACAGATTAACGGAGCTCAATATGTATACCCTTGAGCAAAGGAGGGAGAGAGGTGATATGTCGAGACATTTAAACACCTTAAGGGCATAAACAAGGTGAAAGAGTCTAACATGTTTAAATATAAGAAAAATAGCAGGACAAGAGGACACAGCATGAGATTAGAGGGAGGCCGATTAAGGGGAATGTGGAAATTCTTTTTCACAGAAAGGGTGGTAGATGCATGAATGGCTTACCACAAGAAGTGGTGGCTATGAATACAGTGCAGGGCTTCAAACAGGCATGGGATAGGCATAAGGGAGCAATACAAATGACTATGAATAGATAGGTCACTGACAGAGCAAAGGCCGATGGCACATTTTATAAGGTAGAAAAGAAATGGGCAGACTGGATGGGCCTTCTGGTCCTTATCTGCCGTCAACTTCTATGTTTCTATGTTCCTATGAAGTATAAAGAAACACAGAAGGAGCAGGACAGAGGACTGTACCAGTTAAAGCAGAAGGAAGTGGGGAAGATAGTCAGAATAGCAAAGGCCCAAACCAAGGAAAAGATAGGTAACTCAGTTAAGAAGGGGGATAAAACCTTTTATATGTAAATTAGGGAGCAAAGAAAGGTTAAGGCAGGGATACTGAGGCTGAATAAAGAGAAAGGTGGTTGGGCAGAGAGCGACAGTGAAAAAGCAGGGATACTGAACGAATACTTCTGCTTACTAGTCACAATGGAAAAGCAGGGGGAGATACCTAATCCAGTTAATAGAAGCACTCTGGATAGGGGGGTTGATATTAGTCCTTTCACAGAAGAAAGGGTTTTGAAAGAACTCCTAAAACTGAAGCTTGATAAAGCAATGGGGCATGACGGGATTTACCGCAGAATTCTAAAAGAACTAAGGGAAGAACCAGTAACACCACCAACTACCCTTTTTAATAAATCATGGGAGGATGATGTGGTACCTGAGGACTGGAGAAGGGCAGATGTGATTCCCCTTCACAAAAGTGGGAGCAAGACAGAAGCAGGAAACAACAGACCTGTCAGTTTGACCTCAGTGGTAGGGAAAATGATGGAATCACTTCTGAAGGAAAGAATTGTTGAGTACCTAGAGGCCAGTGGGGCACAGGACCCAAGGCAGCATGGATTCACAGCAGGAAGGTCATGTCAGACAAATCTAATTGATTTCTTTGACTGGGTGACCAATGTAGTAGACCAGGGAGGGGCTGTGGACATGGCCTACCTAGACTTTAGCAAGGCATTTGACATAGTCCCACACAAAAGATTAATAAGCAAATTAGCCAGCCTGGGAGTGGGTCCCAGGGTGGTAGCCTGGGTAAAACACTATCTGGACAACAGGACACAGTGGGTAATAGTAAATGGAATCCACAGTGAAGATGGGGGGGTCATTAGTGGTATGCCATGGTTCACTACTGGGGCGGTCCTTTTTAATGTCTTTATAGTGACATTGCAGAAGCGGAAAGTATGTCTCTTTGCAGATGACACAAAGATCTGAAACAGGGTTGATACATCGGTGGGGTGGAAAGGATGAAAAGGGACTTGCAAGGTTGGAGGAATGGTCAAATGTATGGCAGCTTAGATTTAATGCCAAGAAGTGCAAAGTAATGCACCTGGGAAACAAAAACCCAGGGGAAGAGTACACAATGGGGATGAGATACTGACAAAAACAAATATGGAAAGGGACCTGGGGGCAGTCATATCAGATGGCCTAAAGGTGGGTCAGCAATGTGAGAAGGCAGTAAGAAGGGCTGGGGGGACACTGGGATGCATAGGGAGAGGCATCACCAGTAGAAAACAGGAAGTTGCTGGCCCTCTGTACAGACAGTTGGTAAGACCACATCTGGAGTACTGTGTACAGTTCTGGAGACCCCATCTCTGCAAAGACATAGAACAGGATGGAGACTGTCAGAGGAGGGCAACCAAAATGGTGCAGGGTCTGCACCAGAAGACATATGAAGAAAGACTAAAGGAGCTTAAGATGTATAGCCTCGAGGAAAGGAGGGAGAGGGGGGACATGACAGAAACTTTCAAATACCTCAAGGGACTCAACAAAGTCCAGGAGGGTAGCATCTTTCTGAAAAATAGATGTGCAAGAACAAGGGGACACAATTTGAAGATAGAGGGGGGACGGTTTAGAGGTAATGTGAGGAAGTATTTCTTCACAGAGAGGGTTGTTGATGCATGGAATGGCCTTTCTGAGGAGGTCATGGAGTCAAAAACAGTGGGGGAATTCAAGAATGCATGGGACAGACATAAGGCAATTTTAGTGGGGGGGTAGAAGGAAGTAGGCTGTTGGTTAACTAGGATCTGCAGCTTATCCGTTAGGTAGGGAACTAGGCAGACTAGGTGGGCCAAGCAGTCCTTATCTGCCATCAAATTCTATGTTTCTATGTTTCTATGGTTGTTGTGCTCAGTTTGGTGGTTTTGATAAAACAAAGCAAGACTTTTCCCCCTTACAGATTATAAATAAATCATAAATTGTCAAGAAATTAGAGCCTGTTAAATCATAAACTATCAAAAAAATTAGAACCTATTTGAATATGCCTCCTGTTCCTTCTGTCTCCCATTTTTAAAGCTCTTCTAACACAAAGCCAATAGTCTGAAAAAGAGGGAATTCAAACTGTCTAATCTGCAAGCATCAGCAATGGCTCTTTGGATTGTAGCCTAATACTAATGAATTCTGCCATCTTATACATAAAGACATGTGTGCACCCAAGAAGAGTATCAACAATAAACCTTGTACAGGTACATTACTTCATCTTTCTTGCTTAACCCTTGCAGTCCACTACTTCTAGCAGCACAACATAGTTTAAATTATAATAAGTGCCATCTATAATAACCCTTAACATCTATGAGCACCAAATGGTGGGGGATCTATCAGAAAACAATATCCCAAATTTAAGCATGCCTACAGGAATAAACTGTAACCCAGTCTACAAGTACTCCAGCCCCATCCCAATAGACAGACCATGTGACAGCTGGCATTCTCATAACACTGACTCCTGACTACATCAAGTTAGACTAAAGAGGACTAACTCCTTAAAAAGGCTGGTGAATTCAGGCAGACCTTGTGGGCATTTTGTTCTATTATAGGTTTTATGGGAACGTCAACCCAGGCTGAGATAATGTTGGGGGGGGGGCAGAGTCACACCACCCCTATGTGGCCATCATTGTGTCCTGCTAGCCACCTACACCCAGGCCGGTTGAGCAGCCAGCATGTTAAATCTGCTAAATGGGATACTTTAGAAATGTATAGTACTCAACTCAGTGAAAACAAAGAGCTCAACTGTTACTTCCAAGTTCTGAAGTCCTTTATTGAATATCAAATGGCTAAGAACAGCCCCAACACATATACCAATGTATTGCTCCTTCAATGTTTTAAGCCACTCTGGCACTTTTTCTTTGATCAAGTTGAGTGCTGTGACCAGTTACATCTGAATACTTGCCTTCTGAATGCTACACTGAAGAATCTCTCCACTACTTTAGAGCGGCCTCTCTACTTTCACAAGTGTATAATGCACAGTAACTGAGAAAGTTATACCTTTATTTAGATGGGGGCTATACTAGTTCGAAATTCTGACCTGAATCAAAGTTTACCTTTGCCCCAAGAAACCAGCAATTTTTATCATTGACATCACTGCACCAATTCAGAATTTATTGTGAAAAGGGGGTATCCACCTCCTTGCACCTCACTGTGGCATGGCTGTCTCAATGATTGCCCCCTTCTACATCATCTTCTCTTACCCAACCACCATCCATTCAAAAAATAAACTGACTCTTGAGCCAGGAGCAACTGAAGTGGCTCAAAATGCCCACTCCCTTCTTTCAGCCTGGAGGCCAACTATAAAGCGTGGAACTGGCCTAGGCAAAAATGGGGGGGGGGTCTTATTGTTAGCCAGTCAGATGCCGCTGACTACATGGCCTAATCTCTGCCTCCCAACACCACTGAGACCACTCTGCCAGCAGGGCTACCTTGAAAAAAAACCTCCAACAAAGAGAATCACTCCTGTGATTACTCTTATGTACCTAAAGTAAGATGCATCAACAGCTTGATGGTACAAATGGATAAAATTTGAAGGCAGTTTACAGATTATGATGTATTTATAAAAAGCCATTTTGCTTAAGCCACATCTACCATCTAACAGAGCCTGGGCAGCTGACCCAGCTGCACTTCTGGTGCTTCCAGGACAGAAAATTAGGAATCAAAATCTTGTTCCCACTATTCAATTTTTTTCTCTGACTGCTACAATTGCTTAAACTACACAAGCCATGGAGTGATCAAAAGATAACATTTCCAAGTTTGTTTTACAGAATCATTTACAATCCTTTAAAGGACATTGAGAATCTTCAGTCCAGTGCTCCAGGGTTCCCAAACTAAACTGCCTGCTGTAATTTAAAAAAAATGCTTCAACCTTGAGCCAATAATTAATTGTTGCCAATGCTAACCTGCAAAAAGAAGGTGATCTCCCAACCTGAACACAGCCCCCATCAAAACAGTTTCCCCCAGTCCCAACCTAACCAAGGTTGCCTAGCCTAACTTACCTTTAAGCAAAGGAATTTCTGCTGGAGGTCCTTCCTAGAGTTCTGCTTTGAGGCTGGAGAGCTGTGTTCTGGCAGATTGGCAAGATCTCACCTCACCTATGCCTTGCCAGTTTGTAAGTCTAAGCTCCTGTCAATCTATGTAAGTGGTGGCTGAGGATCTCACTGCTTTGTACTAGATGTAATAGTAGGGAGGGCTCCCTCTTTCACATTCTTTGGGACTATCTAAAAGACAAACCTTTGTGGCATCCCATATGTGCCACTTTGGACCCAACACTGGGCTTCACTGAGGCCGTTTCACCACAGCAGTGTATTATGGGAGTGGACATCCATGTACCCGTGGGGGCCAGATGCTGTCATTTCACATTAATCACTATCGTCTCAAAAAACTCAGCCTCTAGCACTGGATGGATCATCTTGTCCCATCCTTTGCTGAATGGCATCAGGAAAGTTTGCACATTTTAGGAGTGGCATGTTAAACTCTGAGGTGAATTATAGTCTGCCACCTGGCCTCATATTAACTCCTTATCCCTGTGTCTATCCTCAATTAAGCCACTACCCTAGCCTGCTTATTCTGAACAGTATCAGGAATAATGGTCATTGCTACACCTGTGAAACACTCCTCAAATCAAACAAACACCTAGCTTTACAACGCCCATCCAAGGCATTCCGGAAGGTATGGTTTCTCCTAAAGCTCCTGCTAGCAGGGGATATTGAAACAAACCCAGGTCCACCCTGCACAAATATCCCAAATGTAACTCCCTCTCTGCCCTGCTGGACCAACACTAAAGGGATGAAACTGGTGCATATCAATATTAATAGTCTCAGACCTAAACTGCAAGAGCTCGAAGCCTGGGCAGACCTACACTCCCCTGACGTATTAGCCATCTCTGAAATATGGCTCAAACCCATGATCTTAGCACAAGAGATTAGGATCCCTGGATTCAAAACCTTTCTAAAAGATAGAATAGGAAAAAAGGGTGGAGGGGTTATCAAATATACTAAGGAATCACTAACTGTGTCCTTAGCAGAGATTCCAGCAAAGGCGGATGAGGGCTGTGAAGCACTATTTGTAAAAGTACTACTGGGGGGTACAAAGCCACTACTAATAGGATGTGTTTACCACCCTCCTAAGATTGCGACAGAAGCACTAAAGGCCCTTACTAAGCTTATCCCTGACCTTCTTCTCTATGAGAATATAATCATGGGTGACTTTAATATCCACTGGGGCCCCTCGACTAAGACTGACATTAAGTCCAGCTTGCTAGAGGCCAAGCTTACCCAACTGATCCATGAACCAAGACTGAATTCGAAATCTGGAAACCACACCACCCTTGATTGGGTACAGGTGTCTAACCCCAATAGATTCAAACTGGCCGGTACTTTTGCTGACTCCTTAAGTGACCACACCCTCATCTTTGGTATATGCAAAAATGACTATCCAACTCCACCTCCCCATACCTTTCTGGCACGCGACTACTCCAATATTGATGCTACGTCATTCCGGGATACCCTGTCAGGACTTGACTGGGCTCAAATTGCTCTTGCCCCCAGCCTGGACTCTGCCCTGGCCTTTTTCACCAAGAATTTCCTCTCAGCCACCAACAAACACACCCCTCTAAAACAAATGAGAGTCAAAGGACAACAGTCTAGGTGGCTGACATGTGATTTAAAAAAACTAATGAGGGAAAGGGACAGGGCTTGGGGCAGGTACAGAGCCACTAATTTAACCAATGACTGGGTCCATTACCGAATGCTCAGAAACTCATGTAAAAACGATTTAAAACAGGCCAAGCGACAGTACCTTAAGAACCTACAAACAAAAAATCTCTCTAACCCCAAGAAATTCTGGTCCCAAATAAATGCGCTCCTGAAAGGCCACCACACGCAAAATGCCTGTGACATTGTTGTGGGAGATGTCCACCACATGAACCCACAAGATGCTACAAATGCCTTTAATGATTTCCTCACTGACCTTAGCAAGTACAGGGTTCATCCCTGCAGCCCAAAACAGCCATCTTTGGATGACTTGTTGAATCTCCCCTCATCACCAAATTTTCACCTTAGGTTAACATCAAAAACCCAGGTCCTAAAGCTCATTAGGAGCATTAAGACAAATGGTTCTTCAGGCTATGACAAGGTTGAACCCAGGTTACTCAGACTGGCTGACCAAGAAATTGCAGTGCCAGTCATGTGGTTGTTCAATGGGTCACTGATGGAAGGCAGAGTCCCTTCAGCCTGGAAAACAGCTTTGGTTACCCCGATCCCTAAGGGAGGACCCAGTGAGCTAGTTGAAAACTATAGACCGATTTCTATTCTCTGCACACTAAATAAAATGCTTGAGAGAATTGTATACCAACAAGTCCAGTCATATGATGAACAACATAGCCTCCTCACTCCATGACAACATGGATTCAGAAAACAACATGGTACTGATACTGCGCTGGTGAGTCTAACATCTGACATCCTTGCTGCCCAAGACAAAGGCCAACTTACTGGTGCGGTCTTCATAGACCTTATCAAGGCCTTTGATCTAGTAGACCATGAATTGCTCGTCCAGCAGCTTAGCTCTCTCGGACTGGACAACCACTCAACACAGTGGTTTAAAGATTACTTGCAAGAGAGATTTCGGATAATCAGATGGCAGGGGGTGGAGTCAGGCAATCACTCCATTGCTGAGGTTGTCCCCCAAGGTTCAATACCGGTGGCCCATTCTATTCTCCCTGTTTATCAACAACCTACCAAAGCACTGTGGTGGAGCGAAAGTGACCCTCTATGCGGATGATGCAGTACTATACAGATCTGCTTCAAATGCTGTACAGCTAAACCAACTCCTGAACCACGATCTCTCCCTACTGGAAACCTGGTTCCTGACAAATAGGCTAGTCCTAAATGAGAAAAAAACCAAAGCCATCCTATTCGGACCCAGTAAATTGGGCCCCGACAGAACATGTCTACTATCCCCTTATCTGTCCAGTGGCCATCCTATTGAGGTGGTGGATTGCATCAAATACCTGGGAGTCTATATCAATCAAGACTGCTCTTTCAAGGTTCATGTTGAACAATTAACCAAGGCATTAAATCAAAAGCTTGGGCTCATGTACCATCTAACCCCTTTTCTCACTCAGGCATCCAGGCCAAAGATAGCCACGGGCATGCTCCTGTCCACCTTATTTTATGGTGCCCCAGTGCTACATTCAATGCAAGACACAGAGATGTGAAAGCTAGGAAAATTGTACCACAGAATAGGATGCTTTGCCCTGGGAGCTCAGCCACTAGAACACCACTGTAATATACTCCACTTACTGAATTGCCCCCCCTGGAGGGCAGACTGGCTTACACTTCCCTATGCTTGGCTTTCAAGCTTCTATAAATGGATGATCCCCCCAGCCTGAGTCGTACCTTAGTACTCAAGCAGCCTAAAAGAACACTTAGATCTTCGTGTTGTTGACTCCTCCATGTCCCAAAAGTCCAAACAAGTCAAGGTCTTTGGTCGTTCAGAAATTACATCCCATCCCTATGGAATGGCCTACCTAGCAATCTTCAAGACTGCAGCTCCTTTGGGGGTTTTAAAAAGGCCTAAAGTCGTACATTCTAGAGCTAAGCCTCTGTGCATGCCACCGCTGAGGATAGAAAACAGCACTCCACCTCTGATACTAAAAACCTGCCTCCTAACAGGTTGGTATCCTATTTCAGTTGAATCTTATCAATTCTGAAACACTTGAAATTGTAACCAGTAAAACTGATCTGATAAAAGAACCTTATGTAACTGCCACTCTTGTGAAACTAGTGTTTGCCCCATGTTATCCTAAACGTTACCTAACGTGCCTGTGATTGTACTATGTGTTCTGATTTTAATGTCTGTATATGCGCACTTTCCCTTGAATTGTTCCTACTTCTTATTGTACTGTTGACTGTAATTAACCCTGGGTCGTCCCTGAAAAAGGGACCATTACAGTCTCAGTGGGCCTATCCGGTCACCAAAATTTAAATAAATAAATAAATGTGTGATAGCCTTTATGAGATGATGTTTCTTGGCCTACCTTAAGCGTTGGGTCTCCTTGGATGCATGGCTGTCTACTCTGGGGTGCCAACCCCATCGTTAGTATCTAGGTCTTCCATTAACCTACATGTCTGTCTGTTTCCCTCTCTCTTCTTCAGGGCCCAACGTATGGGGGGGATTGGTGCTGGTGAGTGGGAGGGAGGGTAGTACAATTATTTGTATTAGACTGTGTTCAGTGTGTTTCTGCTTGTGGTTACTTGTATTATTACAGAAACCCAATAAAGTTTATTAAATTAAAAAAAAGTCTAAGTTCCACCCCTCCAGCCTTAAGCCACCCTCCCCAAAGAACTTCTTCCTACAAACCTGCCTACCACTCGCCCATGGTGGGTGTCTACCTAACTAACTAACCTGCTGGCTCCGGTGTTATTCAGGTCTGTTTCCACAGATAATGCCCCTCCTGCAGCAATACTTTGCAGGCTTCCTAACTGTAATCCAGTTGTGTGCTGCCAACTGACATTTTGACATTTAGAGAACTAAAATGTGAAAAAAATAGTTGTTTGGCTCCTTCTAGTAACATCTTTGTTTTATTCTTGAGTCCCTGGTTTCATCAGATTTAATGTACTTAAATTCATTCTACTTTATAATCAAGTGTCAACACTGTTTTTGCTGAGGTTATGAAATTGCACATTGACAGCTACTTCCATTCTTATGACATATTTACAGTAAATGTCATCCCTAGGCATGAGCAGGTTGATTAGCCAAGTGTCAATTGCTGATAATTACTCAGCATTTTCAAGGTGAAAAAACTGTTGCAGTACCTTCTTAGTCTTTTACCTTTGGCACTAAGCATGACTGCAGCACACGGCAGTTCATTCTGAGAGGTACAATCTCATTTTAAGCAGGTGTTCGTGTGAGTTTATCCAGATTGGTGTGCTAGTGGATACTTTTTTTGGATCAATAATGAGGCATCTAAGTAATTTGAAATACTTTAGCCTCCAGCATATTTCCTGTTAAGATTATGGTAAGTGTGCACTGCTTATGTTTGAGCTTTGCATTAGGACACTTGCTTAATGAGCTGCAATCAAGTGAGGGACCCCAGGTTTTGCAGCTTGTTTATAGATCTTGTTGTTTATACAGTGTGACTTTTGAGTACCTGTTACAGTATAACCACAGGGAGTATGCAGCAGGATAAGAACATGACTAGTGTTTCTTTTTTCTGGGACTAAATGCAAAAAGGTTTGTCTATCTAGTACAATAGCCAAGTACAATTTTGTTGGACGCACTTTTTTAAACTTGTAAAGTCTATCCAAGAAAAAGCAAGCATCCTGAACAAATATTTTTGTTCAGCATTCATGAGGAAGGGGAAGGTGAGGGACCACAGTTAAGTGACAGGAGCATTGAAGGGACGGAGGTGGACACTACTCCATTTACAGAGGAGAGAGTCTTGAAGGAAATCTCAAATCTGAAAGTGGGCAAGGCTAAGAAGCCAGACAGTATACATTCAAGGATCTTGAAGGAGCTCACAGAGGTGCTGGCTGCACTTCTGACATTCCTCTTCAACCATTCACTGGAGACAGGAGTGGTCCTAGAAGACTGGAGAAGAGCAGATGTAGTCCCACTTCATAAAGGTGGTAGCAGGGAGGAAGCTGGAAATTACAGGCCAGTCAGCCTGACCTCAGTGGTGGGAAATTAATAGAATTACTGCTGAAGGAAGGGATTATGGAATATCTTGATACCGGCAATTTATAGGATCTGAGGCAGTATAGATTCACCGGGGAGAGGTCATGTCAAACAAATCTGAAAGACCTCTCTGACTGGGTGACGGCGGAAGTAGGTCAGGGTAGAGCAGTGGATGTGGCCTATCTAGATTTCAGTAAGGATGTGGACACTGCTCCACATAGAAGACTAGTAAACAAGCTGGGTAGCCTGGGACTGGGGACAAGAGTGGTAAACTGGGTAAGGAATTGGGTGGGGGATAGGCATCAGAGAGTTGTGGTAAACAGAGTTCACCCAAGGAAGGGAGAGTGACCAGGGGAGTGCAACAAGGATCAGTACTGGGACCTCTTCTGTGCTCATAGACTCTAAACAGTTCTGATAATGGCTCTGCTAGTTCCACACTTAGCTCCTTTAGTACCCTGGGATGTATGCCACCAGGTCCCATTGCCTTTTCCACCCTGAGCTTAGCAAGCTCTTGTAGGACCCTTTCTTTTGTGAAGGGACTAGTGCACACCTCCTTCCCCCCATGTCCATGATGCTAAGCTGTGGGCCCTACTCTACTTTCTCCTCAATAAATACTGAGCAGAAGTATCTATTTAGGATAGATGCTTTTCCTTGGTCCTTCTCCACACACTCCCCCTTATCACCTTTGATCTTAGCAATACCACCTCTGGACTTTCTCCTTTCACTAATGTATCTATAGAAAGTCTCATCACCTTCTTTTACTGTTCGTGCTAGTGTTTCCTTAGTTTGGGCCTTTGCCTGCCTTACTACCTTCCCTGCTTGCCTTAGGGAAGTTTGGTATGCCTCCCTATCTTTGTCCCGCTGCGTTCCCTCATATTTCCTGAAGGCCAGCCTTTCTACAGTTCTTGAGAACCAAAGTGGTTTCCTCCTTCTTTTGCTCTTGCTTTTCTCTCTAACACAATGGTATCTTGCTTCAAGTATTGCATGCTTAATGCTTGCCCACTTTGCCTGTACCCCCTCACTTGTATTTCTTCTTGCCAGGGATAGCTTAACTCTGTTGGCCATCTTATCAAAGTCAGCTCCTCTGAAGTCCCATATTTTTGCCGTTGAATGGGATGATTTAATTCTAGTGGCCAAATTGAACCATATCATGTGATGGTCACTGGCCACCAGGTGACCTTCTACCTGATGGTCTGTGATCCTTTCCCCACTAGTCAGTACTAGATCTAGGATAGCCCTGTCTCTTGTGGGTTGTTCTACCAGTTGTTTGAGGCCTTCTCCCTGCAGGGAATCCACTATGTGTCTAGTTCTGGCAGATGTTCCTG
This sequence comes from Neoceratodus forsteri, assembly GCA_016271365.2. Taxonomy (NCBI): domain Eukaryota; kingdom Metazoa; phylum Chordata; order Ceratodontiformes; family Ceratodontidae; genus Neoceratodus; species Neoceratodus forsteri. The sequence goes on from CM057455.1 coordinate 1,058,360,641, forward strand.
CTGGTATTAACCAATCTTTATCCAGCATGTTGAAGTCTCCCATTATCAGAACCTCCCCTTTAGCTGTCATGTTTTGTATATCTTCTAACGGTAATGTGTCTATGTCCTCCCCCTGGTCTGGAAGCCTGTAGACAATCCCATTTCATATGGCTGTCCCATTTCCTGTTTCCAGGGTGACCCACAGTTCTTCTGGCTCCTTATGTGCATTCTGAATTTCTGTAACTTTGATATTTTCACTGACATAAAGGGCCACTCCACCCCCTTTTTTGCACCTCGGTCTCTTCTGAACAGTACATAGCCAGGTACTGAAGTCTCCCAAGTGTGGTTACTGGTGAACCAGGTCTCGCTAATGGCTACTATGCCCAGTTTAGCCTCTGTCATTGTTGCCTGCAGGTCTGGGATCTTGTTTCCCAGACTACGAGCATTTCTGTACATGATTTTCCATTGGCCAGACTTTGGTGTGTTAGTTGTTAGGCAAAGTCCGGCGTTTTCCCTGTGTGTTGTATGTGGAGACAGACTTTTTTCTTTACCTGGTGATGCAAATGAACTACAAACATGCTGAACTTCTGTTGGCTCACAAGCTGAGGGGGGAGGGGTGTTCTTCCCATTCGACATATCAGGTGCTGTACCCCTCTCCCTATTTGCTAGTTTTAATATTCTGCAAAGACGTCAAACTTCTGCCCCAATGCACTGACTCCCTCCTTAGTCAGATGCAGTCCATCAAATTTAAAGAACTTTCACTCCCAAAACTATTGCCAGTTACCTATAAATTTGTGTCCTTTTTCCTGGCACCAGCCCTTGAGCCACATGTTTAGCTCCTTTTTCTCCCCTTCTCTGATCTTCCATCCATCTTCCCCCCTCTTCCAGACTGGCAGGATCTCAGAGAAGGAGATGCTGGACAAAATGGATTACAGTTTGTCTCCCAGCCTGATAAGGTGTTCCTTGGTCTCCACAACTGACTGGCTGGCGAGATCATTAGTCCCCATGTGTACCAGAACATTGATGTTTTCTCCTGCTTTCTGCACAGTTTTAGCAATGTGATCAGTGTCTCTCCATGCTGATGTACCTGGGAGACATCTGAACATTATCCTCAGCTGGAAGTAGATATCAACTCCCTTAATCATGTAGTCTCCTATGATCAGAAGTGTTTTGGATTTCCTTTTTGCTTTTTTTGTTTTGCTTCTTGTTTTGGGCTAGTTTTGCTTTGCTTGCTCCTGTGTTGCAGTGTCCTGCTCTGCAGTGTCCTCTGCCCCTTTGTTTGAGTTTGGAGATAGAGGCAGATACCTGCTTGTAGTTTTTATATGATTTGTGGAGGTGATACGTCGGAGAGCACTGAGTGATGAAGCTCCCAATTTACCCTCCCTAACCACCTGCCAACCTCCTGGACCAACTACCCTCTGCAATCGAGGTGCTTCTGTTGGATGTTGGGGAAAGGAAGAGAAGCAGGGAAGGCAGTAAGGCAGGCAAAGGCCCAAACCAAGGAAACACCAGAATGAACAGTAAAAGAAGGTGACAAGACTTATTATAGATACATTAGTGAAAGGAGAAAGTCCAGAGGGGTATTGCTAAGATCAAAGAGGATAACAGGAAGTGTGAGGAGGAGGACCAAGGAAGATCATCTATCGTAAACAGATACTTCTGCTCAGTTTTTACTGAGGAGAAAGTAGGGCAGGGCCCACAGCTCAGCACCATGGACATGGGGGAGCGAATTGTGTACTAGTCCCTTCACAAAAGAAAGGGCTACTACAAGAGCTTGCTAAGCCCAGTGTGGACAAGGCAATGGGACCTGGTGGCATACATCCCAGAGTACTAAAGGACCTAAGTGTGGAACTAGCAGAGCCATTATCAGAACTGTTTAATGAGTCTCTGAGCACAGGAGAGGTCCCAGAAGACTGGAGAAGAGCTCATCTGATCCCGCTCCACAAGAGAGGTAGCAGGGAGGAGGCAGGGAACTACAGACCAGTCAGTCTTACTTCAGTAGTGGGTAAGATTATGGAGACACTCGTTAAGGAAAGGATAGTGCAAAACCTGGAATCCATAGGAGCACAGGATATAAAACAGCATGGGTTTACAACAGGTAGGTCCTGTCAGACTAATCTTATAGATTTCTTTGACTGGGTAACCAGAGTAGTGGACCAAGGGGGAGCAGTTGATGTCGCCTACCTTGACTTCAGCAAAGCTTTCGATACTGTTCCACATAGAAGATTGATTAATAAGCTGGGTAGGCTTGGACTGGGGCAGAAGTTGGTCAACTGGGTGGCAAACTGGTTGGCAGGCAGAAAACAGAGAGTAGTGGTAAACGATATACAGTCAGAAGAGATGCTAGTCACAAGTGGGGTACCTCAGGAATCAGTCCAGGGGCCAGTCCTCTTCAGTATCTTCATCACTGACATTGCAGATGGACTGGAGGGTAAGGTTTGTCTGTTTGTAAATGACACCAAGATCTGCAACAGAGTAGATGATCCAGATGGTGTGGGCAGAATGAGAAGAGATCTGGATAAACTGGAAAAATGGTCGGAAGAGTGGCAAATGGGGTTTAATGCAAAGAAGTGCAAGATCACACACATAGGGAAGAGAAACCTGAAAGCCACCTATAGGTTGGGAGGGGGAGTTGCTGGCAATTACAAGGGAAGAAAGAGACTTGGGTATCATCATCACAGATGACCTGAAATTATCCAAGCACACCACTAAAGCAGTAGGTAAGGCTAGAGGGATATTGGGGTGTATTAGTAGGGGTATCACAAGTCGTATGAGGGAGGTAATAATCCCTCTTTACAAAACACTGGTCAGGCCCCATCTGGAGTACTGCGTGCAGTACTGGAGGCCGCATCTGAACAAGGACATTAACAAAACAGAGGCAGTCCAGAGAAGGACAATCGAAATGGTGCAGTGACTGCATCAGAAAACACATGAGGACAGATTACTGGAGCTCAGTATATATACCCTAGAACAAAGGAGGGAGAGAGGTGATATGATTGAAACATTCAAACATCTTAAGCGCATTAACAAGTTGAAAGAGTATAACATGTTTCAATATAAGAAAAATAGCAGGACTAGAGGATACAGCATGAGATTAGAGGGAGTCCGATTAAGGGGGAATATGAGGAAGTTATTTTTTTACAGAAAGGGTGGTGGATGAATGGAACAGCCTGCCTCAGGAAGTGGTGATATGAATACAGTGCAGTGCTTCAAACAGGCTTGGGACAGGCATAAGGGAGCAATATAGATGAGTATGACTAGATAGGCCATTGACAAAGTGCAGGCCTATGGCACATTCATAAGGTAGAAAAAATGAGCAGACTGGATGGGCCTTGTGGTCCATATCTGCCATCAACTTTTATGTTTCTATGTTTTTTTGTTTATGTTTCTATGACCGGTCCTCGTTAATGTATTTATTAGTGACATTGCACAGGGACTAGAAAAGAAGGTATGCCTTTTTGCAGATGACATTAAAATCTGCAATAGAATAGACAGTCCAGGGGTGTGTGGGTGTAGAAAAAGTGAATAGGGATCTAGGAAAGCTTGATTAGTGATCAAGAATGTGGCAACTAAGTTTCAGAAATGTGAAGAAATGTAAAATCATGCACTTAGGATATAGAAACCCAGGGGTGGAATACAAGACGTGGGGAGTGGTACTGACAATCACCAAACAGGACAGAGATCTGGGGGTAATCAAATCTGATGACATTAAGGTGGCCAAACTGTGAAAAGGCTGTGGGCACAGCAAGCGGAATGCTAAGGTACATGGGGAGGGGTATCACCAGCAAAAAGAGGGAGGTGGCGATACAACTGTATAAATCATTGGTGAGACCTCACCTGGAGTACTGTGTCTTATTCTGGAGACCACATCTCTGGAAGGACATAGAGTAGAGGCAGTCCAGAGGAGGGCAACAAAAATGGTGCAGGGTCTATACCACAGACCATATATTAGGAAAAAGTAAAGGATCTCAATTTGTACACCCAGGAGGAAAGAAGGGAAAGGGGGATATGATAGAGACGTTCATATAATGTACCTCACGGGTATAAATAAGGTACAAGAGGGAAGCTTTTTTCAGGAAAAAAGATGCTCAAGAATAAGAGGACACGCTACGAAGCTGGAAGAGGGTAGACTCATGGAAAATGTAAGGAAGTACTTCTTCACAGAAAGAATTGTAGATGCCTGGAACAGCTTTCCAGTGGAGGTGGTGGGGGAAAAAGCTGTGGAGGATTTCATGAAACCATGGCATAGGCATAAGGGAAACTTATTCATTAGGGAAGGGAAGGGAAGGGAAGGGAAGGCTAAATTGGAGTTCAAGTAGGCTCTACGGTATTACAGTAGATAGGGAAAATGGGCAGACTGGGTGGGCCAAGCTGTCCTTATCTACCATCAAAATCTATGTTTCTATGTTAAGATATAAAAAAGTCAGGAAAAGTATTACAAGTCATAAAATGGATATGTTTTCTCTATTTATAGTGCATAAAAAAGTTCATAAGTCCATTGGAGCTCCTCCTGCCCAATATGTTGTTATTTGGAACCTTTAACATAAGAAAACCAAAATGTGATATGCAACTTTACAAATTGTGATGCACTTTCCTCCAATGGGCTTTTATGGATTCAGTGCAAATGAACACATTACTGCAGTTCACCTTCCTTTTCAGTTGGGAGGAACCATATGTTGTCTCTCTGGTCCCTGTTCTTTGATCTATGCATTTCATTTGTTCTAATCTACTGATTTTACATCTATGAACAGACACTAAATGAAGGGCTGTGAACTACAGTGCCAAACGTTAACCATGTTTCCACTGTATTACTATAAACCACTGTCACACCCTGGATTTTGAATTCATCAGTTCTTCCAACCTTCTTTATGCTGCCCTTCTGCCACTTTCCCCACGCTTGTCTTTCCCATCCTTATGGGCCCACATTTTCTTTCACACCTATAATACTTGCTCTGAAATCTGGGTACCTTCTCTGTCTTAAGTGAAAAAATGGGTGCCATCTGGCATTATATTTTTCTTTAGTTAGCTTAGCTAGACAAAGGCAAGGTGGTAACTGCCTCAGTTGCTTTAATCTTTTTGCACATCGCCACCAGTCCAGTATGTCTTCAGATTGCACATTTAGCCAATGTTGTGTCAAAGCCTTACCCACAGCCACTAAACTGATATTAAATAATATTTTGTGTTCCCTCCTTCCGTATGTACCCCTAGGCAACAGGCACAGAGCAATATGTTCAAGTAACAGTGTTCCCTGTAGCTCCAGCACATCTGTTCATAGCTGGGTCAGTTGTGTCCAAAATGGCTTAACCCCAGGAAATGTTGAAAGTTTTTTTTATTGCCCCCTCATTCTGAAGCAGTGGTCAATTCCCGATGCATGTAAATGCTTTGATTTATCAAGTGTGATGAAAATTAAGGCAGGAGAAGAAGTAATATCCAATCCTGCTACAGTGGCCTCACAAAAAAAGGCTGCAGACTAGTGCTCATTTATTGCAAAATTCATATTTTACCTACCCAAAATGAAGATGTGCACTAGTGACAGACATTCACAAAACATCAAAAACAGTCATTTTGTTAGCCAGCATAAATGGTCATGAAGAGTCTTTTTATATGAGGGCAATCCAAAAGATGGAAGTGTGAAATATCCCAGTAGTCAGGGAGGAACCAGCTGTCCATGGGAGCCCTGGCACTTCTCTCATCTGGTGCTTTTTCATGGGGCATGGCTAAATGAGGATCACAACTTGGAACTTATGCCCATTGAGTGGTGATATCACAATGATGTCATAATTAAGTGATTTAAAGTGCATAGTGCTAGAAATTACCCTAATTCATGTCATAAACACCAAAATACAAACTGTAGTTATTAAAATCCATACAACTAGCAAAAAACAGGCACTGTGTATCAAATAATCACTAGTGAAATTCTACTTCATATATTTTTGTGCTGTCTAGCTGTTTCATTCTACTTAAGAGACGAGATTACCGAGCATATAACAACTCCATTATTGCAACACATCTCTGATATAGGCAGTTTGGCTTAGAATTTCTTCATTTTTGTTGACCAGGGAAGGAGGGCAAGGCACTGTCTCACTGTTGCTTGCAACTATATAGACTACAGAAGCCTTGTGTTCCAGTCAGATTGTCTATAAACTACTGGAATCAACTCCCCTCCCTAACTGAATACAAAATGGGTTGCCTATTGAAAGGCAGCCTGTGTCATCGGAGGTCACCTGAACAGAAATGTGGCCGGGTGAGGAGAGAGGAAGGGGGAGGGGGGAAGGGGGAGGGGTTTTGGAAGGTAAGAAAGGAGGGTTTGGGGAAAGAGAGAGAGGCTGGAACAGAGGGTGCTGAGAAAGTGAGTGAGTGAATCAGCCTAGAAGTGGAGGGACTGAAGGGAATAAGTCAGATGATTGGTGGACAAGGAACAAAAGAATTGAGAACTTAAAAAGGACTTCTCCAAGGAGTTCTTCCTTCTGTTTCCTAGAAAGTTTGCTTACCCACCTGCCCATTAATTAGGCAGTGATTTTGAGAAGATGGCAGTGTTAGGGGTCATGGGTGGCTGCTGAAAGGGGGACACCAGTGGTGGCCGGTGGTTGGAAAACGACCATGAAGTTGGGGTGGCATGGTAAACTCCTGGTAAGGTGCAGAAGGATGGAATTCACTGGTAAGGGGTGATAGAGACTGGAGAAAAGGGGGGGGAGGGAGAGGGGAAAAGGGAGAAGAATAAAGAATGATGGGGCCCAGGGGGGTTTGGGTCAGGAGGAAGAAGGAACAAGCACTAGGTGTGCACCTTGGTTTGGTTAGGCACCTTGGGGTTTGCACCTAGATCGCTGGGATGTATATTGGGTGTGCATCTGACTGCGATGGATACGAATAACAAAGAAAATGGACGATTGATGGTATTTGAGAATGTAAGAAAGAAAGGAATTATTTAGAAATATAAATAAATTAATGGATAATAATGGATGATGATAATTATGAGATGAAAGCAACAAAGTATGAATAAAATGTAAATATATTTGTGGACAATAAATTAGCCAACTGAGCACCCAAAAAGATGAGTCTAGTGTGGTTATTTCGAGGAAGGGGATCCCATGACAACTGATACGTTAGCCATGAGTCTTTGTGGAATTTGATCACAGATAAGGACACAAACTGACTACATCTGACAAATGGGAATACAGGATCTGAGCAGAAGTGAGCCACTTCCTTCTTTCAAAGCCCAAAGCTCAACATGCAAGCAAGGTGCCAGATTCAGTATTGTATGCATCTTGTGCCCTCTTACCCAATCACACGTGCACTGTAAACACAGATCAAGGATGAGAGGTAGGTGCCACCTTAGACAACAGTAGGTTTTATATGATGGCACAGTTATGACAGGGTATCGAATTCAGCAGTTGTGGCTGTAACATTTTCCAAAATCATGAAATATGGTACCCAGTAGAATCAGACATGCCATGGCTTTGGCTGGCAGTATAGCCTAGAAGTTAGAGGAATGAGGTGTGAACAAGTTTGATACATCCAGCAGACCAGACCTGAGTTTGATTCTCACAACCTTCACTTGCATAATGTGTGGCTCTGAGCAAGTCACTTAACCGCCTAGTGCTCCCAGGTTGCTGCTGAAAACAGGCACTTGTGCCTAGTGGGCCTTACCCGGTTACCAAAGACTAAAAAAAAATAAAAAAATGTGTCTGCACTGTAACAACTAACTTTACAAAAATAACTCTTTATGTTGATGGAGACCCTGACCCAAAATGGAAGATTTCCTAAGTCAGTTTCAGAAAAGAAACTGAAGAATTATACTACTTGTAATATTCTTATTTATTGCTATGACACTCAACCCAGTGAGTTAAGTTTTGAGTTTTTTTACATGGGTCCTAATTTTGGAAATAGGGTTATGGCATTAACGTCAAGCCTAAAATTATATGGATGAATTAAAAAAAAATACATTATGTGCAGCACATCCACCAGTATGAGTAATGTGATCTGTCACATTCTGTATAAGTATGTAGTCTCACAATTCACTATTCTGTTCCAGTGTGATTTTACATGCCACAACATTGTTTCTTTTTCTGTTTTTCATCACATTTCATTGTGAATATGTTTCATTTTCTTTCTCAATGCTCCCCTAGCACCAGGACCTGCCACCCCTACTTCATAATCAGTCCATCTCGGCACTTGCAGGTGATCCCAACACTATCTCCCCACCATCTCCCAGGGGTTAACTGACTCAGTGGGCATAGCCCTGTGGTATACCTTCCCCATGGCAGAAGACTTCAGGCTTGACCAGGTTCCTCTGTAAACATACTGTGGTGCCCATGGGATGTTTCTAGATCAGCAGGGTTCAGGGTCTGTAAACCACCCAGAGTTGTTATAGGGGTCAGCTGCTTTTTCTATTTTTCTTTTCTGGGAGCACTTGTGCGATGGACAAAATCCCACTGAATGTGCATGTCTGTCTAGCCAATCAGCAGCTATTAGTCACAGAAGTGCATTCTAGACTGCACCACCACCTTTGGTCACAGACTGATCCCCAAAGAGGCGGAGAATGTCCTGTGGGATGCTCAGTCTCCAGCTGTGGTCAGCCCTCCGATGATCTGGGCTCATTCCTGAACAGAGGTTGCAGGCGTCATGAGCAATACCACTACCATTGTACTGGCAAGCCAGCATTATAAATATGTTTCAATGAACTGTATGCATCCATGCAATCAGATTAGATCAGACTAAGGTAAACTCTGTCCTGTTTAAAGCACAGCAATGCTTTCTCACCAGAAATAAAAATATCTCCTCTCTAATTACAGTATGGAATAATGTACAAAAAGGTGAAATAAAAGCACACCTTAGGAAGAGAGGCATGAGGAAAAGAGCCCTTTAGTGCCTTAATGAGACTGAAAAAAAAAGTTTCTTTGAATCTGTGGTGCCCCAAAGTATGGGGGCACAACAGTAATTTAAATAAATAAAATGAGTGCCCTTTGGGCACTGGGCAGGTTGTACAAAAGGGCAGTATGGGGCCCCTGCTAGCAGTGTATACCCCCTCCATGTCCAGGTGGTAGGGTAGAGATGTTTTAAAATAAATAAAAAGTAGAAAGAAAAGTTAGCCACCTACTGCTCTGTTCTACACCCTCCCTTAGTAAAGCAACGTGAACCAGGGGTCATCATTCAAAGTCCAGCCCATGCTGGACTGTTGCAGGCAAGTGGTGGGAAAGGGGTATTTAAATATGTCCCAACTTTGGACTGCCCATAGAGATGACCAAGGAAGGATTTGGCTAACAGCTCCATAATCAAGCTAGCTTTGGGGTAATAGGGCATTTGGGGCATTTTAGAGTGGCAACAAGGCTGCAACTGTGTCTGAACTGTGTCATTGCCCTGAACTGTGTTATTGCCTTGCAATTTCCCCAGACTGTATCTAGTGCCTGTAAGTGCTCTTGAACTGTGTTATTACCTTGCAATTGCCTCAAACTTTATCTATTGCCTGCAATTGTCCCAGAACTGTGTTATTGCCTTGCAATTGCCCTGAACTGCATCTAGTGCCTACAATTACCCTGAACTGAGACCTATTACCTGGAATGTCCTGCTGCTATTTACTTTTGCATCCTGGCTAACTAATTATGTAATCTTCCTCCATTGCTGCTGTGAATGGATTGCTGTGTTCCCCATCAGCCTATTGGATTATCCTAGTGGGTGGCCATTGAACTAGAGTTAGCTGATAGGCCATGCCCCATTTGACTGAACCTCATTGCTATGTCCCTACCTTGATAAGGAAAGTCAAGTCAGCCTAGGAGCTACCCCAGTTCAGTAGCTAGGGCTCCGATTCATAGTGGGATGGGATTTTGTTATTCCAGGGACAGCAAAAGCTGCAAGCCCAAGCACCACAAAAGCTGGAAGACCAAAGATGATGAAAGCTGCAAGATGGCTTTATCACCAGATCCCTAGTTCCTGATGACCTTAGTTGGTGGTCTGATCTGACTTTTTACCGACCCCCAGAGGGTCCTGTGGATAAAGTGTCCATCTTCAAGAGGGATCAGTGGATTGCCATGACCTTCCACTGATCAACAAATTCCCTGTGTTTCCTGCCTGGTGGTCTGGCAAGACCTGTACCGGGCATCTATCTTTCTTCCTTCCTGTGTTCTTCAGTTCATCCCACTTCTTCTCAAGTGCATTTGGCCTAGCAGTCTGTCATGACCTGTCCTGGGCTACAAGACTGTTCTTTTGGGATTAGAAGCCGCCTCAGTTTATCCCTATTTCTAAAGCAAGTGCTTCTGAGTCCTTGGAAAAGTTTGTGCTTGGCCCCTGTGTGATGTATTCATCTCTGAGGGTCCTTTCCCTTAAGTATTCTTTTTATCTCAACATCACCTCTCCACAGCTCCAATGAGGGTTAACCCAAAATGTACTTTAACAACCCCTGGCCAAGGTGATAGAGAAACAGTAGTGTTAGTAGTAATAGTAGTTACCATAGGGTTTAGTGTTTATAGAATCATGGTAGTACTGTAGTTTTAATGGTTATAGAAACATAGTAATAACAGAGAATTATAGTGGTTATAGAAACATAATAACACCGTGGAGTTATACTGGTTATAGAAACGTGGAGATACTGCAGAGTATAGAAAATTTGCAAAGTATGGTTGTTCCTAAAGTAAAGTGCCTCTAGTGTGCCTGTTGTAATTATCTACAGTGGTTGGACCCCTGTACTTCTCTTTGAATAAACCATTTGTTGCATTTGAAGTTGTCGTCTGCCTCTCCTTGCAACCCCTTTTCATCTTCTTCAAATGAAACTGGAGCACTTGGTAAGAGGTGAAGACTGGTTACACTACAAGTCAGGCAGTAACTACTATATTGGGACATTACAATTTTTAATTTTAAAACTTAGTAATGAAGATTATGAAAATTAAGTATTTCTGTCCTGTGCTGTTGTACTGGATAACTGCCAGGTAATGTCATCCCATTTGACCGGTTCCATGTCATAACGGCGATCACGGAAAGGGGAGCGCCATTATGATGAGTGTGCATCATCGAAAATAATTTTCGCAAGGCACACTTGCATCATGGACAAAATGGCACCTGAGACCTACAGGTCTCATCCTTAATGATTCTCAACCCAGGGGTGCATGTGGGGGTTAAAAATGCATGCCACCTGCTGCCAAAAATTGCACTGCGCAGGACCCAAACCCTGTACCCTGCGCCTCCCTAGCTGACCATCCTCCCACAACACCAGTGGTCCAGTCGGCAGCTCTGCCACACCACCCCCACATACCATCCTCCCTGCCCCACAAGTGTGCATGCACATACCGCTACTTCTAGTCATGTTTTTTTTTTTGCCCACCCCAGTATCTGGTTGCCCCCTTCCTTGGTAGCCGTGAACACAGGCACAGTAACTAATTCACCATTTTTGTAGGCGCCCAATCTCGGTCACCTTGTTCACTGGATATCCATTTGACCAATCACATTTCTAGGGTTATTTTACCTATTTCATGATATTAATAGAGCTGGGCAAAATTATCAAATTCTGTTTTCATGGAATGTTCACAAACATCTGTGAAGTTTGCAAAATATTGCTGAATTTTTGTAAAATTTTAAGAAATTCTTTATAGGATCATAACTTAGCCATTTCTGCAGATGCTGTAGGCACATGAATAATGGCATAATTACTTGTAAGAAATCCTAAGGGAATACAAAATGTCATGACATTTGGATGAAACGTTTTGAACTTACTGTTGCTTAACTTCTGGACTTTTCTGAAAATATTTCTCTGCTTACAGCTTGGCTATCTTTGGATCAAGATACTTACAATTTGTAAGTACAGCCTTTTTAAATGCTACCAAGTTATCAGTGGCTTTATAAAATAAACAGAGAGAGTCCTGCAGTAGTGGACAACGTTTTTGAGGCCACAATGAGTATGATCACACTCAGTCCTCTCTGTGGGGAAATTGAGTCCCATTGCTTCAGTAGTACATTTTTGGTTTTCCAAAAAAGAGCAATGGGTGCCCCCAGACCTTCAAGTAATCAAGCTAGTTTCAAATTATCATGATAAGAATGGCATTATTAATCATCCACTTCTGCTTTCATGTATTCCATTTCTTTCACCAGGGATTTCACAGTGGCTTGAAAAGGAGGTGCTGAACCTTAAAATGACTGCACTTTGACTTCCATCTTCAGATTGCCATCACCTCCATTTTCTCACATATAGAGGTGCATGTCATGGTCACTGAACCAAAAGACTCCTGGATCTTTTCAGAGCCATGTTGCATCTTACGACACATTGCCAAAGTGACACCATGAGAGTATTTGGTTTATGATTTCTTTGCTTACTTCACTACCTGTCATGCTGTTTGACCTGCCAGGTGGGTTTAGTGCTTTGGCAGGGGTTACTGATGCAGAGGGAGTAGACCTCTATTCCCTTCTTGCTGTCTTGCGTATCACTGATTGGCTTCCTGTAATCACTTCATAGAAATGTAAAAACATAGAAATGGTGTCAGAAAAAGACCACTGGTCCAGCCAATCTTCCCTGATTTACTCTATCCTACTTTGACCCCTACTGTCTAGTCCAGAGTATTGCCCTCACCTTCCCCCTTGCCTCCTGCCTTACCTGTTTCTCCCTGTGTAATTATTAAACCTTTTACTTGGTCCCAGCCATAATGGAAACCATTAATGGCTCTTGCACCACCACCTCTGCTGGTAGGCTGTTCCATAACTCAACAGCTCTCTCCATAAAATATAACTTTCTCACATCCCTTCCAAATCTCCCCCTGCAAACTTCCACTCATGCCACCATCCTCTTGATTCACCAGTCTAGCTGAATATTTCCTCACAGTCTACCTTGTTCATTTATTTCAGGAACTTAAAGGTCTTTATCATATGCCCTTCTCTCTTTAGGTCTCCATGACAGTATGTTCATTACTTTAAACTGTTCCCCATAGGAACTGCCCTGCTTGCCCTGAATCATTCTGGCTACCTTGAGCTGCACTGTTTCTAGCCTGTCATTGTCTTTTCATAGGCGGAGGCTAAAGAATAGGCACAGTAGTCCAGTTGCAGATTTCCAGATTTCCTGGATGTGGATGACACCCTGAATCATTTCCAATCCAAATTCAGTGTAGTCTGGGATCAGGATGGCACACTGCAGAGAGTTCATGTGAAAGACTCTCATTTTCCAATGGTTACAGCTGAGGTCATCACCTGTCTCAAGGCTCATGATGCAGCCTGGAGACACAATAAGACTTCTGGATCTCCTACTAACTTAGTCAGACATAAAATGCTCTGTAATAGCTGCACAAATGTCACCAGACATACTTAGTCAGAACACTCTGCTTCCAAATTCCATAATAACCTTATATTGCCCCTCATGCTTCAGTCAACCTCTCCATTCCTTAAGCTAGGATCCTCTTGTTTATAATTAAAGTTTATTGGGTATGTAAATTCTAATAGCAATCCAGTACAGTTTCTGCAGAAAATCCTGGCTGTGGCACTAGTCCCTTGGAGATACAGTCTAGCTGTTGTGTGTTTAATTGTCGTATAATTACTGGTGAGCAATTTTTTCTATGGGCTCAAGCAATTGATATTCACCATAATAACCACAGGTTATTACAGCATTCATGTGCTCTGTCACTCAAAATCAAGTGCTCCTTGATTGACTCTCATTCTGCTTCTGGGCAGGCTGAACAGGACTGCAAACATGGCAGCTCTGTACAGTATCTCCCATAGCAAGGAGCTACCATAAACAAAAGTCCTCTCTTTATCATTTTCTTTTCTTTTCTTTTTTTTTAATAAAATATCTGTTTAATACAACTTTACAATTTTAAAAAAGTTGAATCTGGTTGATCCTGCTGATTGCCAGCTTCAAAGGAACAGAGATGCAGCTGACTGCACAGAGAAGAACGTGAGCGCGATCACCATTGCAAATACAAATGGCAACTTTGAATACAAATGAAATGAAAATAAAAAGCAAAATGCTGAATGTTTTAAAGGAAGCAGAGGAAGACTATGTGTGTGCATGCATGCGTGTGTGTATGTGTATGTGTGTGTGTGACACAGAGAGACACAGGAGTCAGGCTGGAAAAAATTGCTCACCAGCAAATATATAAAATAAAGGATGGGAAAGTGTATGAAACTCAAATTTAATGCATACCCTCAGTGTGGGATGCTTTAACAAACCCCTCTGGTTTATGTAGCATCCCACATTGAGGGTGTGCATTAAATTCTCATATCACACACTTCCCCATCCTTTATTTTATGCATAACAAAGTTTACCAGTTTAGAGTTAAGGACAGTATTAACACATTTACAACAATGTTTAAAAATACAATTAATCCGACACTAAGGTTGCAGATAATTCTTTCACATACTGTATGTGTGTACGTGTGTGTGTGTGTGTGTGTCTGTGCATGCATGTGTATGACATAGACAGGAGTCAGGCTGAAATAAATTGATCATCAGCAATTATATAAAATAAAAGATGGGGAAGTGTATGAAACTCAAATTTAATGCATACTCTCGATGTGGGATGCTTTAATAAAACCATTGGCGTTTATGTAGCATCCCACACCGAGGGTGTATGTTAAATTCTTGTATCACACACTTTCCCATCCTTTATTCTATGTATAACACAGTTTACCAATTTAGAGTTAAGGACAGTATCAACACATTCACAACAATGTTTAAAAATGCAGTTAATTTGACACTTAGGTTGCAGATAATTCTTTCACATAGTGTTAACAAAAATCACAATAAATAAATATCAAAGTAAACTCTTTGCCTGTCAGTTTTACTGAATGTTGCTACCATGTGGGAACTGTGAAGTCATTGCTCCATTGCTGGGTGTGTTGCCAGTGATGGACTTATGAAGACTGTTTTGCATGGATGTGACTCTTGTTGGGGGGAGGGTAAGATGGTGTATGTGCCATACTGTGTGTGCAGAGTACTCACCTGTTTAAGTGTATCTCTGTGGTACGATGCAGTATTCGGAGCTTTGGTAGGCACCCATATCTCCCAATACTGGTCTACCTTAATTCTAAAGCTAAACTGGACCCTCTCAAAGCAGGCAATTTTACCCAACTTGGTGAGCCATTCCACAGGTTGGGAGGGGGTCTGTTTGTTTCCATTGCCACAGTACGATTAATTTGATGGATGTCAGAGCACCTGCCAGCAATCTAGGTGGGTTAAGTGAGACAACGAGGCTTGTGAAATCTAAACCTAACAGCACCCATGCTGAGTTGACTGGGATATTCCACTTAAGCAGTGTTGTGCACACCTGTTGCACTTCCTGTCAGTACCCTTGTAGTTTATCACACATAAAGATCAGGTGCGTGATGGTACCTGTGCTTTTGTGGCAGTACCAGCACTTGTCTGAGTCTATGATGACTCACTTGTACAGCTTTTATAGGGTTCTGTACTATCTGTGTAATATCTTGAAGTGAGTGAACCTGTTCTTGTTGTCTTTCACATCTCTTTTTAATGCTTCCCCGCATCCTTGCTATTGCTGGGCTGTGAGCTGCACCCCCTAATTCTTCATTTCACTTCTGTAGTGTGCTCTTCATTAGGTTGTGGGTAAGTGACTTGAGTGACATAAAAATCATACTGCTAGTAAACCAAAAAACATGCACTCACTGCACTGTACACTGGTGAATACACTTTGCTGGATGCAGTAAGGTGTTTATTCCATTGTTGTAGTTAATTCAACATTGCAAAAGCCAGGAAATATCAAGGCAAACACCCTGATGTTTCTTGGCCTTACAATGCTGTGTTAACTGCTACTACTATAGAATAAACACCTTTTTGCATCCAGCAAGGTGTTCTCATCAATGTGCAGTGCAGTGAGTGCATGTAGTTTTGTTCACAAACTACAGTAATCATTGTTACTGGCAGCACCATCATTCACTTGGATTGGCCATCTTTGTCTCCTAAGTTATATTGCTAGTTGCCCTGCTTCTTGGTGCCTCCTCTGACTACTTGTTCCATGTGTTAGGGCTGCCTATTTCATATGTTACTGCTATGCTTGGTCGCAGAGCATGTCTTAGTTGGAGATATTTCCAATGCTGTTTTGTTGGAAATATTGTATTTGGCTTGGATCTTTGCAAGGGACATTAAAACATTTGTCTTTTCATCTACCCAATCTCCTAGATAGTGTATGCCAGAAGACTCCCAGTCCTTCCACTAAATCAGTTGACTACCTTTGCAAAGGTGATTATTGTTACACAAGGGGAATTGGGGGGCATAGCTGTGGTGACCATCCTGAATGCTTAGCCGCCCAGTACCAGACCTTTCCGGCATGCTGACTAGTTGGATGATGTGTCAAGCAATTCAGAATGACCCAAAGAGGACATTGTTGAGCATAGGCTCTCCCAGTAGTTACCTTTCACAGTCTATCCATTTAGGCTGCTGTGTTATTGGGATCGGAGGCAACATCTATGTTAGCTACAGCAGCGTTTGTGTCTTGTGATTATGTCCAAAATCTGGGAGGTTCAGCCCTTCCCCTCCCTGATGACTGATCTTTATGGAGCTTTTCAAAGCTTAAACTTTGTGAGTCATTCCCCCAGAAGAAAATGAGTAGCTGCTTCTGTAGAGATGTGAATAGATGCTGGGGTGAGAGTGAGGGGAAGACTGTCCACTACCTATTGGATTTGGAGGGCTGCCATCATTTTGGAAGATATCCCCTATTTTTACCTGTCTTATGTAAAACCAATCCACAAATAGTGTATTTGGTGCTCTGCTGGGGTGCATCACCAGTGGTACCCAATTGCTTTCTTTATGTCTTCATGGGAGATCATAATAATGGATTTGGATACATTTAGCTTGTATCCTGCTAGTAAGACAAGTTTCTGAGTGATAGCAAGCAGGGTAGGAATGGATTCTTGGCAGTTAGTCAAAGTGAGGAGGATGTCATCCACATAAACTTGGACCATATGCTCCTCCCCATCATCAGAATGTGCACCCGTGGATTCTGTCTGATCTCTCATAATATGGGTTCTAGTGCCAGGATAAATTACAAGGGGGATAGCAGACAGCCCTGTCTGGTACCCCTACACACATGGAATGACTCTGAAAATGTTCCATCGGTGCTGACAGCCACCGATGTTCCCTAAAGAGAGTCTGCACTCCTTGTAGGAACATATTTCTGAAGCCACAATGCTTGAGGGTCTGGAAGAAATAAGGCCATTCGACCGGTCAAATACCTTATCTACATCCAGTGCCCCCAGAGCCATGGCACTGTTGTGGGTTTTTGCCTGCCAGATCAGGTTAACAAGCTTTCTGGTGTTGTTAGTTGACCTCTTCTCTGACGTAAACCCTACTCGATCCCTGGAAGATATCAATGGAAAACATCTTTGAGTCTCTGTTCCCTAACCTTTGCATGTATCTTACAGTCAACTCTGAGTAGTCAGATAGGGTGATAGCTGCTACTGGCCACGGGATCTTTGCCTGACTTAGGTATCAATGCTGTTGTTGCTGTGTGCATGGACTCTGGTAACGCTCTGGTTGCAGGAGATTCATCATACACTGAAATGAGAATCCCCAGCAGTTCTGCCTGAAATGTGTTGTAAAATTCTGCTGGAAAGCTGTCTAGACCTGGGGCTTTACCCAATGGCATAGAAGGTATGGCTGCTATTATGTCCAGTTTGTGGAAGAGCCTATCTAGAGACTCTCTTTGCTTCCTATTGAGAGTCGGCGGTTGATGGTTTCAAGATATGCTTCAATTATGGTGGGTAAATTGAGTGCTTCAGCTGAATGTAGACTCTTGTAGAAGTCCAGAAAAGCATTATTAATGACCTCATTGTCCTTGTATTTTTTACCCTCCTGGTTCTTTGAGTCACCTGGGCTTCTTTCCTTCCTTTCAGAAGGTCTGTTTCATCCTGAAAAGGGCATATTCACCCTCTTGGTTCAGGTGGGTATTATTTTGTACCTGGTGCCTGTAATTTCACGAAGCAGGTGGTTAAGGTTGTCAGGACTGACAGAGTATTTGGTCACTTTTTCTTTTAGATTGCATTGCGAGTCAACAAGTTACAGTATTTATCACTATCCTTCTTATTTTAGGATGCCTTGCATTGGCACTTGCCTCTTACAAAGGCTTTCAGGGCATCCCATCTTATGGCCTCAAAGTATCTCCAGACTTATTCAGGGTGAGGAAGTCCTTTGCTTCTGTTTTAAGTTGTTCTTTGAAGTGATCATCTTTTAGCAGTTTAACATTAAGCCACCACTGTCTCTGTTCTTTGTTTTGGGTCCCCAGGGGCTACCATGTGAATTACACCAGTGCAGAGTCCAAGATCACAATTTGGTCTATCTTGGCCTCCATGACATCTGCCGTGCAGTCATTGGTGGTCAGCCAGAGGTCTATGTAAGCAATAATACCCTCCAGGGTGGGCGGTATTGGGGAATACCGGACTGCCCAGGGCCATAATGAGGCCCGATGCCAAAGGCAGAGGGCCTTACAGTCCCTGGGAGGTCCAGTATACCCCAATACCGCCCACCCTGGAGGGTATTATTTTGCTTAGAAAATGGGCACTGTGAAAGAAAATGAGTTTTATAAAAAGTGTAATTAAAAAAATAGTTTAAACTACACTTATTTAATAAAATAGTTCCTCCGCCTGCATTAAATATACGTGTGTATGTGTGTTTTTTTGTTTGTTTTTGTTTTTTTAGAAAGAGACTTTCCTTGTATAAGTTTATGTTTTTTATACAGTTTGTGGTTGCCATGGAGTAAAAAAAAATGAGAACCTACTTCGAAGCTGCTTTCATGCCTCCCCCGGTGTCAGATGGGAAGTGATGGCTTCTCACTTTGTTGTGTGTAAGTGGTATGTCTCACTTTCTTGATCAGTCAGTGCTGCAAGGTATGCCCCATCCCATGGACGTGAACAACATGTACAAAAACATAAAATTAGCCTCAACTGCTACTTGGCTTGCATCAGGTAGGAAGGCACAAAATGTCGGGTGATAAGGCAGCAAAAAGAAATGTAAACCTGTAAAAAGAGGTAGATTTTTTTTGTTTTCTCCTGATGTTGCTGTTCAGTTTGGAGCTTGGGTACTCAGCAGAACAAGTAGGGCTCCAGATAAGGTGTGTACCAGTCTATTTTACTCACCTCGTTTTAGGAAATACTCTTCAGAAATTTTTTAATGAGTACCAGTACTCACCCAACATTTGTAAATACTCCACACTCCAAAGAATAGTACTTCATAACATAACTGGTGATTCAAAAGGAAAAGTTTTCTTTGCCAGATTTACAGCACTTGTATGCATCCCACTTTTGTTTTACTCACGGGCCCAGATATTCAAACTGTGCCATTTTGTGGCGCAAGCCCCTGTGCCGCTCAAAATAGTTGCACATGGGTGTGACCAGGGCGATATTCAACGGAGTTGTGCTATGGCTCAACTTCTTTGAATATCGCCCCATGGCCACACCCACTGTGCATAGTGCAGTGGAACTGAGCCAGCGCAAGTGGTCAGAGTGTTGCATTGATATTGCGGTGGTGCAAGTTCCATTGCGCCATGCACAGCACCTGTGATATTCAAAGTGTGACATGCAAATGGGGCCATCATTTATGCAAGGCACGGGGGTGCCATTTGCATCTAATTCCGGCCCCATTTGCATGCTATTAGCATGCAGGTGCACCGATCCCTGACGACTTGCACCTGGAGCCCTGCCAGGCAGCCGCCGTCGGGGACCGACGCCCCCTGCAGCCCGATCATGGGAATAATAGTAATCCCCCCCATTAGCCCGCTCACGGGCATAATAGTATTCCCCATTAGCCCGATCGCCAGGCATAATAGTAATCACCCCACATTAGCCCTAATCGTGGCATAACTGAAACTTTCCTCCCCAGTAGCCGATCGTGGGCATCAGACCTCCAAAGTCCAATATCCCTGGTGGTCCAGTGGACCGCGAGTAGCCTGATCGCGAGCCGGCATCTCACCCCAACGCCGGGAAACCCTGGTGATCTAGTGGCCCCCACCCCACCACCCAGCCCCACCCCACTGCCCCTGTCAGCGGTGGTGGCAGCACCACCCGCCTGCCACCCCGCCGCCCGCTGACTGACAGCTTGGTAGGGCTGGCTACCATTGGTTCAGAGCATGAGCCAATGGGCATGCAGTCGCATATTGCATAAGTCAGTCCAGATATGTGAATCCATTCATTCACATATCTGGACCGATTCAAGGGTATGGCTGCACACCCATTGGCTCATGCTCTGAACCACGGGAGTGCAGCCCTACCGAGCTGTCAGTCGACGGGCGGCGGACGGCAGGCAGGCGGGGTGCTGCCACCACCGCTGATGGGGAGCGGGGTGGTGGGCCCGTGGGTGGTGGGTTAAAGGCCACTAGATCACCAGGGATTTCCAACATGGGGTGGAGGATGCTGCCCACGATCGGCTACTTACGGTCCACTGACCACCAGGATATTGGACTTGTGGGGTCTGATGCCCGCGATCGGGCTACCTCGGAGAGGGTTCAGTTATGCCCGCATCGGGCTAATGGGGGTTACACTTCAGCCCGTGATCGGGGCATGGGGGGGGCACCGCCAGGTGTGGCGGAAACAAGTCCAGGGCCACCCACAGGTGGCAGCTGCTGTGTTGCGCCCTGCAATGCGGCAGCTCACCTGTGGGTGGGCCTTGACTTGTTCCTTTTTTTTCAGTGTAACTTTGTGCAGGCGCAGGTAGGGTTAGCGCCTGCATAACTCTGCACGGCCCCGGTTGAATATCGGACTGTGCAGTTTATGCATGGGCACACCCCCCCACCTGTGCCTGCATATATTACTGATGCGCCCCGGTGCATCGGGATTTGTGCAGGCGCACTTTTCCCTTTTAAATATTGCACCAGGGCGCATCAGTGGGTAGTGCATGGCACAACACTGTTGCGCCATGCGCAACCCTTTTGAATATCTGGGCCACTATGTTTAAAAACTGGTGAGTAAATTCCTACCTACCAACATTATTTGGAGCATTGTTGGCACCTGAAATTCTTATCAAGAAAAAAACATTTTTTTTAATAAATGTACTCCTCAGTCCACTCTAGCAAGACATTTGTACACATCTGAATTTCATTTTACTCACCTCACTTTCAAAATTAGGAGTACAGGTAAGCATCCCAAAAAATCTTATCTAGAGCACTGAGGACAACAATTTTAAAAATGAAGGGATCGGGGAATTGGGCCAAGGACTGGTGGTGGCAGTTCCGTAAGTTTATTTCCCTGGAGATGAAGACGCATTTCCCGCTTGCTCGATGTACTAGAGCAGCATGATATTACACAGGCCTTTGGGAAATCGTGACACACTAGTAACTGTGACATTGGAGCACTATGCTGTGGAAAAAAGGTTATCCATTCAACCCATAGAGTTTTTTTTTTTTATTCAAAGTGATGTAGCGCTCACTCGCACAACGTGCCATTCCTTGGTCAGCACTTCCATGTTTGTCTGTGAATTAGGAGTGGCAATGTCTCTACCAGGAGCAGGAGATGGAGTTCCCTTTGAAAGAGTTGCAGTGATAGAGTAGGCAGTTTTCAAATGTTTTTTCTATTTTATTTAAGTCATGTAAATTGACACAGACTCGGTAGGGGAGGGAGGGGCTTGTTTGAATGGCAACTCGGTAAGTTGCTAAGTCGCCCGCGAAGCGATAGAAAAAAATGGGAGAAATTTGAAATGGCAATGAGGGGTTTTAGCCAATTAGACAGCAGGCCGAGCACCAAGATTCTGGTGATGGGGCAGGCTAGGCTGGCACTTTTAATAGCTGGGCATTTGTTGTCTGATAGATGCCCAGCTAGAGAAGTGCCTGAGCTAATCAGAAGCCTCGAATAGTTTTACCCATTTTCTAATCTGGTGTAAACCTTATGGGGATGTGAAAAGAAAAAGTAGTCATTCCCCTGTGGATTGACCAGTTCTCCAGATGTCTACCTGGTCTAATTCTGCTATCATACTATGTACTGCTATCAATACCTGCTGCCTAGGGTTGGTGGGAGTGGGGGGTACACTCCTGCCTATGCAGTCGTCTAGAATCGTGTTCATGTCCTCCCAGTGAAGAGATTCCCTAGGGAGGTCTCTCTGAGGCATTAAGTGAATGCAGGGAAAAAGTCCAGGTGTGGCAAATTAGGGGCGTATACATTGCGGAAGGTGACTTTGTCACCCTACAGCTCGCTTAGTAGTATAAGGAATCTACTTTCTGGGTCCTGTGTGGTCTTTTCTACTTTAAAGTGTATCCCCTTGTGGATTAGTATCACTAATTCTCTGCTTCTGGAGTTGTACAGGCTACTCTGGACTTGCACTTCCCAGCTCATCCTGTGTTTGTCCATCTTTGCCTTAAGGAGATGGGTCTCTTCGAGTAGACTATATCAGCCCCCAGCTACTTCAGGTAGAATCTTCCTTCTCCTAATCAGGGAGTTTATTCTCTTAATAGTCCAAGATACATTACAAATTTCACTGGTGTAGTGGCCATGGAGGTGGCTACTGGGAAGGCAAAAGGAATGATCTGATATATTGTACATACAGTATGTAACATACCCTCCCGGGCTATCACGGGTAGCAGATTTCCATGTTCTGCTATGCCTGATTTCTATTTTTATTTATTCTATTTATTTATAAAAGTTCAGGAATTCGACCCTTTAAGTAACAGACTCTTTTGCATAGGCTCTACGTCCAAATAGGAGTTACAGACAAGTGGCAGTTATACAAGCAAGACATACAAGACTTGGGATACAATAATTTCACCAATGAATTACTTACAGGGTTATAACAATAAAGTTATACAAAAAATACTCATTTCCATTGCCCTATTGGGAAAGCAGTCAACAGCTCAGGGGCAACTGGAGATCAATCTAAGGGATTTTGCCAGATACAAGGTAGGAGTAGAGGTATGCAAGATCTGCAAGGGGTAGGTTTGAGTACTGTGGCTACTGGGTTCATCATGGTTGGGGGGCATGAAGGCAGTAACAATTAGAGGAGGCAAGTAACAGCTGCCATAGTTAAGACTTGCAGACTTTCCCTATTGATCGGTGTGTGAGCACGGTGCATGATAGTTCCCTTTTCCTATCATGTAAACTCAGCTCCTGACTGGTAGGTATTATGCTAAGAAAGTTCAGGATATGAAACATTTTTCATACAATTAGTTCTATCCAACATATACAGCAACATAATGTTGAGAGCTTTTGGTCTGAAAAGAAGATTGTATAAAACTTTCATCTTTTGAGAATTCCTGTTAGGCAAGGCATCTAGATCTTGAACCTCTGGTGCTGCTGCATGCCATCTGAGATGAAATCATGCTCCAGTCCCTAATGCAGAAACATCTTTACCCTTTGTCCTGTGCAGTATTTGATTGCTCAGTTTACATGTTGGTGGTAATCAATTGCCTTTGTGCAGGCTGTATCACCCTGCTTTCTGCTATGTAACAGGGGTATTGGGGTGCGGGGGGTGTATGTGTGTGTGTATCAGATCTATATCTCATATCATTGATTTTTATTCAGCATATATTTCTACTTCTAGTGCAGGCATCCACCTCCTCCTGCCCTGGTGCAGTGGCTTTGTTATCTGAGTTCTTGCACTATGACGTAAAAGTCAGAGAAGTAGGGAACTCATTGTGGCTCTGCACGAGCAGGACCATTTAGGGTGCTCCCAATTTGGGGCTGTTGTATTAGTTGCACAGATGTCCATATGAGGTTAACCTGCCCTCTGGTTCCCCAGGCATGGGAGGCTGTAGACAGCCCCCTGTAACTACCCAAATCTGAGAGAGGAAGGGCCCCCCCCTTTGGCTAGAATGGGTCTATAGGCATCTCCTGGTCCCTTCTCCTTTCCCAGTGGTGTTAGCTCCTTGTGTGACCGCTGAGTGTAGTATTGTTCCTGGTATGTTACCTAGAGGGATGTGCTGCCCCAGCTCTCCATAATAGTACCATGGGCCATTCTGCATAGGCTCAGTGGTATCAGACTTCTCAATGTTTGGCACTGGGTTAGTTAAAGGGACACTGTCAACCCCCTTAGGCCTCATATTTTCCTTAAAATACATTTTATGATTGCTCACATTCAGTAAATATTGCAGATATACCTGGTTGTTTGATTCGGATCCCTTTTTTCTTTTAAAACATGAGAAACAGACTTCTCACCATACTGGTGTTATGACACAAAAGCATGTTTATTTACATTCCTTGATTAACTGCCACTGCATCTTTTCTGGCTTTGGAACGCCCCCAACACATCTAGGTACTCACAATGCAGTGGGACAAGAGAAAACCTTTGCATCATAAATGGCTGCACAGTTTAGGGGTGTTCAGAATGTTCAGGAAGTATGCAATAAAAGTTGATCAAGGATTGTAAACAAAACAAGGTAGTATGTAATCACATTATTTATCATGCATTTCAATTCTACTAAGAAAGAAAGCAGATTAAACAAGCAGTAACATAAATTAATTTTAAAGAAAGTAAGCAGTCATAAAATATGGGGTTTCAACTACGAATAATATTATGCAGAATGGGTTGACAATGTCCCTTTAAGCTGAGGGGAAGTTGAGACCAGAGTTGCTTGCCAGTGCTTGAGCCTGTAGTGTTGTACAGGTGTGGCCCATTAATATTAGGAGGGGATGGGGAGGTAAGGAGTCTGGTTTCACTGTTGTATCAGTGTAGCCTGCTGTAGTTCCTGGGAAGCTCAGGGGTCACGTTTCTTCCTTAGTGTACCTGCATCTCTGGTACAGTTTTCATGTTCGCCAGGTGGGCTTAAACTGTCAATGTGGCAAGAAATTAGTAGAGGGGTGTGAATGCCTTCACAAGGAGAAGGGGACGAATAACAAGCAGCATTCCTGCACTGTGTTCTCCATGCTTGAGTGTTAAGCTGTGTTTACCACCCCCCCAGCGGATCCAGGCTTCAGTGTTGATGTCAGCCCCCCAAGCCCTACATTGATGATAGATGTGAACTGTGGGGAGGGTGTCAGGCTGTTGGGTGTAGCTGTGGTGAACACATTTTATTCCATCTTCTCTCCACACAGAGGATCAGCTTGTGACTCCTCTTACTCATGCAGGGGTCTCGTGCTTCCAGCTGCTCATCTCCATCATGCATATCTCTGAGCTAGTGTTCTCGGGTCAGAAGATGTAATGGTAGTCATATGGCTGTAACTGACAAAGCCGCTGTGGGAAATTCCCGTGCTTTCCAGATTTGACAGCTTGTTAGTCAGTTTTGGGATAGCCATTGCAGATGTCAGATTCTCTTCTGCCCCTCAGATCTTTTAATCACTGTCTGCCTAACACTCTAATCACCTTAGATGTACTGCCTTTCAGGTAACAAGGAGGGTGGGGAGTAAGGAGAGGTGGGTGGGCAGGAAAAGGCAGATAAACAGTGCAGTTGAGCATCAAAAAGCAAACTACATTAAAATGTTTAACCAGTTTATAAGTAGTGATAGTTAACTTTCAAGTACTGGGTTGGTGTACTGTCGTTTGTGGCCCAGCATGATGTGGGTTTGAGTGTCTCTCTAGGATATCTGCACGAGAGGTGGCATTTTGGTCATCTTGCTTTTGCTGCAGTGGTACTGGTGGCATGGGGGTGGTCTATGCATCTGGTACTAGATCAGTTTTGGACAGAGTGGATGGACTGGGCTCAAGTCTCTTTGGTGCTGGTTTCTCAGCTGAATCACTTTTTGCCTCAGAGCCTTGGGGCTCCCTGTTCCCTTCTCTGCTGTGGCTGCAGTGTCTAGTCCCCTGAGGCAGCGATTCATTTCTTTTCCTAGATTTGGCACGTCTATGCACCTTCCTAGAGTTACAAACCTGCTAGGCCATGTTCTGAGTTTGTGCATCCTGTGGTCTGCTCAGGAGTTTAGGTTTGGAGTCTGGGTGTGAAGGTTGCCTTTAAGAGATGCTTTTGTCACTGATCTTGCCATAGTCTCTGGGTTCAAGTCCCCCACCTGGCCAATTCTTTTGTATGTATCTGGCTGCTTTTCTGCCTCTGTGAAGCCCTTTTGTCAGAGCACCCAGTCAGTTGAGAAGTTGCTGAATATATACATTTTATTTCTCTTCAAAGACAGGAGACCCCTATCCCCAGCTAGGGCAAGATTTCTTCTTTGTCTTGGAAATGTAGAAATTTAGCCAGAACTGGTCTAGGTCACCATCCTTGCTTGGGGGGGGGGGCAGAGTTGTGGGAGCCCATTCAGTCTGTAGGGCCTGTCTCCAGTTGTGCCTGAGCAGCTTTAGCATCTCCTGCTGTAGAAAACTCAACAGTGCTTATTTTTTAACACCCTCTGGGAAACGTGTAAAACACAAATTATTCATGTGGCTGTGGTTCTCAGCATCGTCTGCTGTATTCCAAAGCAGTCCTACTAATTCTTCCAACTCCTGTATTCTTCTCATGCATTGTAACCTTGTCATCAATGTATGACAGGTACGTCTCTGTATCTTTAGCTTTCTGTATCAGAGTTTGCACTTTAACTCCTAATGCTGCAACAGCTGACTTAACAATATCGATCTGTAGCACAATCTGTAGGAGTCCCTTCATCTCGGCTATGTCTGTGAGGGAGCTACTGCCATTTCTGCACTCAGAAGTTTCAGTCACAGCCTCCACTGCTTTTTCATTAATATTTCTGGTTTATCACAATGGAAGTGAGTCAAAATTAGAGATGTTGTGAAGTTTAAGTTTGCCTGTGAAGTTCAGGTGAATTGCCAAACTCCGCCTTTGCAGATAACTTCTCAAATATTTGTCCCTAGAATAAGAATTTGTGAGTTTCCAACTTCATTTTGTTACTTAGCCATGTAACTTCTCCACTGGTGTTGACAATATGATTTTTTGTGAAAATTAGGCCTTTGGTAAACAACTTGTCAGAAGGTCACATGGTACATTTCTGTACAGTGACTGCCTGACTATCTTCCTGTTTCTCATTTCTAGTCAGACAGACAATAGAAGAAGCCTGTTCTGCACAAGAGAAAAAATATGCATTTCAAATGCGGCTTACAGCAATTTCTTTGTTTTTGTCCTTCTGGTAATGTACATTAGCTAGGGAACACTATTTTAACAGTTACTCTTTATTCTGAATCTCTTTTTTTAGATGTTAGTTTTATTTTCCTCTTTTTTGTCTCTTTCCTGTCTCTTACTCCCTTTTAATGTTGGCTCATGCATGCACTGCCAACATATTACGGTATTAGCAGATATGGAGGCGCGGTCACTGTTGGGCGAATGCAGGGCACGCATTAGTAGGTGCTTCCCTCATTCCCCAATAAGCCTGCATACCGGCGCCACACCATGACTACATAATATGGTGAGCACATCCAATGAAAGGTCCGCTGCAATGCGAGCAAAGCTTGTCACACGTGGCATCACCTCCCGACGTGCTTGCCCTGGTGAAAAAGTAAATTAAACATGGTGGCACACTGTCTGCCATAATGCCAACCTCGGGGGTGCCTAATCCCCCTGTTAGCATGCCCTGACCCAATGTATATGCCGACGGGGGAACCCACTCCCCATCGACATCATGCACCCCCCCATTTGTTATGTGCCGAGGGGGGGTGCCCAATCCCCCTCGACTCTTGCTCCCCGCTTTCCTTGTGTGCTGACAGGGGTGCCCAATCCTCTGTTGGAGACAGTATCCCTCCCAAAACACTTAAGTGGCACCCTGGGATCCCACCCCAGTGTGCCAAATCCCCTGAAATTTATTTCTTTATTTTTTTAACCCTGTGAAAGAAGAAAACAGTCCCTCATGGTCTCCCTGCTCCCTCTCACAACCTGCGCCCACCCTCTGCGCACGCTGCCTCCCAACACCTCCCCTCACCCCATACTTACCTCCGGAGTCCAGCGTAACAATCTTCGGTGGATCGGGAAGACGTTTGCACTCTTCAAAGCCGACCTTGAACTGAAGAAAATGCCGGTAAGCTGTATAATGGCATAAATAGGGTTTTTTCAACTTTCATGTGTATCTCGGGGATTTTTTCTAATTTTTGTGCCAAATTTTCAACATGGGGTTATTGAGACCCCTCCTCATGAATTCAGTCACTGTCATGGCATTATTCGGTCCTGGAAGGTGATTTCGTGGTCACTGCACAGAATCACCTTTCTGGACCAAGTAATGAAATGACAGTACCCTGTCATGGGGGATCTCAAAAAGCCTATGCTGAAATTTAGTTAAAATTCTAAAATAACTGTTTACTAGCGTGCATTGCACTGTTTCCACTGCGCTCATAACCTTAATTTGTAATATTTTCACTCCAGATTTTCAAAATTGGCATTTTTCCACACCTCCTTATGAACAGTACAGCTGTCATTTTACATATCCTGGCCAAAATGCGTTTTCGCACGTCCGGCTCAGAATAGCGTGGTCGCTGTGCAAAATTAGTTTTCGGGACAGCTTGAGAAAATGACAGTGACACTGTTCATGAGCAGAGGTCCTAAAATGCCTATGTTGAAAATCTGGTGCCGAAAGTCCATAAAATGACTGTGTTACAAGCGTGCATTGCGCAGTTTCCAAGCACCCTTGTAACTTAGCAAATTTGCAATATTTTAATGCCAGATTTTCAACACTGGCATTTTTTCACACCTCCTTATCAACAGTACAGCTGTCATTTTTCACAGCCTGCCCAAAATGTGTTAATGCACCTGTGGCACACAAATGCCGGTCACTGTGCGAAATCAACTTTTGGGACTGATTAACAAAATCACAGCACCGCTGTTCATGAGGGGAGGTCCCAAAATTCCTATGTTGAAAATGTGGCTAAAAAACTCCCAAAAATAATTGGGTTATGGACGTGTGTTGAGCAGTTTCTATGCATAGTCATGACTTCACCAATTTTTCATATTTTCATTCCAGATTTTCAATGTTGCCATTTTTTTATGCCTCCTCATGAACAATACAGATGTAATTTTCCACATCCTGCCCAAAATGTGTTTTCATCCCTGTGACACCAAATGGCATAGCTGCTGTGCAAAACCACTTTTCAGCTTACAAACTGATAGTGCCGCTTTTCATGAGGTGGGCTCACGAACAGCACATGTTGAAAATTTGGAGTGAAAATACCATCACACGCCCACGGTGTTAGAGACCCAACTGTAACACCCCACCCTGTAGAGACTGACAGGCATCAGGGGTGTGACTTGGGATCATCGGCTGTAATGCTCATGCCATTCCACCCCCACCCCCACCCTGCAGCCACTGACAGGCATCGTGGTGTGCCTTGCATTATTTGTCCACAAAGTTCACCCCATTCTCCTATACTGCACCCACCTCAGCGTATTTCCTTATGGAATGGGATAAGTATAATGCCCAAAGACCCCAAAGCACACCACAACACTTATCAGTGTCTACAGGGTAGGGTGAGGTAGAATGGCATGATCGTTATAGCTGACGACCCAAAGGCACACCCCAATGCCTGTCGGTCTCTACAGGGTGAGGGTGGGGTTGGCTTCACTTCAATACTTCACTGCCATTCCTATTATGCATCTGTAACTCTGGCACTACCAATGCCAATGCCAGTGAGACAACATTCAGCATTGACAAATGCTTGTTTTTGTTTGGATTGTGATGGAGAGTCATTGTGGAGGTTTTTGCACCTGTGGCAGTGTTGCTCTTCACTGTCCTAACCTTTTCAAGCAGCACTCTCCCCATAACACCTTGCCTCCACTTAACCATGCAGCAGCAGCAACAACAGCAGCAGTGGCAGCAGCAGCCCCACCTGATCCTCCAACAGAGCCATGCCCACAGCAGGAGGAGATGATTCTTGCTCTGGACGAGCAGCAGCTGCAGGAGCCAGAAACAAGCAGCAGTGGGGAGCAGCAGCCGTCTGTTCCTCCTGAGATGGAGAGCAAGAACCCCCTTTGCCCCTACATTGTGGTTCCACCACAGGCTCCATCCTCCCCCCTCTCCTCACAGAGGAGCCCTACTCATCATCCTCAGGCTCCTCTGTATCTACAGCAGCAGCAGCTCACCTGTGGTGCCAGTACCACAAATCTTGCCTGTTGTGGGATTTTTTGCCACTAACCCTACTAATCACAGCATGGCCACTTGTAATTTACGCAAGGACCATCTTAGCTGAGGCAAGCAGGGTAACCACTTGAGTACTGTTGTCAAAGAATATATTTACAAACAAATCATTGAACTAAGTGGGAGAAGCAACACAGGGAAGCAGAGAGAGGTGGTGGTGGAGGTGGTGGTCCATCTGTGCTGGCAGAGGTCCAAAAAACAGGGCATCAGGGAAGTTTGTGTTGCATGGTGTGGCAGCAGACAAACCCTGTTGAAGCTGCTGCCCCATTGGATCCACTTCAAGTGGCTGAACCACCAGCCGCACCTCCATCAGCAACAACATCAGCAGCATAAGTCGCCAGCCTAAGGGAGGAAGTGGGAGACCTCTGTCACTGACTCACAGAGTTGGAGCAGGATATTACAGTTATCCTCTCCAATCAGGAGAAGTTGCTTGAGGGGATGGCTGAGTTCTGCTATGGCGGTGAGGGTCCTTGTGGTCGCTGTGTTCAGTGATCTTGTAACTTGCTTCAAAACAGTAAAGCAGGTTAAATCTCTGTTACTGTTTAACTATTGTCTATTATCTCAGTAGTCCTTCCTTCCAACTGTCCTATTCGTTTCCCCCTAAAAATAAAAAAAACATAAAACTTTTAAAAATGCAAACAATTTAAATCTGTCTTTATTATCTAACTATACTGTTTCACTTATTGTTCCTTGTCTTTGTATCTTTTCTGTACTCTTGGGCGTTATGTTTACTGACTGTTTGACACTTAAATTTCAGGTGTCGGCAGTTGTCAGAACCTCTTTCTACCATCTGAGGAATATCACCCTGGTTCCTTCTGATGATCTTCCAACTTTGGTCCATGCCTTCATTACCTCCTGTCTTGACTACTGCAACTCCCTTTACCTTGGGTTACCAGGGGTTGATATCCGCTGCCTGCAGCTTGTGCAGAATGAGGCAGCCAGGCTATTGACTGGTTCACCTAGGACCAGTCATATAACACCTGTGCTACGTGGACTGCATTGGCTGCCAGTACGGTGGCGGATCACCCGCAAGGTCAGTTTGCTGACCTATAAGGCCCTATATGATCAGGGACCTGGTTACCTGCAAGATCTCCTTCATCCCTACTGTCCCTCCCACTCTCTCCGATCCACTGACATGAGAGTGCTAGAGATTCCCAGGGTTCGTTTAAAGACATCTGGGGCCAGGTCTTTCAGTTTTATGTCCCCAGCCCTGTGGAATTCTCTACCTCATCAGGTGCGAGATTGCCCAACCGTCCAAAGTTTTAAAGTAGCCCTGAAGACATTTCTTTTTAGTCTGGCATATGCTGAATTTTAATGCTGCAGCCATGAGTTTTAACCTGTTTATTTATGGTCTTAATTATTTGTTTTTGATTTATTTTAATGAATTATGTACAAGCGCCTTGGTTTTGGAAAGGTGCTTTTTTATAAATAAAGTTTCCATTCCATTCTTGCTCCTGCCTTTAAAAAAATCCCTCCCCTAAAATTATATTTCCTATCTATATTTTCTTGATCTCTTTCATTCTATATCTGTTTCTTTCATTAATTTTTCTAAGTTACTAGAATAAATATGTCACAGTCTGCTACAGGTAACACTACAGAGTATTGTGCAGTGTGTTTGTAGTGTCCCAACACTGTTGTTGTCATTCAGTCAATGTTAACTGTAGTATAAATCACAATTTATATAAATTATCATCTCCCTGAATTTTTCTGGCGTGTACCCAAAAATTTGACAGGCTGCTACATGTTGTCGCATGGTAGTTCACAATGTGTAAGTGCCCCAAACACTCTTATTGTAATACACTTTGGGCTTGATTTTCAGAAGGAAAACTATGATGCAAGGTGCTTGTGCCAAACAGGTATGATGGAAGTGACACCTTGCGTTATAGTTTGCAGCTATCCTGATTTTCAAACCTGGCTGTGGCCAAATTGGGCAGCCATGCTCCCAACCCACCCTGTGCCACCCTTGTTGCAAAAGCACTTCTGCACTAGGTTGCAAGGCAGCTTGCTCCACAGTGGGGCTGTACCATCCCCTTTTTCTGTATTTTACAAGCTCTGCTGTGGATGCAGCAATGGGCTCACGTTAGACCAGTCAGGAGGTAATCTAAGTGCCCTGTGCCACTGCTTGGCAGGGTGGAGAGTGAGCTGTGGGGCTTGGAAGATGGGAATGGGGGTTGCATGGGCACTGAGGATACCATAGGGCATGAGACTTCCTGCGATGCACCGTACTGTGTAGCAGCTTCCCTACAGAGCTCCAGCCACCTGTTCCATTATAACTGTCTAATTAACAAACTACGTTACCAAAACAGCGCAAAACACATCAATATGCATCAGAAAGTTGCAGGTACATGTTGAGGCACCTGTTAGCATCCAGAATGGAGGTAGATATGAAAAAAAATCTACCAAAGTGAACACCGCTGGTGATGCCTGAAAAGGCCCCAAAGAAGCCTCGGGCTTCCAACTCCAGGCTGAGCACCGGCACTTGCACCAGCACCAGCCCTCCCTCCGCAGATATTGAACTGCTTACCTTACAACAGTTCCTAGAGGAGTTTAAGCCCTTCAAGGAGGATCTTCATACCTTGGCAACAGATTTCAGCTCCCTTACTCTGAAGCTTGACGAAGTTGCACAAAGAGCTATGGATAACTTGGCTCATCTCTTCTCGCTAGAAAAGCGACAGGATAAACTGGACCCTGAACTTGCTACCTACAGACAACGCCTTGCTAAACTCGAGTTAAAGGTGGAAGATCTCGAGGGGCACAGCAGGAGGAATAACATTGTTATCATTGGTCTCCCTGAGGGGGAAGAGGGGCACGACCCGATCAAATTCATTCAAAAGTTTGTAGAGAAGCTTGTGGGCCCCTCTCCCTTTGGTACTAATTACATCATAAAAGGGCGCACAGAGCTCAGCGCCCCAAGCCTGTCCCAGGGTCCCCTCCACATACTGTTATATTTCGATTCCTCAACTTCCTGGAAAAGTGACATTTTTTAAACAAGATTAAAGAGCTTCAAGACATCAGTTGGGAAGGAAAACATCTGAGAGTTGCCCAGGATCTCCCAGTATCAGTCCACCAGAAAAGAACAGCCTTCTACCCTATGGTAGTTAAGCTAATAGCCACCGGCATCAAGTTTCGGATGGCATATCTGGCAAAATTGAATGTCCTCATCGCTGGTGTCTGGGCTGCCTTCGACAACCCTGAATCCACTTCGACACAACTGAAATCCACTTTCCCCAACTTATTCAAGAATCCCTGAGGGAGGCAACAAGATGTGCGGGTGGAAGATGATTTTGGCTTGCAGTGTGCTGAAAGGGAGATGTCTAGCCCTGATTGTGATTGGTAAGCCCGAAACTTAAATAGCTTGGACACTTCTGTTTTGTGGCTGATTGAATATCATGGATGGCTTAATTATGGGGCTACTTATCTCCTTTCATGTGACCAGTCCCTATTCCTCTACTTACAACAAGGATATGGGTAGCTGATCGAGATTACGGTGCAACTTGTAGTGCCAGAAAGGGGTCTTTTGCTGTTTTTTTAATGTGTTATTCCCCACTGGCATTCCCATGTTGTCACCACTAGAGGAGGCCCTTCCATTATAAATGCAGCCTGTCTTAATGTACTGTTTCTAGGCTAACTAGCTGTTTCAACACTGCTTTGTTCATGTAGATTTTTCAGCATAGTGAATGTACCTGTATTTGTTTATCCCACTGTGCGGATGAATTGCCAATCACGGTACGGATATGCCCCTGTTTGTTTAAAGTGAAAAGGGAAGAGGGGGGTGAAGGGACAAGGAAAAACATACCATCCATCACGAGATGATTCCTGAGTTAGCTGAAGACTTGGAGAGAGTAGGTGCTACCTATGACACCTCGCGAAGGTTGACACTGGTTCCGCCCCCCCTTATATTTTTTGTCTTTCCTTCCCAGAGGTAGTGAAGTGCTTGAATTCTACGAGTTATTTGTTTGCCAGTTCTTCCTACAATCTGAATAATTGCCTGTTGAGACAAATTAAGTACTTAAAGGTTATTTTCTTGTCCATTTTGCTCAGACAAACTTCCATAGTTATTCTCCATTAGCTTGTCAGTTTCATCAATGGCCATGGTAACGTTCTGGCCTTCATTCTGAACATGCTGTTGATTTGTATATATCTTCACAGATTGGGGATCTAATTTTCAAAAAATTGCCTCATATCGTCAGCCACTCCAATACAGTAATTTCCTTTATTAGCCTTTTAATCAATAGATGTTAGATAGGGTTGATTGTTACTGTCATTTTATATAGTTAGGTTTTTGTTCGGGTGGCTGGAGCGAAAGGGAAATGTTTTGGGGCATTAGCCAGAAGGCAAAATGCAGAATGTGGGGTGGGAGCGAGGGCTGGGAAAGGACTTTAATGTCTATACTGTTTAATGATTATTTGGGTAGATCATATGGGACTGGAGGGGGGGAGTTGGGAGGATAACTTCACACAGTGGCATGTGGCAGAGTATGATGTTTGTTGTTTGTCTCATATCTCGACCAGTTTTTTTATTCGACATGGCTGGGACAATGAAGATAATCACTTGGAATGTGCGAGGGGCCAGATGCAAAATTAAACAATATCAGATTCTGAAGCACCTAAATCTTTTGTCTGCAGACATCGCGTTTGTGCAGG
Organism: Neoceratodus forsteri; assembly: GCA_016271365.2. Taxonomy (NCBI): domain Eukaryota; kingdom Metazoa; phylum Chordata; order Ceratodontiformes; family Ceratodontidae; genus Neoceratodus; species Neoceratodus forsteri. The sequence continues at coordinate 1,058,395,154 of CM057455.1, forward strand.
AGTCCCACTTACTTAATTCTGAGGCCACGAAGCTCTTTAGGCAACAGATGGATCAATGCTTCGTGGTAGAGGGTAATACCCAAAGCCACGGAGTCCTGATCCTATTGGGTAGGTCCATACCATTTTCCCTTAGCCAAGTTATAGCAGACCCTGAAGGGTGCTACATCTTTGTGAAAGGCATGCTTCATACCAAAGAAATTATCTTGGGCAGTGTCTATGGTCCCAATAGTGACACACCCGTTTTTTTTATTCATATTCTTAATATCCTCTCCCCATTTTTACAAATCCCTCTAATAATAGGAGGTGATTTCAACCTCGTTTTCGACCCTCAAATGGATTACTCAGGGAAACCTCACAAAGGGTTTTCCCCAGCACAACGGGCACTCCGAGACTGGATAGACGGTGCTGGTTTGGCAGATATATGGTGTATTCTTCACTCATCGGACAGAGAATTCACCCTTACATCCTTAGTGCATCATTCATCCTCCCGTATTGATTACATGCTGATGTTCCAGTCCTTAATCCCAGGGGTATTAAACTCAACGATACTCTCGAGTCTGCTTTCCAACCATTCACCAGTTACTTGTTTGATTTCTCTTACTTCACTCCACATGACAGGTGGGTGATGGAAGGTTAATAATCAACTTTTAAAGATCCCAGATTACATAACATACATATCTGAACACATCTCCATCTTTATGGATATTAATGCCGGCTCTACTGGAAAACCAGACATGGAGTGGTGCTCCCTGAAAGCCTGTCTTAGAGGCTTATTGATCAGCTTAACAGCCAAAAGAAAAAGAACTCAGGACGAACATCTCAAACTCTTATTGTCTCAAATTCGGGCCATAGAGCATGACTTATCCCCCCAATCCTCAGATCAAACCTGAGAAACTCTAGTGAAACTCAAAGACTCATACTTGACTCACCTAAGGGAAAAGGCTGAATTTACCATTTTGAAAATCCAGGCTTTCCATGTAGACCAAGGGGATAAAGCAGGTCTTCTCTTGGCCCTCAAACTCAAACAGTTGGAATCCCAGAGACTGATTGCTGCAATTTGATCCCAAGAGAATGATACACTTAGGACTTCCCCGTCAGATATAACTTCGGAATTTAGGAGTTACTATGCAAAGCTATATAGCCCCATGGAAAATCCCCCATCTTTATCACAATTAGCCTTTTATTTAACATATTCCTCCTTGCCTTTACTTTCGGACTTACAGAAAACTTCCCTAGTCGCTCCCATTACCCTAGAGGAGATACTTAGGGTTATTCAGGATTTGCCTTCGGATAAGACACCTGGTCAAGATGGCTTCTCCGCTAATTTTTACAAAGTTTTTGCACTGCAACTAGTACCTTCTCTTCTGTCTTTATTTCAACATATTTTATCTGGACAGGCATCAGACGGGTCCCTATTTGAAGCCTTGATTACCCTAATACTGAAGGAAGGTAAACCTCCTGAGAAAGTCCAAAGCTATAGACTGATCTCCCTTCTCAATCAGAACCTTAAGATTTTAACGAAACTCCTGGCGGACCGGTTGAGTCTTGTCATGCAAGATATTATAGGCCGGGAACAGGTAGGTTTCATGAAGGGTAGATCCTCGGTTGATCATTTTAGAAGCCTTTCACATGTCTTCTTGGTTTCCAGGGATGTCAATTTTCCTACTGTTCTGATTTCCCTGGATGCCGAGAAGGCATTTGATAGGGTTGACTGGAATTTTTTGTTTCAATTACTCACAGTATTTGGGCTCCCCTCTCTCTTTATAAAATGGATAGGTGTCTTGTATAAATCCCCCACAGCATGGGTTGTGTGTAATGGAATACTGTCTGACTCCTTTACACTGCACACTGGCACCAGACAAGGCTGCTCTTTATTCCCCCTGCTGTTTAATATTTATTTAGAACCCCTTATTCAGAGGATTATGATGAATACAGGAGTTCAGGATATAAGCATCCAGCAGCAAACAGTTAAAGTCTTGGCCTATGCAGATGACTTGCTCCTTCAAATATCTCAGCGTGATACATCTATACCTGCCCTACTCACCATCTTAGGAGAATTAAGTTCTATGTCCAACTATAAACTCAGTAAAGACAAGACGGTGGTCTTTCCCTTGAACCATAAAGCGTTAAAGTTAGCAGCCTCTTCTGTGGGCTTTTCTTGGCAGACCAGCTCATTGAAATATCTGGGATTGAACTTGTCTAGGGAACCAACCAGGTTTACAAAATAAAATCTAGACCCATTAATATCCACTATTAGACAAGACCTTAAGAGATGGGCATTACTCCCCCTCTCTCTCTGATGTAAAATCAGTATCATCAAAATGAACGTTTTCCCACAGTTATTTTACCAATTAAACCTATAAAATACCTGGCTACTGCTGACATGGTTTAAAAAAGTACATCAGGTGTTCTCAGCTTTTATTTGGTTTGATAAGAAACCTTGGATAGCCTATGACAAGCTTTCGGTGCCGAAATTGAAGGGAGGACTGCAGTTACCACAACTAGGACTATGCTACTGGGCCAGTCATGCGAATAAGGACCTGCAATGGCTAAGGGCAGACCATCTCCAATCACCACAGTCCTTCACACCTGTATGGCTCAAAATAGAATGTATCTTAATACAAACTCATGGGCTATCCCCTGTTGCATTACCACACATTAATTTAAAATCTCTGCCTTTGGCACTTAAAAATACCCCCATTGCATTATATATTCGAATTCACACCCAGCTCTCTTCGTTCCTAAAATATAAGTACACTATGGACCCATCTCAACCTTGGTGGGGTAACCCTAACCTTACAATTGATGGCAAGCCACTTCAAATGAGATGGATCTCCCAGTTTGGGGATTGTCCTCTCTCTTTCTTTCTGAAGACTGATGCCTCGTGGTTAACTTCACCAGAAATCCTTAACAAAACCCATGCTCCGAACTCCACGATTTTTTAAATATTTCAACTACGACACTTAATAATAAAATCCTTTGACACTGTCCCTCCAGTACTCCTGAACCCATCCTTGTCATGCTTAATTCCCCATGCGGGCCTCTCTCATGCTGTTTCCAGACTTTATGAGGTAATCCATGATTGGAAATGGCCTAACAGCTTTGGTCCAACTCATTTCTGGTCCCTGCTTTTTCCCAATCTAGATTTTCATTGGCCCTCTCTATGGAAGAGCTGTCACAAGTTTGTTATGCAAGACAGGCTTCGATTAATACAATTTAAAATTCTGCATAACCTTTATTATTCACCTCAGAGGATGGCTAAATTGGATCTGCTCCCTTCACCCACATGCTAAACACAGGGTATAGTAAGGGGTGTGGAGTAGGAGGGGCATAAGGGTGAAGAAGCCCACCCTCAGCATGACATGTGTTTTGATTCATTTATTTATTTCTTGGTTTATTTTCTTTTTTTAAAAAGAAAAGTATCTGAGGATCAGTGGCAGGATTTTTAGGACAGTAAATTAATGAAAAGAGAACTAGGAGAGCTTCAGTAGCAGACAAGTAGTTGAACTGCAGTATAATTGCAGTATAATGTGGGGAGTGGTGCAATGCAGTGGCTGTGGGGAAGCCATATTCAGGCAGACCTTCTGGGCACTGAAGTGCTGCCCTATCTGCATGCATCTCTCTGGACTGCGAGATGAGGTAGCCAGACTCAGAGCGGAAGTAAACTGGGTCAGGAGTACCATCACCCCTATCCAGAGACCACCCAGTCCAATGCAACTGCCTCAAAGGATGCAGAGAACGAGGAGCACGTGGATGACAGTGGGCTCAGAGAGAGTTAGAGCAGTCAGGCAGAGGCACATCCCAGGTCCTATTCCACTCAAGAACTCGTATGCCGCACTGGCAAACGGGGACAACCAAATAGAGGTACCCAGAGAAGTGGAAAGAAAAGATGTGGAGTTAGCCCAGGAGGTGACCTCAGCGGGGAAAGCAGTGGACCCCAGAGGAGGAGGAGGAGGAAGCGAATCCTGGTGGGGGACTCTATCATAAGAGGGATCCAGCTAGGAACACAGGAGGGGGAGGACAGGGAGGTGAGGTGCCTAGCAGGTGGCACGGCATGGAGGGATGGAAGGAAGATCCTGGGGATCACTGGGAAGGCAAGACGGGAGGGTGAGCTGGATGTCTTTATCCACCTAGGTATTAATGACCTGGCAATGGGGAGCCAAAGAAAGTTCAGGAAGAGTTTAGGAAATTGGGGAGGGGTCTCGAGCAAGTAGCTACTTCTGTCACTTTCTCAGAAGTACTACCTGTGAGAGGCAAGGGAGAGCATAGGGGTGCATGCACCAGGAACTTTAACTCATGGTTGAAGAAATGGTGCTGTGAGGAAGGGTTTGGATTCATTGGTGACTGGGGACCCACCTGGAGGGATGGAGGTTTGTTCAAGCCTGACGGCCTGCATCCATCCTGGAGGGAAATCCAAGCACTCAATGATAAGTTTAAATGCTACATTGACAAGCATTTAATCTAGCAAAGGGGGGTGGCAGGCCAGCAAGGAGGGTACTACTTGCTCACTCCCCACAGCTAGCAGTGGACCAGTGAACCAGAGGGATGGCTATCTCTACAAAGCAGTGTAAAAGATGGAAATTAGTGCCCAAGAGGTGGATAGGCAGAAAAGGGCAAATTCAGCAGGACGTGCAGACAGCAAGGAGAACCAGGGATAAATGACAACCCAGGGAAGGGGCTGGAGTAGAACAGCTAAACAGTCTAGGGAGGTCCAAATCATGGAAAGCCATATGTGCAAATGCCAGGAGCCTTAGCAACAAGATGGAAGATCTGGAGGCTATCATGGTGCAGTCAGACCTGAGACATTGTGGCCATCACTGAAACCTGGTGTAATGATAACCACAACTGGGGAGATGGCCATTCCTGGCTACAACATATTCAGAAGAGACAGGGCAGGCAGAAAGGAGGAGGAGTGGCACTGTATGTGAAAAATTACGTAGGGCCACAGAGATCCAGGAGGAACAAAATGGGGAGAGATACTGTGGGTTAAGCTGGAAAGGAAAATGGGGCCAGCCATCTGCACAGGTGTGGTCTAAGACCACCAGCCCAAGAGGAAGAAACAGATAGAGTTGATGCTAGCCATCCAAAGGATGGCAGACAAGAGTGAGGTAGTACTGGTTGGAGACTTCAATATTCCAGACGTGGACTGGAGCATCCCAGCAGCAGCATCAACTAGGAGCAGATTTATCCTTGACTCCCTTCAGGGTGCCTTCCTCAAGCAACTGGTCATGGAACCAACTCGGCAGAAGGCAATACTGGACCTTGTGCTCACAAACAGGGACAGTGTGATGGGGGCAACAGTGGGGAGCACCTGAGGGAACAGTGACCACCAGTCATTGTGGTTTGAAATCACAGAAAGAGCAGAACCAAACCACACAAAAACACTTATCCTGGATTTTAGGGGACAGACTTTGGGAAAATGGGAGATACTTGAAAGAGGCATTAAGGAATGGGGCAGGAATCAGGGGTTGAGGAACAGTGGGCAGTATTTAAAATGGGGATTACAAGAGCAACAGAATTTATGTATTAAGCAGGTTAGCAAGAGGAAAAGGAAGAGGAGGCCATTATGGTTTTCCAAAGAGGTAGCAAAAAAGTGAAAGCCAAAAGATTGCATTCAGGCAATACAAAAGACACAGGCAGAAGGGGATAGGAGAAGTACCAGGAGAAACAAAGGGAGGCAGGGAGGTCAGTAAGGAAGCCAAAGCTCAGACAGAAGACCACATTGCAAAATCAGTGGTTAGAGGACAAAAACCTTTTACAGATACGTAAGTGAAAAAAGAAAGGCAAAGGGAGGGAGATGAGACTGAAGGGGAGGATGAGGGCCCAGTGAAGGATGACAACAGTAAAGCTGACTTATTGAACAGGTATTTCTGCTCAGTCTTTACTGAGAAGAGGAGGGTAATGGGTCTGAAGGAGTACAAGGGGTGAGAATGGTGCAGAAATGGACACAAGTCCCTTTACATGAGAAAGGGTCTTGAAGGAACTGGAAGTAATAAGAGTTGATAAAGCAATGGGCCAGATGGTGCAAACCAGTGTCCTTAAAGAACTAAGAGAGGTGGTGGCTGAACTCTGGCTATCCTGTTTAGCCGATCACTGGAAACAGGGAGGTACCCAAAGACTGGAGGATAGCAGATGTAGTCCCCTTATACAAAGTGGGAACAAAGAGGAAGTGGGGAACTACAGACCAGTCAGCCTCACCTCGGTAGTGGGAAGATCATGGAAGCACTACTGAAGGAGAGATTGGTGGAACATCTGGTTTGTCAATGGACTACAGGACCCAAAGCAGTAGGTTTCACCAGGGGAGGTCGTGTCAGACCAACCTCATTGAATTTTTGACTGGGTGACTAGGGAGGTGGATCAGGGGAGGGTAGTGGACATGGCCTATCTGGACTTCAGCAAGGCCTTTGACACTCTGCCACATAGAAGACTATTACACAAACTGGGGAATATGGGTGAGGGCAGGACAGTAGTGTGGTGGGTAGGTAACTGGCTGGGTGGCAGGACACAGAGGGTGGTGGTAAGCAGTTTGTCACTCCACAGAGGGAAGAGTGACCAGTGGGGTGCCACAGGGATCAGTGCTGGACGGTCCTATTCAACATCTTCATCAGTGACATCGCTGCAGGACCTAGAAGGCAGAATTTCACTGTTCGCTGATGACACAAAGCTCTGTAACACAGTAGACACACCAGAGGGTGTAGACAGAATGAGAAGGGACCTGCAGAAACTTGAAGAATGGTCAGGGTTTGGCAGTTGAAATTCAATGCAAAGAAGTGCAAAGATAATGCATACGGGGCACAAAACCCTGGCACAATAAATCAGTTGGGGGTGAGGATATAGCATGCACCAAGCAGGAAAGGGATCTTAGGGTTATCATCTCTGATGACCTCAAGGTAGGGAAGCAGTGTGACAAGGCAGCAGGTAAAGCAAATAGGATGCTGGGATGCATAGGCAGGGGCATCACCAGCAGGAAAAGGGAGGTCATAATTCCACTGTACAAGACACTAGTGAGGCCCCACCTGGAGTACATTGTACAGTTCTGGAGACCTTACCTAAGTAAAGACTTAGACAGGGTAGATAAGGTTCAAAGGAGGGCAACAAAGATGGTGCATGGATTGCATCACAAGTCCTATGAGGACAGGTTGAAGGAACTGAACATGTACTCCCTGGAGGAGAGGAGGGAGAGAGGGGATATGATAGAGACATACAAGTATCTTACAGGGAGGAACAGGGTGCAGGAATACACTATTTTTAAGCGAAAAAGATGTTCCAGGACTAGAGGGCATGGGATGAAGTTGGAGGAGGACAATTCAGAGGAAGCGTGAGGAAGAATTTCTTCACAGAACGGGTGGTGGACAAGTGGAACACCCTGCCAGAGGAAGTGGTGGGGACTGAAATAATCACGGGATTTAAGAATGCATGGGATAGACATAAAGGAATTCTGGAGGTCAGGGGTAAGGGGCAACAGACTTCTAGGAAAACTTAAACTGAACTTACAAGCTCAAATGGGCAGACTGGGTGGGCCATAGGCCCTTATCTGCCGACACTGTCTATGTGTCTATGTATGTACCCGATGTCTGCAGAGCTAGGGTAACCTATTGCATATCTTTTGGACATGTCCCAAGGTAGTCCCCCTCTGGACTATCATTAAAGAGAAGGCCTACCCCCTCTTGGGTTTATCGGATCTATTTACAGCTGAAATTTGTATTTTAGGGGATCTACCCTCAGTTACTGTTACCAACAGAAAATATCATATAACCCTCATTGCTATGTAGGTTAAAAGACTGGTTTTGAGGCACTGGAAAGACACAACTGAAATTTCTTACAGTGAATGGTTACAGGAATTGTTGTCCAATCTTCGCCTGGAGAAGACAATTGCTAGTCTGCATAATCAATCTCAAAAATGTCTCAAGAAATGGGGTCCTCTCATTACTCTGTACTCTCTTCAGAAGTCATAAAGATCTTGCATCTTTTAATAGACAGCTTTACATCAAATAGATGTACTCTGTGTGAAGGGGGGGGATTAGGGAGGGTGGAGGGGGGGGAGTTGATCTATTCCTAATCTATGTATTATTGTACAATTGATACATGAAAGTAACAGTAGATCTTCTCTCTGTAATTGTGTAATATTGAATAAACTTTGAATTGAAAAAAGGATACCATAGGGCATGAGGGGGGGCATTGCGGCAAGTATATGGAGCGGAGGAGGCACCTGGCAGAGGTGCTATAGAGCATATAACACAGCCGATGGAACCAGGTAGCGGGGTTGGCATCGAGAGCCTGTTATGACATGGCCCCAGGTGGAAGCAGCCCTGGCACCTGCCCTACAGGACTGTGGGTTCTGTAGAGCAGGTGCCAGAGGTGCTTCCACCTGGGGCAGTGTCATAATGGGCCTGCAATGCCAACCCCCACCTGGTCCCCTTGGCTGTATTATATGCCCTATGGCATCTCTGCCAGGTGCCTCTTCTACTCCATATACTTGCTGCCATGCCTCCCTCATGCTCTATGATATCCTCAGTGGCCCTGCAGCCCCTGTTCTCCACCCTCCATCCAGAGTTCTCCCCCTCACCTCCACAAGTCATGTAGGCTTGTGTGGAAGGTTGATGAATTCCTCCACCAGAAGCTGCAGGTACGCACACAATGTGGCTGTGGCAACTCTCAGGTCTTTGGTGTAGGGACCTCTGATGTTACAAAATTGGGCACAGGGTCCATGATGCACCCAGAGTTTACTGCAGCCCTAGCAATCTACAGGCTCTTTGAAAATCAAGCCCTTTGTGTTAATTGTGTATTGCTCACAATTCACATTAATTCTGTGAATCACATTAATTTTGTGAATTCCAGAATTTTCCTGTGATGCCACAAAAAATGGGGCAGGCTGCAACATATGCCACACTGAAGTTCACAGTGTGTACATTCCCCAAACACTCTAGTTGTAATACACTGTGTGTTAATTGTGCATTAATCACAATTCACATTAATTCTGTGAATTCCATAATTTTCTTGTTTCACTAAAAAACAATTTGACAGGCTGCTATGTATTGTCACACAGTAGCCTATAGTGTATAAATGCCCCAAACACTCTTGTTGTAACACACTTTGTGTTAGTTGTGAATTCATCACAATTCACATAAATTTTGTGAATTCCAGAATTTTCCTGTAAATAAGTAAGAAAGTAAAAGTTTATTTATAAAGCACCCTATCCCCAGGGCTCATGGCACTGTACAGGATGCAGACAGTAACATACAACAATTCAATTTGACAAAATTATTAAAAGCACATACAATTGAACATTCTGATTTAAACAACTCAAAACAGCAACTAGGAGTAACTGATCTGTGAGAATTTAATAAATAGCAAAAGCCTCCCTAAATAGATGTTCCTTCATACGGTCACATGATAGTTCGCAGTGTGTAATTTCCCCAAAGCACTTGTTGTTGCACATTTGGGCAGGAATTTCAAACTATGGCAGGGGCTTGCATCTAGCCCCGTGCCACTGCACTTACGTTCTGGTGGTGCACCAAAATCTTCACTGCAACTGCATCTGAGTTTACAATCGCAGGTGCAGTTGCAACAGTTTCCATGAATTACAACTGATTGTGCCAAATATCTGGTGCAAGCTCTGAAAAATTGGCCCCCCAGGATTGCCACAAATTAGACCAGAAAAAGTTGGTCTAACTTGCAGCAATTGCGGCAAGGGGGTACAAAATCCCATTCAATGGATCTATGCAACTGAGTATGGTGTTATACTTGTGCAGCTTGGAAAGTCTTTGGCTATTCACCTCTCTGTTGGTGGGATTTACCACCCTGTAGGGGTACAAAGACAATAAAACCTAGAGGAGGGTTCCACCCCTAGAGGTGCTGCAGGAATGATTCCCTTGGCTAAAGGTACCTTAAGATGGAGCCCTGGAAGAGAGAGAGAGACAGAGAGAGAGGTGAGTCACTGGAGGAGGAGGGGAGGATGGTGGGGCAATAAGAAAAGTGCTAGAGTAGACAGCTGAGAGGTGTGGCCTTCATGGTCCAAGCGGATTGAGTGGTTAGTTGCTCTACCCCATTGAACTTCAGGCACTGCCTTACAATTCAGTGAACCTACACAACTGAGTATGGTGTTTTGCTTGTGCAACTTGGAAAGTCTTTGGCTGTTTTCCCCTCTATCCATGGGATATACCACCTTGTAGGGGTACAAAGGCGAGGAACCCTAGAGGAGGGTTCCACCCCTAGTTGTGCACAAGAATGATTCCCTTGGCTAAAGGTACCTTAGGAACGAACTCAAAAGAATTTAAAGCAGAGCAAGTAAGGTGACAAACACTTATCTGTACTGAGGACCTGAGCGAGGTCAGTAAGTGTAGTGTAGTCAGGAGCTTGAGATAGAGTACTTGGAGGTGATGGATGAATAGTGACCCACTCAAAGGTATACAGTAAGTGAATGACATGAAGGCATAACTTCCTAAGGAGAGAGGAAACAGCTACAGAGGCCACCATCCATCTCCATCCAACAGCAGAACCTATCTTCATGACCTAGGGGAATTACTAAACATATCTACAGTAAGTATTATGACCATTGGCATGGAGGAGAGGGAAAACCTCCTTTGTGGAGGAAATCTCTGGGGATCCTAGGGCCTAGGTCACCTTCCCTCCAGGCTTCAGGATATTTTGAGTGGACAGCAGACAGTACCACAGACAGGACAAGACTGGCAAGAAAAAACATACCCTGAAAGGGACATAAAAGAGGAACAAGGTAGGAGGGAGCTGTAGCTCGCTATAGTGACACACAGACAAGCCATATTCCACTACTGCCCACACACAGATATGCCATAACCCGCTATGGCAACACACATACATTTTCACTCTTCAAAGGAAAATAGAATGGCATGAGTCAAGGACTAAAGAGTAGTAAGAAGAACACAATGAAATGTGAAGCACAAAGTGCAAGTAGAGGCATAAAGATCTTCCTGTTGTGAAACTAAAATATATTGTATGAAGATTTGCATTTAAATGGATTCATATGGAGTATTGTATTGAAACATCAAGTAAATTAACAGGAGAATCAGAAAAACAACACTGTATACGAGGGCCTGAAGAAGTGGCATTTTGGCTACGAAACTGTTGCCCAGAATTTTTGGTGTGAATTTTGAAAAATGAAGAAGAGCTGCTTTTAAGCTAAATAAGAATAGTTTGTATGAGTGGAGTTTATCCTATGTTATGAAATTGTTGTCTCATTGAATGTTGCTATATAGGATGACCCAATTATGTAAGTTTTAAGATATAAGAAGGGCAACCTAGACCAATATTTAGTGGATAACAGACATACGTGCCGTAACCCACTAGGGTGACACACAGATGGACCATAACCAGCTATGGCGACACACATACATACTGCAACCCACTGCAGCTGTACAGAGATGTGCCATATCCCAGCACAACTACACATAGATGCACCATAACCTGCTATAGTGACACATATGTGTCATAACCCACTATGGCTATACACAGATATGCCATAACCTGCTATGACTACGCAAAAGAGGTGCCGTAACCCACAACGGAAACACATATACATCCGCATCCCTCCATGGCAAAATACATATGCACCATATCCTGCTATGGCAACACACTTACTCTTGGTATCCCACTATGACTATGCATAGACTCACTATAACCCTCTATGGTGACACATATGTGCCATAACCCGTTATGGATATACACAGACACACCATAATCCACTATGGCTACACATATGTGCCATAACCTGCTACAGCTATACACAGATGCACCATAACCCACAACGGCTACACACAGATATGCTGTAACCTGCAATGGCAACACATGTACATGTCATATCCCACTATGGTGATCTCCTGTGTGACAGAACATGGAGTCGGGAATGCAGGATGATGACCCTCCATGGGTTTGGTACAGTATGTCAAGTACGAGATGATGAACCCCAAGGGAGGATGGCCTGCACAGTTAGGGGACCCGCACATGGGTCAAAAAGAGGGGAGTCAGGAAGATGGCATCCCCAGCAAGGCATGCCAACCAGTCCCATTAAGTCAAACTGGGAATGATGATACTAACATGCGTAGACCATTGAGGACTGAGCAAAGCCAGTGGCAGTCAATTAAGTAGGAGGAGGTTATGAATGCCAGTATGGGAATAGGTGAGGATAGAGAATGACTTGAAGTGCCAAGCTGATTGGGCCAATGCTATGAAGGCTGGTACGGCTTGGAGCCATGGTGCCAGTCTCAACCTCACAGTCCCCCACTATGGGAATAACAGAGAAGCCATGAGCTAGGCACTGTGCCACCTAAACACAAAGTGCAATAGTAAAGAGGAAATAAAGAGATTAACGGTCAGCAGCTGTAATCTAGGCTGACCTACCATGGATTGGGTGAAACAAGTGTTCAAATTATGAGAACATCAAATGCATATGAGTCCTGTATGTAGGACCAGGAGAAGAGCAATTATGAATAAGGAAATACTGATAGTAGGGTAGAGAATGGAGATGGAGGGCAGGAAACCCCAACAGAGGGAGAGGAGACCACAGGGCAACAGAAGAGCGAACCTCAGACACAACAAATTTTCTTTTTCACCAGGGTAGATTTAATGATTTTCAGTGTTTCAGCCATGATTTTAATATTACCCCAGTACATTCAGTGCTCAGTGGCAAAAAGCAATCAAAACTACATATGTACACCACAAGTACACATTTTAAGAAAAGGTTTGACACTAGTGTGTTTACAAAATTATTGGAACTTTGCTGCTGATTATGTGCTGTAGACTTATGATTAACTTTTTTTGAAAAGAAATGATGTGACATAAACCGAAGAAAGCAGAACTTCTGTTGAAAGCTTTGATAGTTAATATGACAAGACACGAGGGATGCAAAATACCAAAGTTGCACAAACATTCTACCTTTGTGGCTATTGGTAAAAAACCCCTATAGCCTTGAAAACAGAGCTGCCAAGAGAGCAGTTCAAGGGACCGACACAACTGAGGTAAGCATGTGGAATGAGCAATGGAGCAGACTGCCAAATCACAGCCACAAACGAAAGCACAGCAAGCCAAGGGCAACAGAATGCAGCATCAACCTGGAAGAGGGTACAGCTCAGAGCCACGAGTGGTGCCCTGGAGGCAGGTAGCAGCATGGAGGGGAACAGAGGAGCACAGGGGACAGGAAAAGGAAGGTAGCAACAAATGAGCCACCAGCTGAAAAACAGAAACCCCACAGAAATATGAAACAAAATGGGGGAGGCACAAACACAAGTGGAGATGGAGCAAGAGGCAGGGAGAGGAGAAACAACACAGCGGAAGGGAATGGGCAGAGGGAAGGGATGGGAAGAGAGCTGGGGAGGAGGGAAATGGACAAACAACTGTGGGACAGGTGGCACAAGTGGAGGATGGAGAAGGGAGGGAGGAGGGGAGACAACATAAATGACTGCAAAGTGAGCAGTGGACAGGGAGACAGGAAGAGAGAAATGGGATAGGAGTGGGCAAGAGGCTGGAGGCAGGCGGAGAAGAGAGAAAGGAGGAGGAAGCAAACACAAGCAGCAATGAAAATGGAGGCAAAAGTGGAGAGAGAAGTGAAGAGAGCAGTGCCTCCGGCTGAAATGAGAAAAATGCTGGAGTAGACAGTTGGGAGATGCAGCCTTTAAGGTGAGAGCAGGGGGAGTGGTTGGTTGCTCTGCCCCATTGAACTTCAGGCACTTCCTTCTAATAAGATCACTGCAAGCCCCATGTGTCATATCATAAGTACAGCAAGGGCTGCAGTGATTCAAGGCTTTTGAAAACTCTGCCCTTTGTGTTAATTGTGTGTTAATCACAATTCAGATGAATTTTGTGAACTCCAGCATTTTCCCGTAGTGCCACGAAAAATTGGACAGGCTGCTACATTCTGTCACAGTAGATCACAGTGTATACATGCCCCCAAACACTCTTGCTGTAATGCAATTTGTGTTAAGTGTGCATTAATCACAATTCACATAAGTTATTTTTTTTAAAGTTAAAGTTTATCAAAGGAAAGAACAATACAATGTACCATAAGATATATATTTGATTTGATAATTCTGTGGATGGATATATAATTAAACTATAAGAATTTTTCACCAAGAGATGACTCCAATATACCCATATCACAGTAAAACAGGTCTCACAAAAAGGTGTTAATCTGTTCTGTAATACATGTACCAAAATCTGCTCCTTCTCTCCATTAGGTACACAGACATATTTTTACAGTCAGTTTATAATCTGTTTTCTGCTCCTGAAAATCATGGGTTAAAAGCTTTAAAACTTAGTTATTTCAACCACAACCTACTTATTTAAAGGACAAATTCTGAATTGATTTACATATGCCATCCAGTGTTGCAATCTGGTCAGGAACTTGGGGTCTGTTATGAAGTAGTGGCATTAATCTTTCCAAAATCTAAATGTTGCATACCAAATTTGGACAGAGAGATTGTCTTGCTGCATCCAAAGGTGAGTAATTGTTTCTTTATCAGCCAGTAGATATGCATATATCAGGGAATAGGGATAAACAGGCAGACCCTGTGAAGGGATATACATCAGTACCATCGAGAGGGAACCCAACTGCCATGGAAAATAGAGTTCTGTTAATTGCATGGCTATATCCTGCCAATATCCATTAAGAAATTGACAATGCCAAAATATGTGAGAGTGGTTTGCTGGGGATTGTCCATACTCTACTCAACAGACCCCATAACTCACTGGCAAGCACTTTATTAAAATTACTGGTGTCCTAAAGTACCAATAGTGATATTTCCAGGTACATTCTCTCCACAAGGTAGAAGTTACCCTCAAAGCCAGCAGTGCAATTTATTTTATGTATTATTTATTTATTAATTTTGCAAGCCAAAACTTACAAATTAATACTTTCACAGGAGGATAGCAATAAAATGTAGAATAGCATTCTCATACCATACAAAGGAGCCATATAGGACACATCCCCTATAGTTTCAGCATGTGGGGAAGCCCAAAAGTAGCAATAAACAGTCCCATAACATGCAGCTAAGGAAGAACAAAGAGGAAACAGACTTCAAAAAATTATACTCACAAATACAAACAAATGACCATATTAACCTCATGATCAAAAAGATTCTCCCAACATAACCCCAGTAATGTACATATACTGTACCTTAAGAGTTCCCACTCCCCTGGGTATATAAGAAAGAACAATAAACAAAATCTCCCAATCAACAGAGCAGGAAAGACAGTGAATAAAACATTAAGAGCAGCAGGACATTAAGAGTGCAAACCAATCCAGTCTCAAAAACATATAGCCCATACTCTGCATGTAGCAGCACACATAAAGTGCTGTAATTCAAAGCAGAAATTGCTAATATTTAACATGAGCCAGGATAAATAATTTCCATGGCAGTACAGCTCCAAAGAAGGTCATCGCCCAGATAAATGCTGCGATTGTACAAAGGAAACAAGGAGGTTAAAAAAGAACCTCAGTTGCTTTGACAGAGCATCACATATCACAGCCCCAGGCCCAGTTCATGACTTACAGTTGAAGGAGAGTCCAATGCCCAGCATTCATCCTCATCTGAGGAGGTACCACCCTCCACCACTACTTCTTTCTCCTGCTCGATACACTGGAGCATTTTGTCCACATCCTTTGGATCATTAAATTGATACTGCTGCCCCTGTCATGTCAGATGCAACCTGACAGGGAGCAGTAGCTGATGTTGGATCTTAAATTGTCTCAGCCAGCTCTGTATACCATCAAATGCCTTGTGTCTCTGCCTGGTGCTGTAGAAAAGATCTGGGAATAGCTGCAGAGTGCCCTACCCATATCTGAGAGTTCGTCGTCTTCTGGCCATAGCAAGCATTCAGTCCTGATTGCCCACACCAGTACACACAATCATCAAAGTTCTAGGGCCCATGGGATTCGATGCAGCCCACCTCAAGGTGATACAGTAGGCTTTCCCAAGTGAAATGGGGGATCATCCTCAGACAGACCCAGAATAGTTGGTAGAAAAGAATGAACAAAACGGAGGCAGTCCTCCCCCTCCGCAGATTCAGTGAGGCCAATCAGCCACACATTCTGCTCCCTGGCTTCATTTTCAACCACTTGCAATCACTGACACAAAAGTGAATTATCCTTTTTCAATTTGATAGATGATTTCCAAATCTGAAACTCTGCGCATTAGGGAATCTAATTTCCTGTCAATGTCCTGAACTGATTTCACCAGTTGATTCAGCATGGCCTGACTAGAGAGTAGAGACACTCCCCCTGTAGATGAGTCATCCAGTGCAGTGACTTCACCTGAGAGTACAGGCTGCTCCTGTCATTGCTGCTGCAATTTCTTAGGGGCAAAGAAATCTGAAAATGAGGTGGCAGCTCCCCAGTTTTCCCCATCTTGTTGTTCTTGGCACAGCACATGCCTCTTCTTGCCCTTGATGTTCGGGATACTCAAGCTTATATTAAATTTTAATCAATAAATCCTAGGAGCTCAGGAAAGTTGCTGCTTCCTAGAAGTTGCTCACCAGTGCCCCCCCCCAAAGTACAATTTTAATGACATTGTGAAGGTCATTTTCATACCCAACTGTGTTCCAACTATCCAGAACTGACTGAGTTGAGTTTCCCAGAGTTTTCTGTAGCCCACAATAAAGATTACCAATCAAGTGGGTTCATGGGATGTCCCTCAGTGCATCTAAAATCATTGTTAGAATGAGTGGGCAGGGATTCTGTAATCTAGTATGATCTCCTTGTTTATGCAGGATGTAAGTTCGAACCAGTACATACCTGAAATGTTCCCATCCCTTTAAGACATATAAACTTTGTAGTGATTCAAAAAAAAAGCACTCCTCAGTAATAAAAATATATATATATATATATATATATATATACAGGAGGCCCAACCTTCTCCACTTAGGAAAGGTGAGAGCTATCTGTGCCAGAAGAAGTTCTTCATCCATTGATATTACCCACATGAAATAGGAGACCAAGACCAACTTAGGGTGTAGCATAAGAAACTGCCACACCCATAAGGTGGCAACAGTAAAGTGCATAAAGTTAGTTATAGGTGGAGAATTAACTTGATTAGTGAGAAGAAGTGGGCCCATATCGTACATATCATTAAGTGCAAATTCAATACATTTCCATGGTGGTGCCACTTGGGGTAGAAGCCAAGTCAATATAATATGCAGATGAGATGCCCTAGCAGAGTTAAACAGATTAGGGAGATTAGCACCTCCCTTACTGAATGGTAGTTGTCAGAGGGAATAGTGAAGATGAGGTTGGAGGCCCCCAAATAAACCAGGAAGTAAGTGTGTTCCAAGAAACGAAATAACATGAGGCTGGGAATATGCAAAGGGTCTGAAATACTGTAAATAAAATGGTTTTGGCTGGATATTCATATGAATTCTCCATTCTCGACAAAAATAGACAATGAAAGTGTTCCTCATCTTAAGAGATCTTATGTCAGTGCAACCATAAGTGGTTCATAGTTTAGTAATTCCAAGTTTCTTAAGTCTTTTGGGATATATATCCCCAAGTATTTATTCATGTAAAACACCATTTACGGGGTAGATCTTGAAGAAGAGAAGGAGAATAATGCAAAAGAAGTACTTCTATTTTCTGGAAGTTCAGCAAGAAACCTGCTAAGTGAGCATATTGTCCCAAAACTGACCAGGCTTCCATGATAAATCCATTTGGATTAAGAAGAGAGAGGAGCACATTATCAGTGTATAATCTAAGTTTATAATACACATACCCCAGTGGTGTCCTCTTGATTTCTGAATTAGGATGAAATAAAATGAATAGGGGATTAATATATAAGGCAAAAAGAAGGGGTGACATGGGGTACCCCTGGAGGGTACTTCTTTCTAAGTGAATTGGGGTAGAATGGAAGCCATTAACCCTTATATAGGCTGGAAAGTGTTGTCTGCTTTAGTCTCTTGCTGGCTAACAACTCAACCCTCATTTCAAAGCCTTAAAACCATTCATAGTCTCTCTGCTCTCTCTTAATGCAACATACTGCCTGATTTGCCAAAACATGCCCCACATCTCAACCATTGTCAGCACACTCTTCTTCTTCTTCTTCTTTGTCATCTTCTTCATTTGTGGTATTGTTTTTACTCATGATCCCCTGGTAAATCTCAGCCTAAGTAACCTCACTAGTTGTAAGTTCTTCCTGGTCTAGACTGATGTAAGCTGAGAATTCAGCTTGCTGCATGCCTGTAAGTGGGGCCACAGTTTCCTCTGTTTCCTCTGATCATCACACAGAATGCCCACCTTGATAAAACAGTTTTTAATTGTTTCAGTGTTAACCTGAGTCCAGGCATAATGAACAAGATGGATGGCATCAAGGATTGTCATTTTCCATGCCTTCTCTTGAAAAACTTCTGTGAACCCATCAGTCTCACCAAGGAGGTGTCTCACAATGTTCTTGTGGTAATAGACTCTCAGGTTATGTATGATACCCTGATCCATTGGTTGGATCACTGCTATACAATTAGAGGGCAGGAGAATAAGATGATGCATGACAGTGTGATGTTTTTATGAGCAGGGCAGTTATCCACAGTCATGGCAATTTTCCTACACCTGTATTTCATTTTTTGTTACTGTCCCTCATCCATTCATGGAAGTTCTCTGTTGTTATCCATGCATTTCTGTTACCATGGTAGTGAACTAGGAGTGCATTGATGTTGATCCCCTTAAAACAATGGGGCTTTCTGGACTTTCCAATCAGTAGGAGAGGGAGTTTTTCTGTGCTGATTCTGTTTGCCTAAATGATGATGGATACTCTCTCCTTCACCTTTTTATATACCACAGGTGTTTGTGACTGGAAAGAAAGGGTACCATCAGGGATGGCTGTGAAAATAATACTCTCTCATCAGCGTTAAAAATATTACAGGGGTTATAGTCATGTAACACTGTAGGCAACACTGCACTGATCCACTCCTCTGCTGCTGCTGTATCATTCTCAGCCTTTTCCCCGTGTTTGTGCCAGTAGCATACGCTGTTCCTCTCTTTCCTGCAAGAGAGCCAGTCAGCAGTGGGCTCAAACTGGATGAGAGAGACTGAGAGAGGGAACAGACATCTTCCATCAGCAGACAGCCAGAGAGTGGAACCTTACGGTCTTGAGAGGCTGTAAACCAACGGAGCAAACCCTTTTTGACCTGTGGGTCTTTGCCATCTCTTTTGTGCTTTCTGTTCATGTTCCCACATGTGCTTGACTCCTGTAGGATGGTTCCTCTGTTCCATAGAAATCGTCCAACACTAGAAATGTCAACTCCAAATTTGTCCGAGAGCTCCTTTTGGGACACACTGGGCATGGGCGACCTCTCAATCAGGGCTACTTTCTGGGTGAGAAACAGAACATTTAATTTTGTCTGCTCTATCTTTCTCTGCCACAGAATACCCCTGGTTATCAGAAAGAATTCAGATCTGTGAATAGCTAAAGCAGCACCTATTTATACAATTAAGCACTTAGGCACTTAACAAAACTGTGATCAGCTGAGTTTCCACTGAATTGGGGGACTAAGTGGCAGCGATCAAGTTCAAACAAAATACCCAAAATCACACAGGCTGAGGAAAAAAAATGGACATACAAACAAAAATTGCTAGGCATACAACCAGACATTTTAACACTGTGGACATAGGGGAAAAAATGGGAACAGACAAAAGTAGGCATACAAGCAGAAAAAGCACACAACCAAAAGGCATACAAGTTGAACCGACTGTATATGGAAATAAGGTGCTAGGACAAAGAGGAAGAAGTGTCCTTACCAAGTTTTAATACTGCAGCTAGAATAGCATATCACTATGAAAGAAAAGGATATTTACCAGCCATAACAGCTAGAAAGGTTTGAGATAAAAGGAGGAAGAACTGGTCAGTAAAGACCTTGCACAACTTGACTGGGTATCTGTTCGTTCCCAGACATATTGTGTTTTATCATTCCCTAGTGCAAAAATAATGTCTTCCTGTTGAATAGGGGATTCTAAGGAGGCTCGCTGAGCATTCAGGAATTGAAGAATTTTAAATTTCATGAGAGAATTCATAATACTGTTCCAACTGGATGGTGTAGGGTATGCATAAGAGGATTGAAGGTATTCCAGGAAAACTGAGTGGTGACCCCAAGAATCTTAAAGCATTGCTCCAGAAGCAGAGTCCTTTAACTGTAAAAATGTAAGCCCTTCACTGAGCATGATGTTTCTGGGCTAAAAGATGCAAACTTCTTGCTCCCTCTTCATAGTGGGATTGTTTTAAATTTGCTAAAGCCTGTTGAACCCAGAGGTCCAATATAGCCTGAATTTCTTGCTTTACGGTCTTTATCTTGGCAGAAATCCCTTGATCCCCCTAAGAATAAAGAAGTCAATAGGTCTGCAACTGATTCAAAAATGAATGATATTTCTCATTTTGTTTCCTTGTTTTAGCTGCAGCATAAGAAATATTTCCCCTCACAGGACATTCTTTAGTGTGTTCTATAGAACTAATATTGAAATATCAAGCAAAGCATTATTTCTGATAACCCGTGGAATTTTGTCTTGGATCAAGGTCTGGAATTGCTCATCCTTTAAAAGAGAGATATTAAATTGCCAAACTGATGATTTGCATTCTTTTCCCAGGTTCACTTTGAGAGGAATAGAACAGTGGTCAGAGAGAAGCTGAGGGCCATAGGAGACATCCTGAATATTAGAAAAGTGTTCACAGGTCATGAAGAAATAATAAAGATGTGAATAACTCTGGTTTCTAGAAGAAAAATAAGAAAAAAAACTTTACCAGATGGGAAAAGTCAGTGCCAAATGTCTATGATACCAAGCTGAGCCAGATAGGTCCAGAGGTATTTCTGTGATGGGAAGCAATAACATTTGGCTGATTGAGAAGTATCTAATTCAATGGACATTACCAGGTTTAGATCACCACCTAGTATAAGATGACCCTGTAGAAGGTCCATTAAGTACTAGGATATTGTAGTTGGAAGGGAAATAAACTGAAGCTATGGTAACATCAGCCTGGAATAAGTGACCCTACCAAATCAGATATCTTCCCAGAGGGTCAGTATATTGTAGTTTTAATTTACAAGGGGTAGAGGAGGAAATCAAAATTACTGTCCCTGTCTCTTCCACTTAGGGTAAAAAGAAGCGTAGACCACATATCTATCACCCCATGATCATTTCAAATGTTTGGGGGGATTAGGGTGGGTTTCCTGGAGATCATTGACATCAGCTGGTCAGTGAATGATTGAAAGCATGTTGTTCTTTTAACAGGGTTATTCAAAACATTTATATTCTGAGATAAAATATGTGCTGGGGTCACTGCTATTTGGAAACCTTGGTTGCAATCCCATCACACAGTTCAGGATTACAATGCCACACCCAAAACACCAATCTATACCACTGGATGACTCCCGAGGCAACCCAGCAAGGCTAACCCCCTCCTGTAGGGTCTAATACAATGGAACATCTAATCCCACCCAATCAACCACCCAGATGGGCCCCACCTGGCAATTGAATCTAAGATATTGCATAGCATCCTGTAATAAAAGTCATTTGGAGAATAACTGCTTGTTTCTGCTTCATTTCTGAATTACAGTATATTAAAAAAAAACAGAAAAGCCCAATAAATGGGCAAAACCCAATTATACCCCAGTAACTTGGGGAACCAAATATACTATGTGAACTGGTCACAAAGTGAAACTAGGGATACCTGACAACCTGGGATAAATGGAACACTCTCAGAAGGTTCCTAGGATAGTTTAAAACTATATACAGTAAGGCTTCCAAAGGAAGGGCAAGAGCTTGTGTCTGCCCTATTTGCTCCAAGATGTAAAGGAGGTCAGCATAAACTTGCCTGGAGTCAGAGAAAGAGTCGAGAATAGATGGATCTGGAGCCTCCAATGGGTCAATGATGCCCTATATGCAATATAGTGTTAGTAGGGTGGGTACTAAATAATAAAGTAAACCATGAAAAATATTGTCATTAGGTTACGGTACCACTACAGATTGAGAAGACATTGTCCCAGTAGGAATCCTAAAGATTTACTAGATAAACCAAAGTAATTATTGGAGCACCTCTGTTGTCAACAGAAGAAATCCCCTATGTAGCCCCCCACCCAAGGAAAGAACTACTGACATAAAAAAAATCAGAAGCTGGCTATGCCCCTGGCTATATTCATACCTGAAGAGAAAAAGAAAACCTTATAAGGAAGACATTTCATTTAACACAAATACATGCATTGTATTTCTCCCACCTGGATGAACCATAAAGTGGTAAAGGGAAGGAGCAAGCCATACAAAACTGTGTAGGAAGAATGCCTAATTTAAATGTCTGAAAAGAAAAGGAAATACTGTTTAAAGAATAGGAGAACTCTCCCAATTACAAACAGAACATTAATACACAAGAGTGCATGCTTACCCTTTAAGAAAAAAAAATATTCTTGCCAAAATAATGTGTTAATGCACACATCTATATAGATATAGGTTTAGGCAAATCTGCTTCAAGCATGGTGAAGAAATCAGTCCATGAAGGTGGGATACAACCTTTGTCCCCTGTTGTACAGCAAATCAACTGGAAAAAAATAAACTATGAAATTGGTAAAGAAATGTTCTATGCCCAAGGAATTTTCTTAGTAAGTGAAGTCTCATTAAAGATCAATTGCCCCCTTTCATTTTTGTAGCAAACTTGTCTAATTAGCTCCAGTAATGCAGTCTGTGTCCCAGCATGTCAAATTGCTAATGTTAAATGAAGGCTCAGTTACCTTTTAAAAAGAAATCAAGGCCTGTTTGGTACTGCATTCAACATTCGTGCTGTTCCCATTTCAGTGCTGGCTGAGCAGACGCTGAGTGTGTACATGTCCTTCTTGTCCAAGCATTACAAGAATGTTCAGTGTTGTACAAGTAGTTCCCACTTCAGCCACTGAGCCAATGGACACTAGAATTGATTTTGACAATTCTTATACAGTACACAATATCTATGTTCTTCACATTGTCACACTAAGCAATGACTGATCCTGGTATTTGCCTACAATAATGAACAAATTCAGTAGAATCGGAATTGTGTCTGTTTCCCTTCCTTACAACCCCATTTTGACATGCTCTGCTAGGTGTGTTTGGGCAGATGTGTGCATCGGATGTTGACTGCTGCTTTTCATTTTAATTCCAGTTAGAAAGATGTTTCTGACTTAGAGTTATTCCTGTATCAGACATCCTATTCAAATCAGTATACAAAAATACTTTTAAATTATCATCAGTATTGCATAAGCCCAAACATGAAATCATTATGGAGAAGCATATAATGAGACTGATTTATGGTTTGTAAATTCTTCTTCCAAGCCACACTTTTACTTACCACTCAGTTTGACTCTAAGTTCAGCAAACATGCCCAGAGGATCAGCAAATAACCATGACATACGTATAAGTATATTTGGCTATGGAATGAAGAAAAAATAAAATGCAACTGGTATAACCTTGATCTAAATTTAATGTAAGCAAATGCCAGTGATGGGTGGGGGTAGTAGGGCAGGGGAAACAGGGAAGGTAAGTTTATACTTAATCTTTATTTAAACATAATAGGGCTGTAGTGGCCTCTGTCTCCTTTATTTGGCCACACAACGTAAGCCAGTCACTGATTTGGGGAGCTTGTATTAGCCATTTCTTAATAATGAACTTCAGAACCACATTTTTTACCATCAGGAAGAGAGCTTTCTTATCCCCTTTGTGAGCTCCCCTTGGGAAGCAATCCTAAAATCAAGTTTGAGAAAGAAGGGGGCCTTGGCAGTCTCAGAATACACTGCAGTGCAGTCAGGGCTTCTGTCTATGAAGGCATTAATACTGGGCACTCCCAAAAGATATGGTATGATGTTCCCCTCCATCCACACATCCTCCAACAGTAGTCTGAATTGGTGTTAGAGAAATGTTTTGACTTTGTGAGGGTAAGAAAATAGCGAATTACAATTTTTCACTTAAATTCTCTCCAAAATGCTGATGTAGTGATTTTATGTACCCCTGTCCAAATAGCATCCCACTGTTTAGGCTGGAGAGTGAAACTGCCCTTTTATTCCCACTTAAGCTGTAACTGTGAGATGGAAGTATCCCCTTGTTCTTTGGTGACTAGTTGATACAGATGGGAAATCTGTTGTGGCTGGCCACCTTGCTGATCTGGTTGCCAAAGATAATTTACCACCGGATACAGTGGTGATTCCATTGCTGATAGAAACATAGAATGTGTCAGCAAATGGGGACCACATGATTCATCTAGTTTGCCCATGATTTCACCCCCCTTAAGTTGTTATATTCTTGAGGATTTCCTTATACCTGTCACATGCCCTTTTAAATTCTCCTATCATCTTTGCCCCATGACTCCCTGTGGCAGTTTGTTCCATGGTTCCACCACCTGCTCAGTGAAAAATTTATTTCTCACATTGCCCCTGAATTTCCCCCCCTTGAGTCGTATATCATGTCCTCTTGTCCTATCACAGCTGTTTACCAGAAAAAGTTCCTGTGCATGGACCTTGTTGTTACCCTTCAGGTATTTGAATGTCTCTATCATATCCCCTCGATCCCTACGCTGTTTCAGGGAGTATAAGCTGAGTTTACTCAGCCTTGCATCATACGGCTCTCTATGCATACCCTGCACTATCTTTATTGCCCTTCTCTCCAGAATTGGATGCAGTACCCAAGGTGAGGCCTTACCGGTGATCTGTACAGTGGCATGATCACCTCTTGTCTCCCACTTGTGAATCCCCTCTCTATGCATCCCAATATGCCACTAGCCTTCAGTGATGTTTTATCACACTCTTCGCTCTTAAGTCTTCAGAAATGATAACCCCCGAATCACGCTCATGCTTAGTGGCCATTAACTGTTCCTCTCCCATTAAATATACTCTACCTGGGTTACATTTCCCCAGCTGCATGACCTTACATTTTTTTTTGTGTTGAACTTCAACTGCCACTTTCTCAACCACTCCTCTAGGTTCCTCAGATCGGCCTACATTTTATGTGCCCCATCAGGTGTATCCACTCTGTTGCAGATCTTTGTGTCACCTGCAAAAAGGCACAACTTCCTTTCCAGATTGTCCACAGTGTCACTGATGAACATACTGAAGAGGATTGGTCCCAGCACCAATCCTTGTGGCACTGCGCTAGTCACCATACCTCCCTTGAGAGGGTACAGTTCACTTATACCCTCTGAGACCTCCCATTTAGCCAGTTTTTAACCTAGCATGTTATTTTATGTCCAACACCAGTGTGTTCTAGTTTACTGACCAACCCCCTGTGTGAAACAGAGTCAAAGGCCTTTCAGAAGTCCAAGTAGACCATATTCACTGCACCCTCCTAGTCCACTGTCCTAGTGACCCAGTCAAAAAAGTCCACCAGGTTTGTCTGGCATGAACTCACCGCCATGAAGCCATGTTGCCTTGATTACTTCCTTCCAAACATGCTAGTATCCTTTCCTTTAGCAGGGATTCCATCAGCTTTCCTACCACTGAGGTGAGGTTAACTGGGCAATAGTTCCCAATTTCTTCTTTACTCCCACTTTTGTGAAGTGACACCACCGTAGCCCTTTTCCAGCCCCCCCAGAACATCCCTGCTCTGCAATGGCATGTTGAAGATCTTTGCCAGGGGTGCAGCAAGTTCCTTTCCAAGCTCTTTTAGGATTCTTGGGTGTATCTCATCCAGCCCCATTGCTTTCTCCATGTTCAATTTGTTGACTCCTTCTAGCACTCTCTTCTCCATAAAGGGACTTGTGTCAGCTCCTACTGGGAGACTATCTTTATTGCATACTGTGGGTCCATTTCCCTTTTCTTCCTGTGTGAAGACTGAGCAGAAGTTCCCGTTAAGTACCTCTGCCTTTTCCCCATCATCTTTCATAAGATGCCCATAATTTGCAATTCTAATGATACCTCCTCTACAATTCCTCTTTTCCCTTATGTATCTACAGAAGGTTTTGTCTCCCTTCTTTGCTCCCTCTGCTATCTTTTCTTATGTTTGAGATTTTATGATCCTTACTGCTCTCCTAGCTTCTCTCAGTTTTTCTTGGTACTCAGTTTTGTCACTTTCTGACCATGGGCATTATGACTCTGGTAAAGGTGTAAAGTCTTGGTGTTTGAATCATTAATTTTAAAGCTGATCTAATGTCAGCTTTAAGAAAACTACAAAAATCAAATAAGTCCCAGTGTGGTAATTGAAATTGTCTCTGTGGTGTCCCAAAGTCTTTCATAGTAGTTCTTTGCCATAATTGAGCTACCAGAATTAAACCTGTTCTCCCCCATTGTCTAAAGGTTGCATTTGTGGATGACTGAATGAATCCTGGAATTCCTGATAGAGGGGTGAGGGCCAAAATCTGAGCAGAAATTCTCAATTTAATTTTGACTTTTGTCCATTTAGCTAAAGTTACTTTAGACCAGGGATTTATAACCCATTTAGTGATTGACAGGGTGGACAGCCATGGTGAGTGGTGAGTCAGACATTGCCTAGGTTTTCTCTGCTTCATTGGTACCCAGTTATTCTCCTCTTTGTCATCCAGAAGGTCAATCAGAGAGGATAATTGCACTGCATGCCCCCCTCCTTTTTCCTTGTTTCCCTTTTAATTTCTGGGATTTTTTCCATTCTAAATGAATTTACTAAGGGCTCTTTGCATGTCTCTCTAGTTTGTTTTTGTAAGCCATGTTTTCATTGTCAAAATAAAAATCTCTACAGAATATTTTAACTGCTTCGACATCTGAGACCTGCATTTAAGATCTGCAAATTCCATCTGTGTCAATTGTGATTAGTTTACTCATTAACGGACTTTAGCTATGACCCACCTATATATGAACACACAAAAAACACCAGCAGAAACAGGCCTCATGGTCTATCGAGTCTGTTGATTGTGCAGCTAGCCCCTCAATTTGCAGCTACCCCACCCTTCCCCCTCTTCATCAGTAACCCCCCTCACTTTGTCACATCCCCTCTTAAAACCACCCACTGTTCTACAGGATACCACCTCCTCGGGCAGAGTATTCCACTTGTCTACCACCCGTTCCATGAAAAAGTGTCTCCTGATTTCCCTCCTGAAACTTCCTCCCTCCAGTCTCAGCTGGTGCCCTCTCATATCCCTCCCTCTTCTAATCTGGAAAATTCCTTCTGTGTTAGTCCTATTAATCCCCTTTAAGTATTTAAAGTTTTAATCATATCTCCCCTATCCCTCCTCTCCTCCATGGAGTACATGTTCAGCTCAACCAGCCTATCCTTGTAGGACATTCCCTTCAGTCCCTGGATCATCTTTGCTGATCTACGCTGCACCCCCCCCTCCAACAATCTGATATCCTTCTTCGCAAATGATGCCAGTACTGCATGCAGTATTGCAGGTGTGGCCTGACTAGTGACCTGTACAGGGGAAGGACCTCCTCCCTATTTCTGGAGGACATTCCCCTCACTCTACACCCCAGCATCTTGTTGGCTTTTGCTGCCTTCTTCCTGCACTGAGCTGAGTTGTTCATACTCCCCATTATAAGCACTCCAAGATCCTTTTCCCCCTAAGAGCTTTCCAACTGTACCCCAGCTGATAGCTCAACCCCTGGTTCCTAGCTCTGAAGTGTAGTACCTTGGTGTTGAACCCCAACTGCTATGTTTCTGACCACTCCTGAAGTTTGGTCAGGTCTTTCTGCAGCCCCCTCCAACCCTCTATGTCATCTACCACAGCCCCAATCATCATATTGTCTGTGAACAGACTGATCCTACTCCAGATCCTGAGTGAGATATTAGCTATGAATATCCCAAACAGCACCAGTCCCAACTCCAATCCCTGTGGCATCCCGCTCATCACTGTCCTCAGGGATGAGAGTCCCTCCCCCACTACTACCCTTTGTTGCCTTCCATTCAGTCAGTTTCTGACCCAGTTTACCATCTCTTTTCCTCCCCAGCCTTCAATGCAGCACAGATTCAAAGGCTTTGCTGAAGTCCAAATACAGGACATCCATCACATGGCCCTTGTCAGTTCCCTGGTCACCCAGTAGTAGTACTCACATAGGTTTGTCTGGCAGGATCTGCCTGAGACAAACCCTTGTTGCTGACTATCCTGAAGTCCATTGTCCTCCAGAAAGGTCACCGGTCTTTCTTTTAGGATCATCTCCATGAGCTTACGCACGATTGATTTGAGGCTCACTGGTCTATAGTTGCCTGGTTCATCCTTAGGGCCACTTTTGTGTATGGGCACCATATGGGCTGTCCTCCAGTCCTGCAGAGTGCATCCTGTGTCCAGGGAGGTATTGAACAGGTCAGTCAGCAGTCCTGCCAGGATCTCTGCTAGTTCCTTAAGTACCCTAGGGTGAATGCTGTCAGGTCCTTGTGCCTTGTTCACCCTTAGTGCCCTTAACCCTTTCAGAACCCTGTCCTCTGTAATCCCTGTATCCGTCACCTCTCCCCATTGCCCACACTCCACCCCTCTCTTGCAGTATTTCCCCCCTCTCTCCTCTGTGAACACAGAATAGAAGTATCCATTTATTATCTCTGCCTGATCCCCCCCCTTCTCCACCCACCCTTCATTCTTTCTAATCCTCAGTATATAGTATTACTTCTCTGACCATGGTCATTATAACTCTGGTAAAGGTGTAAAGCCTTGGTTTTTGAATCACTAACTTTAAAGCCTGATATGGCTTCATACTGCTGTAGGAACTCCATGAATTGGGACATGGACTTCACAGGGTCCTTCATGTACACTAGACTATCATCCACATACATTAAGACACAGTCTTCTTGCCTTTCTAAGACACCCCAGATCTCAACATATTGCCTAATATCCCCTGCCAAGGGTTTGATACTAAACACAAAGAGCAGGGACAGCAGAGGGCACCCCTTGCTTTGTCCCACTGCAAATATGGAAAGGGTCTGATAAAGTCCCTTTATCCCTGATTCTTGCTGTGGGATTACTGCATAATGTCAGCAGCCACTGACAAAATGATTGACCAAAGTCCATGGTGAATAAAGTTTCCTGCAGGAACAGCCAATTAAGGCAATCAAACACCTTCTCAGCATCAGTTAGGAAAGCTACCTGTGTTTCCACACAGGTTCTGGTTCCTGATAAGACATTGAGCATTCCCCCAATATTGCAGCTGAGTAATCTTCATGGTATAAACCCTGTTTGATCTGGATGGATGAGCTTGAACACTGCCTTTTGTAGTCTTGAGGCTGAAATCTTGGTAAAGATCTTCTGGTCTTGGTTGAGGAGCGAAATAGACAGGTGTGATGCATAATAATTTTCTGGTTTTCCTGGCTTAGGGAACACTGTATAATCACATCCTGCCATGAGTCTAGCACTGCCTTTTCACTCTGACAGTTACGGTAGGTAGTTAACAGGATGGGTACCAGCATCTTCTTAAAGGTTTCATAAAAATCAGTATGAAACTTGTATGGTCCTGGCGATTTCCCACTGGCCGTAGAGGTAATTGCTATGCTTATTGCCTCCTCACCAATCAGAGTTTCCAGGAAAGTCCTGTTTTCCTCCAGAGGTGAAGGCAGATTTAATGTGCAGAAGATTTCTTGAGACTCTTCTGATACTACTTCAGGGTTTCTAGACTCAGCATACAATGTTGCATAAAATGTGTTTAAAGACTGTAGCTATGGCACATAATCGGAGTTGTGTCTTTGGTTGCAGGATCCAGAATAGATTGTACCATTCTGTCTGCTGCTGCCTTGCGGAGACGAATGCCAGAAACTTAACAGCTCTGCCCTGCCACCTCATAATACTATTGCTTTGAATATGGGCAGGGCACCTTCCACTTGCATGTTTAACAAAAAAAAAAAGGTAATACCTAGCCCCTTTTAGCTCTGTCAATGTTTGCTTGTCTCCCTTTTGGTTATGGAGCTGCTCTAGATTCAGAGTTTCTTTTTCAGGCTGAGTTAAGTTTTGCATCTGCCCTTTTTCGGTGGCCACTGGGCTAATTATTTTGCTGCAGATCATGGCTGCCTAAGTCACTTTCATTGCTGCTGTTTCCTGTATCCCTCAGTGGTGCTAGTAGGTTAAAGGCAAACAGATCCACAGGTAAGAAAACTTAAATGGGATCCAACTCATGTGGTATCTCTACCTATGTAAATGCCCTCTCTGGTTATGCTAGGTGCATGCAGAGAAACAAGATTTGTGTCACTGGTGAGATGTGAGGCGAAAGGTCACACTCTCAAAACAGTCAGCGGTGGTGCATAAGTGGGTAGCGAGACGAAAAAATAAAAATTATTATTTACTTAGAAAATGTGTTTTACAGAAAATCTATGGAATACAGCACAGGGGGCCACAGACAATATATTCATTAAAGTACAGGGAATTTTTTCTATAACGGGACCATTGATCTTTAATATGTATTATACATAGGGAACCTGGCAATTTTATGCTGGAGAAATACAACAGTTAAGGCATTAAAGATGGCCTTCAGTATTCAAGAGTCAAATTCAGAGCGGCAATTAGTTAAGAGCTTAGGTATTAAGTAAGGCACCTGCAGCCTTTGTAGCAAATGTAGAGTTGCAAGAACACTGTCACTGCCTATCCAGAGTTGACAATCACAGAAGCTCAGACCACTGGTCAGAAACATGGCTGTGTTCAAGCAGTGACTAGTTATACTTAGCATGCCACATAAATATAGTTCTGTTATCCCCATGACCAAGAGAATGCCACCCCTGAGAAAAGTATGTGGGAGTGGGAGAACCTCCTAGGGGAGGAGGGGAGATTGGCTTAGTAGTAAGTAAAGCAGAAGCACCCTATGGTTCTTAAAATTGTCATGAAATGTGGTGGTTAGGAAGACACCAAACAGGGCCATCCCTCCCACCTACCCTGAGGATATACCTAATTCCTTTTATAGTTGGAGAAATGGAAATGTATGTTAAAGAAGCTTGTAGCGATCAAAGAGAGAAGCTGACCCCCAACCAAGGCATTGCCTCCTTGGCCCGCATGACTAAATTGTCAGGATTTCCAGAAAACAAACCATCAACCTAAAACAAAGGTCCAGACATAAACATCATAATTTACCAAAGGGGCTGCTTTCAGAGTCAGGATGGAGGAATAGGCTGGTCCCCCTCCACCGTCACTGCCACCACCACCGCCACCATCCAAATCAATTTAGGGTACCTCACTCCCCAAGCTCCCCATTCAGCCATCCTCTTACCCCTTATGGCTGGAATAAAAACATTGATAATCCAAGGAGGCTGCTCAGGGAACCATGTCATCCCATTGAAAAAACTGTAGCCATGCCATAATCAGTTCCATAGTAGCAACAGACTGCCAGCAGCATTGCATAATGGACTGGGTGGTCTGCCACCTGGATTGTTGCATATTTCAATCCACACGTTTGGATTTCTGGTCTGAGATCAGTATGTTGTGGGTATTAAGATCCTCTTGAGCTTCCTTTGCAGTGTGATATTCATGCTGGTCACCTGGATATTTGTTAATAAGGCATGCTGGATATGGGGTATGAAATTTGAACTGTTGCTGACAAAGGGCTTGGAGAATAGGTATATATTCATGGTGGAGCTGCATAGTATTTGGGGCATATTTATTATCAAAATGATGCAAGTTTACCCATAGAAATACTGATTTTCTTTTCCTCTGATCATTTGTAAAATTGTGTCTGATGGCAGAGTTTAAAAACTGGATAATTACTGATATCAGCCATGCATCAGGGGAAAAAAGTTTCCACCAAGTTCACATTGAGTGCATTTGTAGTAGTTGGATAGTCCAGTCCCAAGTCCAAAGCCATCTGAAAAAATAAGTCAAGAAATGCTGGCAAATCAGAGCCTTCAAAACTTTTGGGAAGGCCATATAAACATATATTTTTTTCTGCAGGCCTGATTTTCAAAGTCTTCCTGCCAAGCTAGTATGAAAGTTTGATTATCGCATATTTCTTTTAGAGAGGCTTCATGTCATCCATTCAGTCATCAGTTGCTGTTGCTTGTCATTCTAAATTGTCTGTTCTTTGTTCCAAGGAAGTCATATCCATCCTCATCACCTTCATGGCTTTCTTCACATCGGCTAAAAAGATGAGCATCTATATACTAAGTCCAGCTTTGCTTGTTTTCTTGGAGTTCTCTTTGATTTCACCAGATTGTCCAATATGGCTTGTGGCATCTCAGAGACATGTGTTGACTGATTAAGATAGTACAGGGTGCGATCTGTTGCCATCCTTGGTATAGGCAGCCAATTTCAACTTGCTTGGTTTACCAGACATGTTGTTTCCCCACCACTGTATCCTGATGAACATTTTTAATTCATCATTAGGTCTCTGAATTCCAGAATTTTCCTGTACTGCCACTAAAAACTGGACAGGTTGCTGAATGCTGCCACACCATACTTCACATTGTATAAGTGGCACAAACTTTCATGTTGTAATGCACTTTGTGTTAACTGTGTGTTCGTCACAATTCACATTAGTACTGTGAATTTCTAATTTTCCTGTACTGCCACAAAAAATTGGACAGACTGCTATATGCTGCCACACTGCCCCTCAGAGTGTGTAAGTGCCCCATACATTCATTTTGTAATGCACTTTGTGTTAATTGTGCATAAATCAGAACATAGGAGTTTTTTTTAAAGCACAACATGCATAAATGCTGTATTCCAATATTTTCAGGCATGAGTGAGAGAGTAAATAGATTACAATGATAAATGCATTGCTGCTGTGAATTTGTTTGACAGTATTAAATGAGATGCATTTGCTGCCCCAAGTTAATGCTGCTGTGGCTGCTGCTGCTAGCTGGTGTTGTGCTGTGCTGTATGAGTCTACACAGCAACTGTCAAGCTGCACTTTAGTGTCTGGAAAATGAAAGTGAATTTCCATGGCTGGAAAGATTCACATGATGCTCAGAAATAAGATGTGCTCCCAGAAGTGTTGTATGCTGCTGCTAGCTGGTGCTGTGCTGTGCCAGTCTCCACAGCAACTGTCCAGATGCACTTTGGTGCCGTGAAAATAAAAGTGAATTTCCATGGATGGAACAATGTGCATGATGCCCAAAAATGAGATATGGTCCCAGCAGTGTTATATGCTGCTGCTGCTGCTAGTGGTTCTGTGCTGTGCAAATCTCCACAGTAACTGCCAAATGTAATTTAGTACCCAGAAAATAATAGTGAATTTCCATGGCTGGAGAAATCTGCATGACACCTAGTAATGGGTGTTTACTCACCTGGTAAAGGTGATTGTGCTGGTTGACATCCATGGCACTCTAGACATTGCCTCATGGGTTTTAGCCCACCTGATAGGCTAGTGATGCACATGACTCTAGGATCAAATTTCTAGTCTATCCAGGTCCCAGAAACCCCTGCTTTCCAGTTCAAATCTTTCAAAGCTGAAAGTAAGATTAGTAACACAGCCAATACTAACAAAAGAAAGAAAACATAACCATCCTGTACAAATAATGCAGAGTGAGGCGACATGTAAAAAGGGGCCATTGGCCCCTACTTTATTTTCCTTTTAATACAATCTAAAACTCGGCCCTTAAGGGGTCGATGGTGGACATCCTGGATGTCCTTTTTGAGAAAAAAAAATGGAATCAGTTATTTCCATACAAAATATTTTCCTATTAATCCTAGTCACTTCTGATCACTGTGTCGGGTGGGTCGTGGAGTGCCATGGATGTCAAACAACACAATCACCTTTACCAGGTGAGTAAACACCCATTGTGATTGGTTGACCATCCATGGCACTCCAGCTGACCTCATGGGTGAATAAGAAGCAGTACTGTACCCACAGGAGGGAGACGAGAGTGGTCTGGGGTGAGGGGGAAGAGATGGCGGAGAGGACCTATGTCTCAAGGTTGGCTGTAGCTGGTACAGGTGCTCTAAACGATAATGCCTGGCAAACGTATGGATGGAAGTCCAAGTTGCTGCCTTGCAGATGTCTTCTGCCGAGACATTGGCCCTCTCCGCCCAGGAGGCAGCTACTGCCCTGGTGGAATGTGCCTTGATACCCTGGGGGGCGACATTTATTTTGCTTTGTAAGCCTCCTGAATGGTTCTCTTTAGCCAGCCAGCAATAGTAGTCTTGGATGTGGCTTTTCTCTGTCTTTGTCCCCTTGTGACAATGAACAACCTATCTGTCTTGCGTAGAGGTAGGGTCCTAGATATGTACGTGGATAGGGTGATCCCTACATCTAGGTGGTGTGGAATGGTCTTGTCTCCCATTTGAGTGTCTCCCATGAAGGTGGGTCGCTCAATGGGTTGTTCCCTGTGAAAAGTGGAGGAGACTTTTGATTGGAAGGCTGGGACCATGCGTAGGCATACCCCTCGATGGGTGAACACTGTATAGGGTTCTCTGCAGGACAGCGCCCCTAATTCCCTGATTCTGCGGGCTGAACATATCGCTACAAGGAAGCAGGTCTTCAGACCAACCCAGAACAGGTCTACTTCCTGTATTGGTTCAAAGGGGGGCTGTACTGAGGGAGTCTAGTACCAGTGGGAGGTCCCAGGGAGCAATGGATGGTCGGACCCAGGGTCGCAGTATCTCGACTGCTTTCAGAAAATGCAATGCGTCCAGGTGAGCACCTGGGCTGTGTCCCCCTATGGGGCCAATGGCTGCCCCGATGGCTGACAGCTGTACTCTAAGGGATGAATGGGCCAATCCCTTTTCTACTCCTTGTTGAAGGAATAAGAGTATAGTAGACATGTCTGCTAGCTCTGGATCCATGCCCTGATCTCGGCACTACCTGCTGAACACCGACCATTGTCTACCGTAGGTAGAAGTGGTCGAGGACCGTCTGGATTGCAGTATTGTGGAGATGACCAAGTCATGATATCCAGCATTCATCAGTCTTTTCCTCTCAGGAGCCAGGCTGTGAGCTTTAGGGTCCGTGGGGCCGGGTGCAGTACCAGTCCCTGGGTCAACATGTCGGGTCGGTAGGGTAACCTGAGACTGGTCAACGTCATTGCCAGTACTGTGGCAAACCATGCTCTCCATGGCCAGTAAGGGGCCACCAGAATGATGGTCCATCCCATAGATCGGATCTTGGCTAGAACTTGTGGTAGCATGGGGATGGGTGGGAAAACATACGACTGATCCCGCAACCATGGTTGTGATAGGGCGTCGATCCCCTGGGACTGACTTTCCCTGTATCTTGAGTAGTATCTCCTGACCTGCGCATTTTGTGCCGTGGCCATGAGGTCCATGGATATAGGTCCCCAGGTCTCCTGGATCAGATTGAAAAGGCTGGGGTGTAGATGCCACTCCCCTGGGTGGACTTGTTGTTGACTGAGCCAGTCTGTGCAAATGTTGAGCTTTCCGGTGAGATGAACAGCTCCGAGATGGGAGAGGTGGATCTGTGCCCAGTTGAGGACCTTTGCCACCTCTCTCAGCATAGCTCTGCTTCTTGTGCTTCCCTGGTTGGTGATATAGGCCACAGTGACTTGGTTGTCGGAGCGTACCAGGACCAACTGGCCAGCGATGGAGGTCTTGAAGGCTCTGAGAGCGTGGTATGCTGCCCGCATTTCTAGGATGTTGATGGACAACTGGACCTCTGATGGTGTCCATTGGCCCTGTGCTATCCTGTCACCTAGGCAAGCACCCCATTCCAGAAGGCTCGCGTCCGTCTCTATGGAGACATGGCAGGATGCCTCCAGCAGCACCCTTCTGGTGAGATTGGTGCGAACTGTCCACCATGTTAGTGATTTTCTCACTGATGGTGGTAACGGGATTGTGACCTTCAAGTTGTATTCATTCAGAGACCCCCATGCGAGGACATAAGTCTGTAGGGGTCGCATGTGCCACCTGGCCCAAGGGACCGGGTCGATACAAGATGCCATGTATCCTAGTAGCTGTGCTAGTCGTGCCATGGTTGCCTGATGACTGTTCCACACTCGGCGTGATAAACTGATCAGGTTCAGCACCCTTGTCTGGGATGGTTTTGCCCGGCCCTGTGACGTGTTGATGTTTGCCCCTAGGTGCTCTATCTGTTGCATGGGCACCAGATGGCTCTTGGCTAGGTTCACCACCCAGTCATGCTCCTCGAGAGCCCTTAGGGTGAGACTGGTGTGTTGGAGGGATCACACTCCAGTCTTTTTCTCTGGAGCGCGCCCGAATCAGCCAGTCATCGAGGTAGGGGATGATGTCGAGACCTTGTTCTCGGAGCCTGGCCACTAGCACTACCAACACCTTGGTGAACATTCTTGGTGCCGAGGTATGCCCAAAGGGTAGTGCCTGATATTGGAAATGCTGGCCTAGAATATGTAATCTGAGGTACTGTCTGTGTTTCGGTCTGATGGGGATATGAAGGTACGCGTCCTTTAGATCTATGGACGTCAGAAAATCGCCTATGTGGATACTACGTAGGGTCGATTTTAGTGTGTCCATCTTGAACCTCTGGGGAACCACGTGCTGTTTGAGGTGCTTGAGGTCCAGGATGGGGCGTAGTTCGCCTGATTTCTTTGGGGCGAGGAAGAAGATGGAATATACTCCTAGCTTCTGTTTATGCATCGGTACGGGCTGTATCGCTCTGTTGTGGATCAGGTCCCACAGGATTTGTTGCTCTTGATGGGCTGTAGCCTTCCTTT
This sequence comes from Neoceratodus forsteri, assembly GCA_016271365.2. Classification (NCBI taxonomy): domain Eukaryota; kingdom Metazoa; phylum Chordata; order Ceratodontiformes; family Ceratodontidae; genus Neoceratodus; species Neoceratodus forsteri. The sequence goes on from CM057455.1 coordinate 1,058,431,614, forward strand.
TGGTGATGGGCAAGGTGATAAACCTGTGTGTAATGGTGGATTCTGATAATTCTATCGAGCATCCTCTCGACACTACCTCTTGAACCCACTTGTCTGAGGTGGTGTAAAACCACTGGTGGCTGAAGAGCGATAGTCTCTGTCCCACAGGGGGACACCATTTCTGCCCACATGGGGGGTCTGTGCGAGTAGTCATTGCTGTTTTCCTCGCTGACCTCTACCTCTTCCTGTGAACCTTGACCCATGGGATCTGAAGGAGGAAGGCTGGTAGGAGTGGGTGAAAGGGGTCCGTTGTGTGGTGTGGGTACCTCTACCTCAAAATGTAGTGGTTGGGTATGAGGTATCTATACGTGTGTGGTAAGATTTGTGTCCCCCCCGAAACCTCCGTCTAGCGGAGGGTAGATAGGAGTGTCGATTCTTGTTCTTGAGGAGTTCTTTGCCCTCTTCTTTCTGCTTTAGGTACTTCTGCAGGCCCTCCCCAAATACATGTTTCTCTTTCATGGGTAAATTCTGTAGCAATGTCTTGGATTCATTGTCAGCCTCCCATAGTTTAAGCCACAATGCCCGTCTAGCACAGTTAGGGATGGCTGTGGCCCTTGTGTTCAGTCTGAGGGAGTCCACTGCCATATCAGCTAGATATTTTGCTGCATCGAGAGTGCATTCCAACAGTTACGCCTCTCTTGATTTGGGGTTGGCCTGCTCCAGAAGCTCTTCTAGCCAGCGTATCTGAGCCCGTGCGGTGTAAATGGCCATAGTGGATGCCATTGCAGCCATTCCCTCTGTCTCAAAAACCTTCTTTAACATATCCTCCACTCTCTTGTCTGTGGGGTCTTTCAAAGATATGGCTCCGTATGGTAGGATAGTCTTTTTACTGAGTGCAGCCACCTGAGGATCAATGGTCAGGGCTGTGCACTAGTTGCTGGCCTTGTCCTCTTGAATGGGGCACATGCGGTCCAGGTTTTTCTTGTTCAATATTCTGCTGGGCTCTGCGGACTGCCATTCCTTGGTGATGATATCCTCAATCGCCGGACAGAGTGGGAATGTTTCCTTAATGGTTGTCCTCTGCTGGATCAGGGGGTCCAACTTCGATTCTGGTTTGTTTTCCTTGACCTCGAACCCCATAGTGGCCTTGACAATCTTCATGAGGCCTGGAACCATGTCAAAGGAGCATAGTTTTGATGTGAGGGATGGAACAGATTCCAGCTCCATGTCCTCTTCATCAGTGTCGGCCCCGTCTTCTTCATCTGGCATGTCCTTGTCCTCCCCGGAGTCCGGCTTGTGACTATCTGGAACTGGCTCTGTAAGATCCAGGTGGTTCTCGTTGGCCCCCCAATGATGTCTGGCTCCGGAAGGGGTGTGGTCAGTGTCCTGTGTTGAGTGAGGGATTCTAACTTCTCCATCGCCTTCAGCATGAAATTTTGTTGACTCTCCATCATCGCCACGGTGGCCTGTTGGTTCTGGAGTAAGAAGGCACCTGGATCCATCCAAGTTGAACTGTTGGGGCCCGGGTTACTGGGGCCCATGCCAGCAGTCTGTTCTAGCGATAGGTCATTGTCATCATGGGGGCAGGCAATGCATAGGGGGCCAGGGGCATGGGGCAGGAGGTTAGTGCTGCAAGCCGTGCATTTCTTGGCCTTGACCATCTGAAGAAGACAAAAAGATGGATGGTGTTTGTTAGGCTTAAGTAACAATGGGCCTCCAACTTGTGGTTGGCCCACTTTGTGTAGTGCTGCTGATGGGCTTTCCTTATGATGTGACGTGAGATGCAGGCTGTCTTCCTCATGGGGGTTGCTGGAGAGAAGGACCCGGACGGTGACAAGCAGACTGGAGGTCACTATAGAGAGGGACCACCAGTACAGCAGCACATTAGGTACTGTACATATGGGCTGCTATGGAAAGGAGCCCATATGGACGTGGAGAGGGGGGCCATTTTGGATTGTAAGGTGGCTGAGTTAAGGAGACCCCACCTGGAGTTAAAAGGCATCTAGAGGCCCCTTTTTAGCTATCTATAAGCCTCCTGCAAGTTGGCAGTGTTTAATTGCATGGTCGTATCCCTGCCATGCTGTGGATATGACTGACTAGTGTCTTATCCTTCCATGATCATGGTGGTCTGTACCAAAAAAAGTTGAAAAATCAGGGTCGTTATTTCCATTCCTATATAGGAATATGGCTGTGCCCTAGTGATTGAGATGCGCGCGCGCGTCTGTATAAATGAAAATAAAACAGTTGCACCCCACCCCGCCCCTCTCCAATCACTGAAACTGTGGCATTGGGCCTTGACTGTGCAGTGAGAGGGAAAAATCCTCCGGAGGCCATGAAGACTGCACCTGTTTAAATGTTTAAATCGCTGGTCTGGTCCCACCAAGCACGTCTGTACTGCGGTGCAGTCATGGAGTTGTGTGTGGCTGAGGGCCCAAGCCATGAGGCCAGGGGGAGGGGTAGACACGGCACGCTAAGGCTCGTGGACGTGAGGGTGTGCCTCCTTGAGGTAGGAGGCCTTAATCCCTCTGTGGTAGTTTCTCGAATGAGGGCAATCCCCCTTTTTTGGGTAAAACACCACATAAGTGGTGTTGGCTGCCTGATTATGCTCACGGGATGCGAGCGATACCAGGGGGGGAGTTCTGAGCCATAGGCCTGTGGCGCTAGCATGCGTGGCCCCCGTGGATGAGGCGCAGCTGGCCTGGGGAGAGAACAGGTGCCCCTGGGGAAAGGAGCACAGATGGTGCCGGAAAAAATGACAGCAAGAAGCCGGCAAGCGGCTGGGTTCAGAGCGCTCAACTCCCAGGGCTGCAGGAAGCAATTGGAGTGCTGTGTAGTGCGGTTTGGAAAATGGAGTAGCAGGCTAAGCTGGGAGTGCATGGGGAGGCCAAAGCAGCATGCAGAAACCACGGGCCCTGCTTAAGCATTTTGGAGGCATGTAATCATAAGCCACAATAATGAAATAAAATGTAGTGTTGCAGCACAATACTGCACTGTATTTCTTTAACTCTTGTAAACAAAAACAACAGACACCTTAACGCATGAAAAGCACAAGGATGTAAACTAGCGCTGTATGCTTGAGCTGGTTAGGGAAGGGACACAGAGAGGGGATTTTTCTACTCATCAGAGCTAATTGCATTCTAATCTGAATCTCAAAGCTAACTACATAATGTAGAAGGAGCAAGGCAATAAAAACAAAGTACAAGCAAACATGTTAAACAACAATTCTTGCTGAGAGAAAGGTATACTCCCAAACGGGAGATAATTCTTATTTAAAGAACAATTGTAGATCTGGTAGGATGCATTTTCTGATAAGTGAGCAAATGCTGAATATAAAGAGGCCTACCTTGAAAATTAGGACAGCAGGGATCCTGGTGTGCTAGCCTGATCAGATGCACGATTTGAACTGGAGAGCAGGGGTTTCTGGGACCTGGATATACCAGAAATTTGATCCTAGAGTCATGTGCATCACTAGCCTATCAGGTGGGCTAAAACCCATGAGGTAATGTCTGGAGTGCCATGGATGGTCAACTAATCACAATGAGATTTGCTCCCAGAGGTATTATATGCTGCTGCTCCATAGAGACACGCTGGTGGCTGGAAAAAAAACAATATAAAAAAAAATAATCTGTGTGTGTCAACTCTCAAATCTCTTGCTTAAAGGCAGACTGCTAGAAGCCTAAACCTACCATTATGTGTAACAGCACAAATATAATATTGTGAAGTGAAACATCTCTGCACTGTGTGTTTTGTTGACTGAGCCCTGCAGCAGAAGCAGGAAGAGGAGTTGTAGTCCTAGGGGCATACTCTGGACTACAACGCAATGTTTGTACTGAACTTTTATAGCTGGGAACTGAGATCTTACCATTTTAAAGTGTACCCACAAATGAGCGGCATTGCACTTTAATAAATTTTAATTTCACTTCTTTTGCGAGGACTACTCGCTCGGTGACCACCGGAGCTACTTCTGTGTCACCTGACTCCTCATAACTCGGCCTGCAGCAAGCAGGGTGAGCTTGAGCAGGGCGAGTGTGCATCGACGCATGCAAAGACGTGCAAAAGACACGTGCATCTGCGCATGTTTTGCGTGTTTCACAGGGTTTTGAAAGGAGGAGGCACATAAATAGATCACCATTATAAGCTACTCTGGAAGGTAAGGCCCTTATAACAAACAGTTATACTATAACCTACATGATTTACTAGGAATACCAGAGGGTTTTGATTTTCTTCTCAGATAGTACATATTACCACACACAACCAGAAAATGGCTGATAAAATCATCACACTAGAAGAAGACGTGGGTATTAGGTGTTCCATCTGCCTAATGTACCTAATTACAGCAGAGCTTCCTCAAAATCCATTTAAATACTGAAAATGTTTTCATAATGAGGAGTTACTTCAAGAATTAAATGCCTTCAGTGGTTTGGTTATTGCAACTAGAAGCCAGCCAGAAGGAAATGGCACTTAGACTTGGGACAAACCTAAATGCTGGTACAACTCTCCTTTCTCCCCCTTCTGGTCCGATATCTCCTAACAAAAGAGGAGGACAAAACATTCGTGCCCCTAATGAAAACTTACATCAGACCCAAAGAGCTGTTGAGACTAGAAATGAAACTTATAAAAAAAGAATCAGGGAGGAGGATTCTTCTTCTGAAACTGATGATTTATGGTACAATGCCCAATACACCAAACCTGCAAAAAAGGTAGGCATGCCACCAATTTCTGTATTCCTCTCAGTAACATATTTACTACCTTAACAGCTACTGACACTAATTCTGACTCCAGTCCAGCTCGAGCTTTAATCACGTTTGATATTCCTATTAACCCTACATTACCCGATATCCCTAGAAACAACTGGGAAACTTCTGAGGCTATTAACATCGAGCCTTTAAACACAATGAACAGTAACATCAAGGAAACTAATAGTTTTAATCAGCAATCCCCAAGAAACTTATTGGTCAGTGGTGACTCTATGATTAAACACTTGAACAGGGCAGTGTGCAACCCTGACAAAGCACATAGAACAGTGTCTTCCTTCGGGGGGGCTAGAATAGCAGATTTAACACACATGTGTAAAACTACTGTTAAGAACTCAGGTAGCAACCCACTCGTACTTATCCATGTTGGGGCTAATAATGTATTTCAGGATTCAACTGAGAAAATTAAACAGAATTTAGTGGCACTCTCCAATGAATTGGTTTACTTAGGCTGCAAAACTGCCATATCAGAAATCCTGCCTATACCCAAGGCCTTACCCCATCTTAATCAGACAAGGGATTAAGTGTCTAACTCACTGTGAAGAATTCTATCTTCAGGATGATCTGTACTGGAAAGATGGCTTACATCTAAGCAAAAAGGGAAATGAAGTTTTGGGTAAACACTTCACCAGTTTTATAGATGAGCGTTTAAACTACAGTAGATATAAAGGGGGGAGGGAAGTCAGGGATGTCAAAATACAAGATACAGGGACAACCAGCACCCCTCAGCCCCGATAAATAAAATCCTTAACAATGCTTCCCCTCACCTTGCATTTACTACAAGAGATAAAAATACATTAAACATATTACTACTTAATGCCCGTAGTCTAACAAAAAAAAAAATAGATGAACTAAAACATATCATGCAACAATATATAAAAAAAATATAACAATCTTCAGAGTCACTGAAACTTGGTTTCAAGATGACAGCTGGAACACGGATATACCAGGTTTTAACAAAATAACAAAAAATAGAACAGACACGATGGGTGGGTCACACTTTACATATCAGAAAGATATACATCCCACTCTGTTACTCCAAAAGATATTTCTAATACTGATAATGAAATTATATGGGCTGAGATTAAACTACCTGCTATAAAGTTATGTTTAGGTCTAGCTTATTGACCTCCAAACTTAAACACAGAACAAAACGGTCACTTTTTAACAGCAATAGACAAGTTCGACCCGAGTAACAACAACATACTAATGGGGGATTTTAATTTCCCCAAAATTAATTGGGAGACATGCCAATGTAGTGGCTCAACAGAAAGAGACTTCCTAGAAATAACAGTAAATCAGAACCTAGACCAAATCATTAAAACTGGAACAAGAAATGATAATATCTTAGACATTATTCTTACAAATATGGGTGATAAAGTCTTAGAACCCACCATACTTGAACCATTGGGTAACAGTGACCACAATATGATTTTATTTCAAATTCAGTCTAAAATTGTAGGGCCTAAAGGGAACACCACAGTCAGAGATTATTCTAGAGCTAACTATAGAGCAATAAAAAATTAATTAGCTTCTTGGGACTGGCAGACTGAATTCTTAGGCCTTAATGTACACCAAGTATGGACACAAATCTGGACTAAAATGAAATTCTGCCTTGACACTTGGGTCCCTGCAAGGAAGAAATACATTAATGGATGCAGAACCCATGTCTGGTGGAATAATAAAATCAAAAGAACCCACCATACTTGAACCATTGGGTAACAGTGACCACAATATGATTTTATTTCAAATTCCTTCTAAAACTGTAGGGCCTAAAGGGAACACCATGGTCAGAGATTATTCTAGAACTAACTATAGAGCAATAAAAATTACTTAGTTTCTTGGGACTGGCAGACTGAATTCTTAGGCTTTAATGTACACCAGGTATGGACACAAATCTGGACTAAAACGGAATTCTGCCTTGACACTTGGGCCCCTACAAGGAAGAAATACATTAATGGATGCAGAGCCCCTGTCTGGTGGAATAATAAAATCAAAAGACTCATAAATAAAAAGAACAAGAGATATAGGAAATATAAAAAAAGGCCAACAATAACCAATTGGAACAACTACAAAAAACACTCAAACATAGTCAAATGCAAAAGTAGACATTGAAACCAAACTAGCCATTGATACGTTGGACAACAAAAGAAAGTTCTATAACAATATAGGCTCACTTAGAGGCTCCCAGACAGCAGTAGGTCCCATTCAAACAAATGAAGGGTTAACAAGTGATGAAATCGAAATGGCCAGATAACTTAATGACTATTTTCTCACTGTTTTTACACCCAAGGAAAATCTTACTGGGGCAGTGCTTAGTAGTAATAAGCAGAAAATGACCCCAATCACTATCGAGGATACTGAGAAAGTTCTTCAGAGACTAAAAATCAACTCCTCAGCCGGTCCAGATGAAGTCCATCCCAGGTTCCTCAAGAAAATTGCTACAGAAATCTCAGGACCACTGTGTACGCTCTTCAATTTATCATTATTTGTGAGCGAAAGCATCTCTGTATGGAATGATGCCATGGTCATCCCTATTCACAAATCAGAAAAAAAAGTAGATGCCTCAAACTATAGGCCAATAAGCTTCACATCTGTTATAGGGAAAGCATTAGAAAGACTTATCTTACCTAGATTGGAAGAGCATATTATCAATTTATTACATTTCTTTGAAAATGTAAGTTCCTCACTAGATGTTGGGTTACCAGTGGACATTATATTCCTGGATTTCATGAAAGCATTTGATAAAGTCTCCGTGCATGCAGTTCTGGAGACCCAATCTCCGCAAAGACATAGACAGGATGGAAGCTGTCCAGAGGAGGGCAACTAGAATGGTGCAGGGTCTGCACCAGAAGACATATGAAGAGAGACTTAAGGAGCTTAATATGTATAGCCTCGAGGAAAGGAGGGAGAGGGGGGACATGATAGAAACTTTCAAGTACCTCAAGGGAATCAACAAAGTCCAAGAGGGTAGCATCTTTCAAAAAAAGAGGTGTGCAAGAACAAGGGGGCACAATTTGAAGATAGAAGGGGGGTGGCTCAGAGGTAATTTAAGGAAGTATTTTTTCACAGAGAGGGTTGTGGATGTATGGAACGGCCTTCCAGAGGAGGTTGTGGAGTCAAAAACAGTGGTGGAATTCAAGCATGCATGGGACAGTCATAAGGCAATTCTAGGGGGTGGGGGTAGGAAGAAGTAGGCTGCTGGTTAACTAGGATCTGCAACTTATCCATCAGGCAGGAAAATGGGCAGACTGGGTGGGCCAAGCGGTCCTTATCTGCCGTCAAATTCTATGTTTCTATGTTTCCCATAGTATCCTAATGAAACACATGGTCACATTAGAATTTCCCCAATATATAATAAACTGGGTTACTGCATGGTTAAATAATCAATGACAGTGTACCACTATCAAGGGATACTTTTCAGCATGGGGTGAGGTGACTAGTGGAGTGCCTCAGGGCTTGGTTCTGGGCCTTGTACTATTTAATATACTGATCTCCTCAATGCAGTCATCTGATAATGTCTGGATGGCAAAGTATGCAGATGACTGCAAACTAGGTTGTATAGTCAACTCCCCTGAGGCAGCTGCAAATTTCCAAAAAAGAACTATTGTCCCTGGAATTATGGGCAGATAAGAACAAAATGGTATTCAATGTGCAAAAATGCAAAGTAATGCACCTGGGACATAACTCAAAATACAATTATGAACTTAATCATGTGGTAGATTGGAAGAGCATATTATCCTCAATAACTTACGAGATACTACACAACATGGCTTCACACGGGGAAGGTCATGTCTGATCAATTTATTGCACTTCTTCGAAAATGTAAGTTCCTCATTAGATGTTGGGTTACCAGTGGACATTATACTCCTGGATTTCATGAAAGCGTTTGATAAAGTCTCCCATAGTATCCTAATGAAACACATGGTCACATTAGAATTTCCCCAATATATAATAAACTGGGTTACTGCATGGTTAAATAATCGATGACAGTGTACCACTATCAAGGGATACTTTTCAGCATGGGGTGAGGTGACTAGTGGGGTGCCTCAGGGCTTGGTTCTGGGCCCTGTACTATTTAATATACTGATCTCCTCAATGCAGTCATCTAATAATGTCTGGATGGCAAAGTATGCAGATGACTGCAAACTAGGTTGTATAGTCAACTCCCCTGAGGCAGCTGCAAATTTCCAATAAAGAACTATTGTCCCTGGAATTATGGGCAGATAAGAACAAAATGGTGTTCAATGTGCAAAAATGCAAAGTACTGCACCTGGGACATAACAACTCAAAATACAATTATGAACTTAATCATGTGGTACTTCAAGAAACCACTAACGAAAGGGACCTGGGAGTAATTATAGATAAACTTAACTTCGATAATAACACCATAACAATAGTCAAAAAATGTCACGTATCACAGGATGCATCCTGAAATACATCAAGAGTAGATAGCCAAAAGTTATTTTACCCTTGTATACGGGTCTATTAAGATCACACTTGGACTATTGTGCACCTTTTTGTGCACCAAATACAATCAGAGGAAAAAGTCTAATTGAGGTAGTCCAATGAAAAATAACAAAAAACATCACAGGTATATAAAATATAGAATATGGGGAGAGGTTGCAACAACTGAATCTTTACTCAATGAATTATCGACAATTACGTGGTAACCTGTGCTTAGCATATAAAGCCACAAGGGACCCAGTCCTCTTAGAAACTCTTGGTCTTGAAACAAACCCTAACAAGGCTCAAACTAGGTCTCATAAACTCAAATTAATAGGCGAACAATGTAGAACTAAGAAGAGAAGCCAGTGGTACTTACAGCTAGTAGTTAACCAATGGAATATACTTCCATGTGCAACAGTTGAGAGTAGCACCATGGACACATTAAAACATCATTTAGATCTACACATGAGTCCCATTAAAGTTACATTTCTGTAAAAACAATACCACCCTAGGGTTGCGAGCTCTCATAAAAGGCATTGCCTTCTGAGCTTGTAAGATACTATGAAACTATGAAACTAAACAAGTTATAAGCAGCCAAATATTCCAAAACAGCATCAGTGATTAAAGTTGAATTTCATGAGCTTTATGAAATTGTAGAATGTTGTGATACTTTTGTAGAAGCCATGTTCATACATTTTGCCCACTCATACACCTGAGTTGCCATTGTACAGAAAGGTAAAGGTTGGATAAAATGGCATTATACAATGGCAAGAAAGAATGTCGGGCTCTGATTGGTCCATCTGGGACTGGACCCGTGATGTTATCCTGGCATAACATCACAGATCTAGTCCCAGCACACTTATGATTGCATTAAATGTAAAAAAAAAAAAAAAATCAGTCCACAGCCTTCTGTACAATCAACTTCAGTGCTTCCCGCTCTGAAACTGCACTCCCTGCCCTGCCCACCATAAACACTATCTTTAAATCTCACAGTACTTTTCCATGCCCACTTTTTCTGTTGCTTTTATTTACTTTTTTATCTCCCAGTACAAAAATGGGCAGCTTGCCACATGACTGCAGTAAGAGAAGGAGGAAGAAAGCCTCTGAACAATCACCGCGGCTCTTTTCATACTGCTCATTCACTCACTGTTCACTGTCAACCGATTGTCAGCTGACTTAACCATTCCCACTCCCCAGTTCATACAGGCAGGTCTGTTAAGTCACAGTGTGCCCCCCCCCCCCCGAGAGTCACAAAATCCTTCAGTAAGAAGCTGTCACTGAGCAGTGCTCCTCCCTCCCATTGGCGTCTGGTCTCCCCGCACAGCCATGAACAGCATGAGCACTCTTCCCTCCACTCACCCACAACAGACTGAGTGCATGTGTTGGAAAACACACTGCACTTCAGTTACTCACCATTACCGTCATTTTTTTTTCTCCCTACTGATGGCCTCTTCCTTTACCTTCTCCCAGTACAAAACACACAGCAACTGTACCAGGAGAAACACAGTCAGACAGTAGATCGCAGTGGTTTAGCAACAATGATGTGTCGGGGGGAGTTGATAGCTGGTTTCCTGCTACACAAATAAAGAAAAAAAAAGCACGGAGATACAGGAGAAGATAGACATGGGGATGGGGAGGTATGGGGTTGGGGGGCACCAACTAACAAGAATACGTAACCTAACCAAGCTGTGGACCAAGTTCCAGAGAGCCACACATCACAGCAGCTCTACCTACTGGCCAGAAAAAAAAATCAGAACTATTTTTTTTAAGTATCCCTACTCATTGAAAGTATGACAAAAACATCTACTTTTAATAAAGGTTTGAATCTTTTTTCCTGTCTCTTTTCTTTCTTTTTTTTTACAAATGAACCATTGTATAATAGGAAAAATGCACTCCAGGGTGTGTGTCGTGCTGGGATAATGTCACTTCTCAAGTGTTGAACACACTCTGCCTGTGGCCTCATGCCCAACCACCCGAGGCGTGATGTTATCACAGCACGACATGCACCCTGTCGTGCATTATTCCTTTAATAAGGTAGCATTCATAGGAGTCTTCATAGTAAAGATCTCACATCCAAGACAAGCATTTCCCACTCACGTCTCACAGAGTGCATTGGGGTGAGACTCACTGGTTCACATCAGACCTCCTCAAGCTTATGAAGCAGTATGACTCAAAATGGGCCAACTATAAAGCTGCCCCATCCCCTACCCTTAGGAATGACTACTATCAACTGCAAGATTTCTGCAAGCGCCATATACACTCCAGGAAGTCAGCCTACTTCCAATCACTTCCAGTCACCTAGGCAACCCCAGGTGTTTCTGGTCCTCCATTAAAGCCTTGCTTCCCCCTGCACTAAGCAGTCACTTTACCCCTAAACACACAACAAGGCTCCTTCACTGACCCTACCAACATTGTGAATGGACTTAATGCATATTTCTCAAACCTTAGCAGCTACCTGGCTAAACTCCCCCCTCCATCCCCCAGACCCCTCCTCCACCTTCCCCTCCTACTTGCCCCCCCTTTTTATTTTAAGACCCTTTCTCCCACTGGGACACTTTATCTCCACCTCAGCCGACCATCTTGAGGGAGTGCTGATAGTGATGGTCTATTCCCCAGCTTCTTAAAACTAGTGGCCCAGGACATTGCCTATCCACTCACCTTCATCTTTAACCTCTCTCTTACTATAGCCTCTGTCCCTTCTGTCTGGAAGCACACCAAAATTATCCCCATTCATAAATCAGGCTACCCTGGTCTTATGGACAACTACCCTCCCATCTCCATTCTGCCCCATCTTGGTAAGCTCCTAGAGAATGCAATAAACTACCAAATTACAGAGCATATCTCCAAACATAATCTCCTTTTCTATCAGCATCATGGATTCTGGAAGGGGCACAGCACTACCACAGCCCTTGCCCTCTTCACCAACCACGTGATAAGGAATATGGATGAAGGGAAACTAACTGGTGCAATGTTTGTAGATCTGTCCAAGGCATTTGACCTTGTAAATCACAACACCCTGATTGCAAAACTCAGCACCCTTGGTTTCTCCCCTGCCTCCACCACCTGGCTCACTAACTATCTCTCTGGTAGAACTCAGATGGTCTGCCTTGGTGGTGCCACCTCCCTCCTCTTGCGTTTCTCTGTGGGTGTCCCCCAGGGATCTGTCCTTGCCCGCCTTCTCTTTTTCCTCTTCATTAACTCTCTACCATTAGAGGTCCTATCCTGTAAATTACTCTTCTACGCCAATGACTTAATACTATACCAAAGTGACCCTTCCCACTCCTCACTATCCGCCACTCTTATGATTTCTGCAAGGCACATTGTTGGTTCTCCACCAACAACTGTTGGTCAATGCTGCCAAAACAAAGGCCATGCTTTTCGGTTCCAAACTGAAACTCTCCGCCCTTGCCCACAACAGCGGCCTTCTCATTGTCAAATCCACAGATGGATTTCCTCTTGACACTGTTCCCTCCTTCAAGTATCTGGGGGTAATCCTGGACCCATCCCTAACCTACACTGACCACACTGCCTCACTGATCAGGCGCATCAGCCAGAAGATAGGGCTCTGCTATCGCTTGATCGCCCACCTCTCTCCTGAAGCCCGCCTTTCTGTTGCCCATGGTAAACTCCTCCCCCTCCTTGATTCTGGCTGCCCAGTGTACTTCCTCACCTCCGTTACCAACCTGAACTGCCTGGACTCTACCTACAATTGTATATATGCCACCTTGCTCTCCACATCCCTCACCTCATTAACCACTGCTCACTTTACCAGTTCCTTAACTGGCTCCCTCCATAAGCGCAGTGCACCTGCCTGCTGGCCCAATTCTTCCTACTCTCCACTATCCCTTCTTATACAGTCCAGAACCTACTGCCACAATCTATATCAGTCTTCCCACCTTCAACTAGAATATCCTAACATAACTACGAGGATGAGACTAAGATCCTTCTTTGCAGCTGGACCCTCACTATGGAATGACCTCCCCTCACCTCAATGTTCCCCCGACCCTCCTCTAAATCTAAATTTCCTATTAAGAATGCACTTTTTTTGTCCTCCATGTCCTGCGTCTGCTGACAGGCCTCTAGCTCGGCTGCACCTCACCTGCAGCCCACCCTTATCCCTTCCCCCTCTAGTGCTCCACTCTTCTCTCCTGCCCCGAATACTATTGTTACTCCTATTGTTGAATGATGGAGCAACCTTATCCTGTTTACCTAAATGTTATATACCTTGGTATGCTCAATTGTTGATGTATCTGGTACTGTTTACCTTATATGTTTTCTGTTAGCTTGACCTACACTGGATTCCCTGTTATGTTCCCTGCATGATCCATGCTATTTTCTCACTGTATTTTATGCTGCTTGTGCAATTTTCTGGCCCGGGCCATGCCTGAAAAAGGTACTTGCATCAGTGCATCAACCTGGTTACCAAATAAATAAATAAATAGATAAACAAAGGTATAGTGATGCCAAGTTTCAGATCACTGTCTTGAATGACAAACCATGAAGAAGTCATGGACATCACTGTGCACTACCCTGAATTATTGCAAAATGCCAAATAACCACTAGAACTCATTGATGTAATGACTTGTGGAAACACATGGACATGCAGAATTGTTTCTGTACAATGCCATCTGCTGAATCTTTAACAACCCCATGGATAACAATGTATATTTCTACTATCTGAAAAAAGTTGTACAAAGTGATGCCAAGCCTTATAACTAGTTTTGACTTAGGCCCTTGTGATACAAGTATCTGGATATCTTTAGTCATGATGGAGCATGATGCTGGGCATCACTGTTGCAGGAGAAGTAGAGGAGCATAGCAGGGCCATGTTATTAGTGCAGTAAGGTGGTTCAGTGGTGATAAGTGCTTTGTGAAAGATAAATTCCACAAATGGAATTTTAGTGGCAATTCCTATTTTGTGTCCATGGGGTTTTGTGCACATTTTTCCAATTAGTAATTTCTGAAGTATCACCAATAAATTTTAACCTACTAAATCACTTTTATCAAGCTTAATTAGATTCAAGGAAATATTTACTTTGGTATGCATGCCAAATATTGAGTGTATACCTACAACAGCAGTGGAGCTATAAACAAATAGTTTAAAAAATTCACACAGTTTAACAACTACATTGTGAAACTGTGAATATCTGTAACTTAATATTTACCTAACAATCCCCTTTCTATTTTGCAATTTATATGATTCTTCCAAGAAAGTATGCATATAAATGTTCAATAGCTATCTCAAAAGGTGGCTATGTTGTAAGCATAGAAATATTTTCCAAAATGTTCACATGAATAATACATTGGAAGACTTTGAACCCCTATTACTTCCCCTACCCTCATGGAAATCCCATGAAACCTGGCATCCATTTATGGCCTTTCCTCACAATTTGCATTCCAAATTTCAAATCTCTATAACATTGGCCAAATTGTGACCAATTGAAGAATTTGGGAAAACTTCAAAACATTCTGAAAATTTTGCGAAAGTTCTACAGAATCAGAATTTCCTCATTTTGCCTATCCCTAGTAAAGACAAAGGAAAATTATGTAGACCTTACTAATGTGGCCACTGTGGACGACTGACCACATGGACAGTATATGTTGTCCACTCTGAGTCTTACAATGCATGTCACCTGTGAAGAAAAAATAAGTCATTAAACTGGACTTTGCCAAAGCTGTGGCTGCAAGATAGCTCCATTGTCCAATTCCACTCCTGCTACACCTGTCACCTGTGAAGAAAAACAGAAATTATTTAGCCTAACCTGGCATGGCCACTGTGTTGCTGTTTACCTATGAAAGAAAAAAGTGAACATTAAAACTTTAAACCAAAATAAAATAATGTCAGATGCTTACCATCAAATTAGTAATGGCCATGCTGTGTACTGGCACAATGGTGCCACAGAGAACGTTAGCGGAGGAAGACATAACTTTAGTCTATGACTCTGGTGTGTTGTCTGAGGTGAGAGGGAAACACAAGGAATGAAATAAACACATTTTCATGTCTTGCAAGAAAAGTTGAAGCCCCTCCTGTATGATGATGGAATCACTGCCACCAGTGACAATCAGTAGTGTGAAATACAATGAAAGTTACTTACCATCGCAGCAGGCAATGTTGGCCTTCACTGAACTTTTGGTCTCAATGTCTTGATGGGCTGGCTGGCTTGAGGCTTGACTTGAGGTTGTGCTTGCTGGCTGGAGGACTGGCTGATGGGCTGGCTGGCTGGCATGATGACTGGCTGGCAGGATGGCTGACAAGATGTCTGGTAGATTGGCTATCAGAGTATCTGACTAATGTAGTCTTCAAAGATTTTGTCCTTTGCCTGTGAGCATTACATAGGCAAGAAGAGATGGTGTTAATTGGATGTACAGTATGCAACAGCAGCACAACTTGGGGAAAATATTCACAAGAAAACAAGACTGAATCATAAAGAAAATGATTCAAACGATAAGGAAGAAAAGAGGGTCTAACACTTTTCTGGTTATGCACTGCAATCATCACCATCATCAAGGAAGTAGCCCTCACAGTCTTCCAGACTGGAATTGTTCCCACATGGGAATTCTTTCTCTATGACTGCTTCATCAACCAAAGTGGAAGGCAATTTTCCAAGGCCGATACCACCAGGCTGTTCTGATTCTTCTTCATCACCACCTCCATCATGTGGTATGAATGCAAACATAATTTTGTTACTTGGAATGAGCCCTGCATTTATTTTAATAAATGTTAGTATGGGAGTCATGTGATGAGCTGCCATGGGTGAGAGCTTCTTTATACCGCTATGACTTTGCTGTTTTAAATTTCATGTTTTTGAATGTTTGGTCTTTATTAGTGTCTTTCAGCTGGTATTTAAGTTACTGCATAACCTCTCCTGCACTGTTAGGCTACAGTTTTGGCTTTTGGAATGGAAGCAGAGATGAGACCGTCACCCCTGCAGTACATTCCACCACCAACACCTGAATGTGATCAGAGCTCCAAGAGAAATAAACCACCCACTGGTCATTCCAGTCGACTTTTGCCTTCCTTGGATGACCTCATGGAAGAAAGGTTTATTCAGAAGTTGGGCCCCTGAAAGAGGCTATTTTCTCATTAATAGGGATGTGAAGGTGATACAGATTGCTACCAAGGAGCTCACTCAGAGGGTTGATGATGTTGAGTTCTTTAGACAATTGGCGTGGACATCTGGACCTGGAGCTGGTTGCATTGCAACAGAAGGTGGCCCAAATGGTAAATAAGCTTTAAGATCTGGAAGGTAGAAGTCACCAAAACAATGTGGTGGTGACTGGGTTCCCAGAGTGAGCTGAACATCCCAATGCTATTTTATTTGTGCAGAAGCTGTGTGAACATCTAGTGGGTCCCTTCCCCAATGGCCCATCATACATCATTGAGCAGGAGTACTGAGCCCTGCACTCCATGCTTTTGGAGGGGTCTAAGCCACATCCCTTTACTTTTAATTGTTTTAATTATTTGGATAAGGTGCACCTCTTATGGAAAGTCCAAGAGCTGCAGGAGGTGACTTGGGAACTAGCCTGCATTCGAATTTTCCAGGACTTTCCTCCAGCGATTCGAGACAGATGCATTGCCTACCACCCCACTGTTTCTAACTTACTCGCAGACCACATTCAGTTTAAAATGTTATACCCTGCCAGGTAGTAAGTCTCTCACAATGGAACTATGATGACTGTTGATTCCATTGAGCTAGCCTGGCAATAACTCCTTTCTCTTTTCCCAGACCTTTTTAAAGGGGACTGAGTCTGTAGTCTCCATTTGCCTTGGTGCAAGTGCCTCGGTTTCTGGAGTCCCCTTCATTTCGTTTTTAGCAATTTGGCTGGATGGGCTGTCTGTAGTGGTGGGTGAAGTGATCAAAATTCGCTTCACGGAGTAATCTGCAAAATTCTATCCATTTCACGGAATGAAATGCGAAATTTCACCTGGTGGAGTGGTGAAATTTCGCCATGTGGAATGGCATAATTTCATCTTCTGAGGTGAAATTTTGCCTTCCATGGTGAAATTCCACCTTCTGTGGTGAAATTTCACCTGCGGAAGGCATAATTTTACCTGAGGAAGGCAAATTTTCACCTCGGAAGGCAAAATTTCACCCACAGAAGGTGAAATTTCGCCTAGGTGAAATTCCACTTTAGGTGGAAAAATTTCACGAATTGCTCCCCCAGGTGAATTTTGACCACTTCATCGGCACTTCGCTGGACAAATTTAAATTCACTGCATCCCTAACTATGGGTCACACTCTGCTTCTTTTTACTCGAAGTGTGTGTGTAACTGGACTACACTGGCTATCCGTCTGCGGGCTGATTGTGCACTTTGCAGTCTTATACTAGGACCTTATACTAGGAGATAGAATGGGAGAAGGCATTACTGCCCATTTTACCATTCCCCACAATATTATCGGTTTATGAATATTAGTAGATCTAGTTCTGTTTTAAATATATCCAGGCGACCACTTAGAACAACATATTCTGGAAGGGCATTCCATATTCTCGCTGTTCTATATATAAAGGAATAATATCTTGCGTTGGTCTTTACAGTGTCTAATTTTATTTTAAATTTATGTGCTTTTAGACCTTCCAGTTTCTCCCCCAACTGTATATCAAATTCATTCTTTAATTCTGGATCTTTCATAATTTTAAACAACTGTAAGAGGTCCCCTCTCTTCCTTCTATTTTCCAAACTAAACAAACCCAACTTCTTTAACCTATCTTCATAACTATAATTTTTTGTGGACCATATTGTTTTCGTAAAGGTCTTTTGTATTTTTTCTATCCTATTTATTTCACCTTTAGTATATGGACTCCACAAGGATGAACCATAATCAATGTGAGGTCTTACAAATGTCCTATACAAAGGAAGTAAACATTCTCTTGATCTATTTATAAAATTCCTCCTGATGTTTCTAATCATATAATTAGTCTTCCTAACTACCTCTTATCTCTGTGATCTGAAGGTCATACCATCATCTATTATTATCCCACAGTCCTTTTCCTTTTCTGATGTTTTGACTTTTTGGCCATTCAAATAATATATATGCCTGGGATTTTTCCCCCCATATGCAGTACTCTGGATTTCTCTATACTGAATGGCATTTTATTCTCTGTGGCCCACATTTCCAATTTTTTCAGATCATCTTTAAGATCCTGAATACTCTCCATAGTGCTTACTTGCCCTTCCAATTTTATATCGTCTGCAAACTTAACCAGAATGTTCTTTATGTTACATTGTATGTCCCCCAGATAGATTGAAAATAGCGTGGGGCCCAGCACTGACCCCTGTGGCACCCCACTTGTCATAGCAGATAAACTGGAATATGTACCCCTAATCCTAACTGTCTGCTTTCTCTCCTCTAGCCAACTCTGTGCCCATTTTATCAGCCTACTGTCTATTCCTAGTAGTTCCATTTTGACAATAAACTGACTGTGAGGTACCTTATTGAACACTTTCTGGAAATCCAGGAGAAAAACGTCTACTGGATTATTTTCATATAAATTTCTATTGTTTTGTTCATAAAAAATAAGTCGGTTTGTCTGACATGATCTATTTTTCTTAAATCCATGTTGTCTTGCATCATTCACATCTAATTCCTTAAGACTGTATTCCAACTTATCTTTTAGGAATGTTTCTGCAATTTTACACAATATTGCAGTTAGACTGTCTGGTCAATAGCTTGTCATTGATGTTTTGACCCCTTTCCATTTATACAGTGGAGTCACAATAGCATTTTTCCAATCCTCTGGTACCTCTACTGTAGAAAAAGATTGGTTGAACAAGTGTGCCAGGGGGACTGCTATATACTCCCTTAATTCTCTCATTAACCTAGGGTGCAACAAATCCGGTCCTGCCGATTTATGAGGTTTCAACTCACTCATCAATTTTTCTAAGTAATCTACACTAATATCCAAGTCCAAATTCCTGCTGTAGTTTTATTTGATTTTTGTCTTTTTTTGCTCTTTCTTATCGTATACTGAACAGAAATACTGATTTAATTTTTCCGCCATTTCTGCTGTTTCAACCACTTCCTCACCTCTTATATTTAGTGGCCCTATCTGTGTTGTAGATTTACTATTTTTATTATTATTTATATAGGAATAAAAACCCTTTTCATTGTCTTTTCTATAGACTAAGTTTGTTTCTAACCTCTTTCTTTCTGCCTTTATTGTTGATTTTACCTTCTTCATTATCTTCCTATATTCTGTATTAGCCTCACGATTCTTTTGTTTTTTTAATTTTATTGTAAACTCTTTTTTTTTCTTTACACAACTTTATAATTTTATTTGTACACCACATTGTTTTGTTTTTTTTTCTCTTTTCGTATACAGCCTCTTTTTGGGGATATAGTTATCTTCCAATTCATGCAATTTTCATTTAAACATGTCCCACATCTCTCCTACATTCTTTCCTCTAAACATTCCTTTATAGTTCCAATCTGAAAGCTTCCTTTTAATGTTGTCAAAATATGCCTTGTTGTAATCTCTTATAGTGGTAGTTCCTTTTTCACACACCAACTTACTTTTTAAATAGAATTGTACAATACTGTGATTGCTTTTACTTAAGTTATCAATAATACTCAATTTAGTTAATGTGTTTTCTTTATTTATTACCCAATCCAGTATGTTTTCCCCTCTTGTGGGCTTATGTACCATCTGAGTTAACCCCATCTCTTCCATCATTTCTACATATCTATTATGTGCTGCATCCTTTGCAGTTTTTGTTACCCAATTTATATCTGGTAAATTAAAATCCCCTATAATTACCACTTCTTTCTGCATTGCTATTTGTCTAATTTCAACATCTATCAGTTTGTCTTAAGCTTTGCTCGTATTTGGTGGTCGATAGAACAAGCCAAGCAATAATAATTTTTTTTTTGAGTTTGTAAAATTTGTAGTGTTAATCACAAGGATTGAATCTCATCACTTTGATCATATTTTTATATACTGTGCTTTTTATTCCTTGTTTTATATATACTGCAGTACCTCCTCCTTTTTTGCTTTCTCTTTCTTTTGAAAACACATTGTGTCCCTCTATCTCCCTATTCCATAGTATTTCCTTCTCCCACCAGGTCTCGGTAATGCAGCATATATCGATACTCTCCAAATTTAACCTTATCTCTAATTCTGATTTTTTTGTCGTATTCAAACTCCTTGCATTCAAAGTCCATCATTTTAATCCATTATACAGTTTTGCATTACTTCACTTTTGCTTCATTACTACTTTGCTTGTTAGATCCGCTTTCAAATTACTTTTCTCATCTTTTTTTCCCCTCTCCCCTGATTTCTCAGTTTAAATGTGTGTCTATTACTCTCTTAATTGTCATCCCCAACTTTCTACTACCTTTTTTGCTCAAATGCAAGCCATCACTACAGAAGAATCCTGGATCATTTATAAACTGCTCCCAATGATAAATACATCCCCCCTCCCGTAATGGCCAACACCTCAACCAGTTGTTTACATCCTTTATTTTCTTTTGATTTTTCTCCTTTTCTTTTGGTACTGGAAGTATTTCAGAAAAATAAATATTATACCCTAATCTCCTAACTTCCTCTTTTATATTTCTATATTCCTGTTTAATGTCACCTATGTTTTGATTTCTTATATCATTTACACCAAGATGTAAAATTAATACATTTTTCCCAGTTCTATCTTCTATAATATTGGGCAACATTCCCTGTATATCCCTGACCTTGGCCCATGAGAAATTACTGGCTGTCATTCGTTCTTTGTTCCCTCTTAATGTATACCTGTCTGTATATTTTAGTATTGAGTCACCCAGAACATAAGCATAGATTTCACCATTCATTTGCTGTGTTGTTGTACTTATAGTTCCTGTTTCCGTATCCTCCACTCTACTGATCTGCATTCTCTCATTTTGTGACTCTAATGGCATATTCTCCACTTGATTTACCATATTATTCTGTAGCTGTTTGCTTATCTCTGTATTCTCCCCACTATGCGATATATTACTTTCAGAAACTTCTTCTGGTTCCCTACCCAAACATTCAAACACTCTCTCCTGTCAGGCTTGTATCTCTGGTCCCATGCTATCAGCGTGATTTTCCATATTACCCTGTGGATTTCCACTAGATTCCATATTATCCCTAATACAGACATCCTCTGCTACAACCATACCATCTGTAACTGGATTAGCATCAACATCCAGATCTATCAGTTGCTCATATCTATTTGTAGTATCTAGAGTAAATCTCATAGCCCTTCTACCTTTCTTGTATTTTCTTGTTTCTAATTACCAATCTTCCCCTTCTGAATTGCTATCCCTTTTTCTACTCCTTTGAGCTTCAGATCTAATGTTTGCTTCTCCATTTTTCTTTTCTATGACCTCTTCATTATCTGCCTGAATAATATCTTTGTGCTGTATGGAAATCAGTCTCATTTCTAGGGCTAAATTTATTTTGTCTTAATTCTTTTATAAATATGCATTTGTTGCAAGTGTATATCAATACTTAATTTGCTTCTTCAGTGGAGATTTTTTTACAAATAATAAGTCTTAAACCCAACTCACCCACCTTTAATCTTATCATATTTTTGCCCATGTTCTTCTGTTGATTTTGTTTTATTTATTTTACTTTTTTTACTCCTCCCTAGGAAAGTTTGTATCTTTCTCTTGTAGATATCTATACAGGACTGTGAAACTTTATTTGTACTATATGTAAACTTCCTCTTTTTATGTTTGCTTGCATGTGGTGCAAAAAACATATTGCAGCAGCATGGTGCCGAAGCAGGTTCTGGAGGTGTGGCACTGTTGTGGCCAATATCAGCACAGCATTTTGGGGCATGTGTGATGTCCACCAGTAATGAGGGACATAGCTGGTGACACTAGTTTCGAACATTGCCACCAACTTAAAAGAAAATAGCCGCCTAGATGTGCTCCCCCCACACACACGCACGCATGCACGCATGCATATTGCATGCTAATGCATTCCCTCCCACACACTGTATGGCCGATGGGGGTGCCCAATCCCCCATCAGCTCCAATGTTCCCCCCAACAGAGAAGCAGGTGCCACGCTGGGAGCCCACCCCAGTGTGGCAACAGTCCGTATGGCTGACGGGGTGCCCAGTCCCCTGTCGGCTCCACTGCCTCCCCGCCCCAAACAGCCTTCCTGCTGCCATGCTGGGAGCCCACCCCAGTGTGGCAAAAGTCCTGTGTCATCCAAGAAAACAAAAAGAAACCTGAAAGAGAAAACCTTCCTTCGCTGACTGTCCTGACCCCCGCTCCCCCCACCTGCGCCCGCCCTCTGCGGACCCTGCCTCCCCACATCACTCTCACCCAATACTTACCTCCAGAGTCTGGTGCGATGATCTTCGGTGGACCAGGAACACTTCTGCACTCTTCAAAGCAGACTGCGAACTGAGGAAATGCCGGTAAGCTGTATAATGTAATAAATAGGATGTTTTCAACTTTGCTGCATATCTCAGGCATTTTTTAGAATTTTTTCACCAAATTTTCAACATGGGGTGTTTGGGACCCCACCTCATGAATTCTGTCACTGTCATTTTGTTAATCGGCCCCAAAGGTGATTTCAGAGTCACTGCGCGGAACCACCTTTTGGGACCAATTATAAATGACAGTGTCATCTTCATAAGGTAAACACAAAACCCTATGTTGGTACAGTAAAAATCCCAAAACTGACTGTTTTACGAGCATGCGTCGCCTGTTCCTATGCACGCTAGTAGTTTGCAATTTTCAATATTTTCACTCCAGATTTTCAACATTGCCATTTTACCACACCTCCTTATGAGAAGTACAGCTATCATTTTTCACATTTTGCCCAAAATATGTTTCTGCGCATGTAGTGCACAATGGCACAGTCGGTGTGCGAAATCAATGTTTGGGACAGATTAAGAAAATCACGGTGACACAGTTCATGAGCAGAGGTGTTACAATGTCTATGTTAAAAATTTGGTAAAAAAAGTCCATCTAATGACTGTGTTATGAGCAACCATTGTGCAGTTTCCACGCACCCTCGTAAGTTCATGGATTTCTAATATTTTCAGTCCAGATTTTCACCACTTGCATTTTTCCACACTTCCTTATGATCAGTACAGCTGCCATTTTTCACACCATGGCCAAAATGTGCTTTTGCACTTCCAAAGCAGAAATCCGTGGTCGCTGTGGAAAATCACTGTTCAGGACAGATTAAGAAAATCACAGTGACATTGTTCATGAGCGGAGGTTCCAAAATGCCTGTGTTGACAATCTGCTGTAAAACATCCCCAAACTAATTGCATTATGGGTGTGCGTTGCGCAGTTTCTACACATGCTCGTGACTTCACCAGTTTTTTTTTTATATTTTCACTGCAGACTTTAAACATTGCCATTTTTTCCACCTCCCCATGAACAGTACAGCTGTCATTTTTCACATCCTGTTCGAAATGTGTTTTCACACCTGTGGTGCCAAATGGCGTAGTCGCTGTGCAAAATCAGCTTTCAGATAACGAACTGTTATTGCCACTGTTCATAAGGTGGGGGTCACAAAAAGTCCATGTTGAAAATTTGGAGTGAAAATGCCAACGAACGCCTGAGACGTGAGCGTTTCCGACCATAACGCCCCACCCTGTAGAGACTGATAGGCATCAGGGGTGTGACTTGGGATTCTCGCCTGTAATGCTCATACCATTCCACACTCTGCAGCCAGTGAGAGGCATCGAGGTGTGCCTTGGACTCTTCGGCCCCAAAGTTCACCCCATTCTCCTATACAGCACCCATCTCACCGTATTTCCTGATGGAGTGGGGTGATCATAAGGGCCAAAGACTCCAAGGCACACCGCGATACTTGTCGGTATCTGCAGGGTAGTGTGTGGTGAAATGGCGCATCCGTTATGCCTGACGACCCAAAGGCACATCCCAATGCCTTTCAGTCTCTGCAGGGTGGTGGCGGGGTTGGCTTCAGTTCAATACTTCATTGCCATTCCTATTATGCAGCTGTCTAACTCCTGCACTACCAAAGCCAATGCCAGCAAGCAAACATTCGGCATTGACAAATGCTTGTTAACTTAGTTACAATCCTTTGTACTTCACACATTACTGCCTTGTGACTACTATCTCCCTTTGCCCTGAGCCTCTCTGTCATATACCTATATCTCGTGCTGCTCAGTCACTTTTAACCCTCTTCCTTTCTTCCAAGACTCCCCTTTATTCTAGAATACCTGGTCAGTGCTCTTATTTGCTATTTTCTTTGTTTTCTTTCCTCTACTGAGTCCTTGTCCTCTCCATCCTCACTGGACACACCAGACATGCACCGGAATGCACATGTCTCGGCACGTGTCTCTGCATGTGGCACCACTCACACTGCTTGCTAGACCCCCTGCCTTTATATGAGGCCATGAGCCAGAAGTACTGTATGGTCACAGTCTGCTTTCAGTCCCAAACACTTTGCTAGCACTGAAAATAAAACAAATAATCAGCTGTGAGCTGTACTGATTATAAATATAAGCCCCCCAATAGAGCTTGCTGCAAACAATGTAGGGCTCCCAAGGCTGTAGTTCAGATTGTAGCAGTGTGGAACTACCAGCCTTCAGACATTCCTGGAGATCTGCCCCTCATGACTTGGCAGACAATAACGCCAGCACACGCTATACTTAATGGAAGTGAATGAACAAAGCACAGGATAATCAGCAATCAGTTGCACTCAGCTTTAGCTGCCTGTCTCACCACTTTTGGCAGTCCCACAGGTATGCTATTGCTTAATGCTGCTGCTCACTAGACCCCCTGCCTTTATCTGCAGCCGCGACCCAGAAGTACTGTACGGTCGCGGTCTGCTTTCAGCCCAAACACTTTGCTAACACTGAAAATAAAACAAATAATCAGTTCTGAGCTGTATTGATTAAAAATATAAGCCCCCCAATAGAGCTTGCTGCAAACAATGTAGGGCTCCCAAGGCTGTAGTTCAGATTGTAGCAGCATGGAACTACCAGCCTTCAGACACCTCCTGGAGCTCTGCCCCTCCTGACTTGGCAGACAATAATCCCAGCACACGCTATCCTTAATGGAAGTGAACAAAGCACAGGATAGTCAGCAATCAGTTGCACTCAGCTTTAGCTGCCTGTCTCACCGCTTTTGGCGGTCCCACAGGTATGCTATCGCCTAATGGATCTCTGGATCTCCCTGAGTTTTTGGGCTCTGACTTTATCACTGCTGCCTCCTTCATGGATTTCAGTATTGCGGGTTTGATCTGGTTTACTTTCTGGCCCTTTCAGGGTATAGTGAATTTCATCCTCGTATTCCTTTCTACCTCAGAGACTCTGTTTTAACTAGACCGTGCTTCTTGTAGTGTCGTAGTTCTTAACGGATATGATATTGTTTGCTGCTGCTGGGGAGTGCACCCTAGAAACTTTTCTGTTCATTTGGATGGCGTGAAGAAGTTCACTACTTTGTATTTTGTCCCGGGGCAACTGGACCTGTATCATGATTCTGTGATTTACTACTTGTAATGGATCCCTGGTTATCTTTATATTTTGGTGCAGTTACTGCTTATTAGTTCTCTGAGCTAAGAAGTATGTTTTTTTTATTCCAGACTGGCTTTAGTGCTTTTCCAGTTCTGGGTTGTTGGATTACTTAGTATAATTGTGACTTATTTGTTCAGAGTTGGTGTGATGAGAGCTTTATTAATTTTTTATGACTGATTTATACTTGAATATTGTACCTCCTAGCATTATTATATTAGTGCTTTTTTGTGTTATGGACACGTTGCTCCCATCATTGCATTGATATTAATGTTGTTGGCTTTTTCACAATTTTATTTAGATGGGGTTACTGATCCCATGTTGTCCCGGTTTCCATGTTATAGTCGGGGGGGGGGGTCAAGGGTCTTTAAGTGGCAATGGTAAATTTCTGCTTTGTCCTCATGCTCTGGTCACTTTTTTGAACCAGGCAGCTGATGTACTATCCCACTGTGGGACACTGATGGGTTCCTTTGACTCAGGTAGACAGGATCCTGCTGGTCTCTCTAGGCTTACCTCTGTCACCAGGCCTCCCTAGTTCAGGTGTTGTGGCTTTACTTTACTTTCACCTAAGGCTGGCTGACATTTTTTCCAGTGGTTGTTCACTATCTCCTCTCCCCCCCCCCCACTCTTTTTCTGGGGCCCTTCCTCACTATCTCCATGCTTTCAATTACTTCATTTTGTTACTGATGAATATTTGGCAGGGGGTTAGAGGTTTGTTTCTTGGCTCTTTGTAGGTATTGGCTTTTGGCCTGGAATGTCACCCCTCTCCCCTCCCTTATGTACTCTGTGGGGCATCCTTTGCTTTTCCCTATTGAGTTTCTTCGTTCACATAGAATTTTTGTAGGATCTTTCCCAGATTCAGCCTATTAGATGGTGATGGGGGGTGCCTTTCCCAAGGGCACATCTTTTTATACAGATTTATATAGTGATTGCTTTCTTATGGGGGGTCAGAGTGAGTGTTCTACCTCGGTGGGTATGGAATCATCACAGACCTAAGTCTTTTGGAGTAGAGGTCCTAGGGACTGGAGAGTGGGGTTGGTTCCCTGTCTTAGTTGGCACACTTTGGGGGTTGGATTTCTATCAGATTTGGAGGTATTTGTGGTATTTGTTTTATTGTTTATCCTGCTGTGTGATGTACTTTTATGTGGATACACGGGGGGGGGGTGCTGCATGTGAGATTTCTATTGTGTAAGGAGGGGGTTATGGTGTTTGTTCTATTGCTCATTCCATTGTGTGTTGTGTATTCTTTCTGCGGGGGAAGGTTTTTTTCCTCAGAACACTGTAAGGGGGTGTCTTTACCTTTTTGTTCATCTGTGTAGATGGGGGCCTCTGCTGTTTCCTGGAATATAGATAACCATCATGGCTACTAATTATAACTTTATAACCTGGAATGTTAAGGGAGCCCAAGATAAATTTAACTGCTATATGATTCTTCAACATCTTTGTAAATTACAAGCGCAGATTGCCTGTTTGCAAGAAACCCATTTGAAGAGGGATTTCATAACTTACTTTCATAATGAGTGGGTCAGTCAGGTGTATGGAGCGGATAGCAGCAATAAAAGATGTGGGGTTGTTATCTTAATAGCCCGTGGTGTGGCCTTTCAACTGATAGCTGAACACGGGGATGCAGAGGGTTGTTATATATTCTTACACAGTTGGTTGGGTCAGTGTGAGATACTCCTCAGCTCTAGCTATGGCCCCAACCTTGATACCCCCCATTTTTTACTGAGCTTTGTACCACCCTAGCCTCATTTACTCATCTCCCCATCCTTTTGGGGGGGCTGGAATCTAGTATATTAATCCAATGTGGATTGGTCGGGTGTCAGTTAGAGGGGTCTTACTTCTGGGCAATGAGGCTTGTGAGTGTTGATGGATGGTCTGGGGCTGATGGACCCCAAGGTGTCATCTTCATTTTAACTAATGTCAATATAGTTTTTGTTCCATGTCACATACCTCCTTTTCCTGCCTAGATTATGTCTTAATTTCTCAGGACACAATACCATGTTTGGTTTCTTGTGAGATCCATTTGTTGGTGATTTCTGATCATGCCTCAGTTTCCCTGAAATACACTCTTAGTGGCAAAGAGTAACGGGATAGGGTCTGGAGGTTTAATGCTCGGTTACTACAGGACCCTGATGTCTTGCCCAGACTATACAATTATATCATCTCATTTTTTGAATGTAGCACAGCCTCTGATGAATCCCTGAAGGTTCTATGGGGGGGAGGGGGATGGCTAAATTTGCTATCAGGGGAGAATGTATTAGATTGGCCAGTAAGCATCAGCGACTTCACCATGCTAAAGAGGAGGGTTTGTTACACCATATTTGGACCCTTGAAAGCACTCTTTCCTCAGATACCCCAGAACATGTTTGGCTTGCTTTAAACTCCCTTCACACCCAATATGCCTATCTTCTTCATGAAAAGGAGGAACTTGCAGTCTTCCGGACCAAGGCCTGTTATATGGAGGCCGGGGAAAAAGCAGGGAAACTGCTGGCCCTTCCGTTACATCAACTGGAGGCCACTATGACTATTAAGGAATTGCATGTACCAAGTAACACAAACCTGATTACTCATCTCAGGGATATTGCAGAGACCTTCCATGTCTATTATAGCTCTTTTTAACGGGCAGATCAGTGTGAACCCTCCTTAGTAGAATGACTCACTGCCTATATCTCTCAGATTGATCTACCCTAGATTACTGAGCAGCAGCAGGAGTCTCTTAAAGGTCTGATTACCCAACATGAGGTTTTTCAAGCCATCCACTAGCTGCCCTTGGAGAAGGCACTGGGCCTGGATGGCTTCTCTCACAACTTTTATAAGGCATTCCCTGACAAGCTTACTCCTTTCCTTGCTCAGTTTTTTAACTTCCTGTATTCCCGTGGTTTTACAGACCCTACCCTACCCTACTGGAGGCCTGGATTACCCTCATACCTAAGCCTGGCAAGGATGATGGCTATGTGGAAAATTACAGGCTGATCACTTTGATAAATTTGGATTTCAAAATCCTTGGTAAGGTTTTGGCCACCCATCTACAATGGATGTGGGATAGTCTTTTTGATGTGGAACAGGTTGCTTTTATGGGAGGCAGGGTTTCCAGTGACCATCTCCACAAATTACATCAATTGATCTCCTTGTCCAGAGAAGGTAAGGTCCCTGTGACTCTCATCTCTCTGGACATGGAGAAGGCATTTGACTGTGTCTCTTCGTCATATCTTTTTGTGATTCTTACTCATTATGGCATACCAGACGAATTTATCACTTGGGCTAAAATTCTGGACCAGGAACCAACTGCCTATATCTGGTGCAATGGGATGCTCTCACCTAGTTTTGCAGTCTCCAGTGCAATTTAACCTGTACCTACTGCCCCTACTTCATCAACTGCATCACAACCTCAAGTTTGGGGGATTTATCTAGGTGGAAAGGAGCATAAATTCTTCGCCTTGCGGATGATCTACTGCTTCATTTAGAACATCCTTGGACATCCATCCCGGTGGCTTTGGCTGAAATTCAGCAGTTCACTGAAATTTCTGGATACAAGTTAAATCTGGGGAAAACTAAGGTTTTGGCACTTAACATGCTTGTGAGTTAATGGAAGATTTTGAATTTGGAATTTGAATGGGAGCCCCATACACTTGCGTACTAGGGCATTACAATCTCAAAACAACCTCTGAATTGCTTAAGAATAATTTGGATCCCCTTCTACAGTACATAATATCAAACTAGATCTTTAACGATGGTCCCCTCTCCCTTTGTCATTGTGGGGCTGTACTAGTGTCCTCAAAATGAATATTCTCTCCTGATTACTATATCACCTGGGAATGAATAATGCTTTTCTCCACAAGCAATGGTTTGCTTACCTTCAATCTCTTCTTAATGCTTTTCTTTGGCAGGGAAAAGCCATGCAGAGGACATCCTATAAACTTACAGTCCCTGTAAAGTTGGGGTGGGGGGGCTGAAACTGCCTAACATTTTTCTTTATTATAGTACTCTCCACACCAGTAAATTTTTGCATTGGGTGGCACCGGAGCTGGGGGATATGTCTACCTTGTATGTCCCCTGTTGATTGCATGTTGAGAGGGACCTTTGTGGGACTGCTGGATTACAGCTTTAGAGTCTTCTTTACATTAAGCATACCAGCCTTCCTGCATATCTCAAGATGACTCCTATTTCTTGGTCACTTAAAGCTCTAGTGTGTCTTGCTTCCTACCTTCATTTAAAATTCCTGCTTGATACATTGCAGCCAATGTACGGCAACCCTAATATTCAGATCACTGGATGCTCTATACCCTTAATTTTGGCAACAGGTTGCTCCTCCCTCTGTAGACTCCCTGCTTTTAGGCAGGAGATTTTTCCCTTTTCCCAACTTTTGGGCTCAGTACCAGGTTTCTGGATCCTTGATATTTAAGTGTTTTCAGCTCATGCATGCTATTTCTGCACATGTGGGCCCTGGACCCTGTCCCACAGGGGCAAGGGAGCTTTTAGACACCCTTTCCACTATTGTGGTCCGACCCTACTCTGTTTTGAATTTGTTTAAAATGTTTCAGTCCCTTGATCCAGCAGGGACAAAGGGTATTTGTTATTACTGGCAATCTGCACTTGGTGTGAGTTGGGATGTTAAAAAATAGCATTCTGTGTGAACGGCATTGTACAAGTACATTAAGCAGAATCAGTATCATTTAATCCAATTCAAAATTTTACATAATCTCTATTTCACCACCTTCCACTTGGTCTGGATGGGCAGGTTGCCCTCTTCCACCTGTACCTGTTGTGGCCTAGAGAAGGGAACTTTTAGGTATGTTTTGTGGGATTGTACCAAAGTGCAACCATTCTGAGCTTCTATCCAGGTGCACTTAGATACCTTACTGGGGCTCGATGATGACCACTTCACCCCAGAAATCTATTTAGTTGGTCATTACCACAATACAGTCTTTGGCCCCAGGAGGGGGTACATGGCTTTGGTAGCTATTACTGGCATATTGGTTATTTTTTGGCATTGGCTAGACAACAATGTTCCCTCCTTTAGGGAATGGCATCAGGAAATTCTTCTTGCGTTAATAATAGAAAAACAGACTGCCACTCTTCGGGACAGACCTGACTTGTTTCAGACTAGGTGGGAAACCTTATACACCCTTTTGTCTGTTATCCAGTAGCACTTTGTTGTTCTTTTCCCCTAATGTCTCCCCCTTCATTACTTGGGTTGTATTCGAGTGGCCCCCGTTCTGAGATTGTACATATGTAGGGCTCTGTGGGGGGGTTGGAAGGGGATAGGGTATTGTTGTTAAGGTGTGTATCTTTATTCCTTGTTGTCTGATCATCATTTTCTGGGTTGTACCTATTGTTGATTTTTGTATGTTTTCTTGTAACAGTTGTAAAATCAATAAAGTATATTAAATACAAAAAAATAAATAAATGTTATCATGCCAATGTTTCTAGGGGACAGATTTTTATGTCTGTCCTGCACAATGGCCCCTACAAAACTGAGTACCCCCTCCACGCTGACACTCGAAGGTGGACAGTTGAGATATTTGACTACTCTGGAGGTCAGTCCTGGCCAATCAGTGACCTTGCAACTCCAGTACAGCAGAGGCTCTTCCAATTAGTTAAGGTGCCTGATGTCCATCAAATATGCATCTACCATGTGTTGTGCTGCATGCAAGTTTGCTAATTTAACAGCCTCCTCCTTTTCCTCCATATAAGCAACTCCAACCTAGCACAAAGAATCCAAAAGTGAATTTATTGTCATTTTCTTCTCTTACCAGGCCTGTTTTCTCAGCACATTTAACTGAGGTGATAGCAACACCTGGTCTGTGATCACCTTCATGTTGTGCCTTACCTAACTGTGACCACAACATCTGTGCCCATGGACCCATCTTATTAGTTGATCGGTTAGATGTTGCACCTGATAATGCACAAGTATCAATGACAGACCCTTTTTATGAGGTGAGTCCAGCATGGTGACAATACCAAAATCTGCTGATTGCAGAATTCTGCAAATATGGGTATTGTAGACAAATATATGCAGCATGCAGTCCATTAAGGCACAACTTCACCTATTACCACCTGCTTCTAGCACCAGCTGTACATTTAGCATCTGCCTTAGCACCCTTAGAAGTGAGATGTTCTGATTGATACAGACACTACCTTCACTCACTACCTGCGTGGCATGTTAAGTTTAGAAGGGGGATAAAACCTTGTATAGGTACATCAGAGAGTGAAGGAAGACCAAGAGAGGGATAGTGAGGCTTAATAAAGGGAAGGGGGTGGGCAGAGGGTGACTGTGAAAAGGCAGAGATACTAAACAAATATTTTTGCTCAGTATTCACAAATGAAGAGGAAGAGGTACCTAAACCAAACAATAGAAACACTCTGGATACATGAGTTGATACTAGCCAATTTACAGAAGAAATGGTTCTGAAAGAACTCTTAAAACTGAAGGTGGACAAAGCAATGGGACCTGATGGGATTCATCCCAGAATTCTAAAAGAACTAAGGGTAGAACTAGTGACACCACTGACTACCCTCTTTAACAAATCATGGGAGGGTGGGGTGGTACCTGAGGACTGGAGGAGGGCAGATGTGATTCCACTTCACAAAAGTGGGAGCAGTGCAGAAGCAGGAAACTACAGGCCTGTTAGTTTAACCTCAGTGATAGAGAAAATGATGGAATCACTTATGAAGGAAAGAATTGTTGAGTACCTAGATGCCAGAGGGGCAAAGGACCTAAGGCAGCATGGATTCACAGTGGGAAGGTCATGTCAGATGAATCTAATAGATTTCTTTGACTGGGTGACCAAAGTAGTAGATCGGTGGGGGGGCTGTGGACATGACCTACTTAGACTTTAGCAAGGCATTTGACATAGTCCCACACAAAATATTAATATACAAGTTAGCCAGCCTGGGAGTGGGTCCCAAGATGGTAGCATGGGTAAAGAATTGGCTGGAAAACAGGACCCAGAGGGTAATAGTAAATGGAATCCACTCTGCAGAAAGGCAGGTTACTAATGGGGTACAGCAGGGTTCAGTACTAGGACCGGTTCTCTTCAATGTCTTTATAAGTGACATTGCAGAGGGACTGGAAGGAAAAGTATGTCTCTTTGCAGATGACACAAAGATCTGCAACAGAGATGATATACAAGGTGGGGTGAAAAGGATGAGAAGGGACTTGGCAAAGTTGGAGGAATGGTCAAATGTATGGCAGCTTAGATTCAGTGCTAAGAAGTGCAAAGTAATGCACCTGGGAAACAAAAACCCAGGGGAAGAGTACATAATGGGGGGTGAGATACTAACAACAACAAAAATGGAAAGGGACCTGGGGGTAGTCATATCAGATGACCTAAAGGTGGGCAAGCAATGTGCGAGGGCAGTAAGGAGGGCTGGGGGATACTAGGATGCATAGGGAGAGGCATCACCAGTAGAAAACAAGAAGTTGTTATCCCTCTGTACAGACAGCTGGTGAGACCCCATCTGGAGTACTGCGTGCAATTCTGGAGCCCCAATCTCCGCAAAGACATAAACAGGATGGAGGCAGTCCAGAGGAGGGAAACTAAAATGGTGCAGGGTCTGCACTGGAGGACATGTGAAGAGAGAGACTCAAGGAGCTTAATATGTATAGCCACAAGTAAAGGAGGGAGAGGGGGGACATGATAGAAACTTTCAAGTACCTCAAGGGAATTAATAAAGTCCAAGAGGGTAACATATTTCAGAAAAAGAGGTGGGCAAGAACAAGGGGACACAATTTGAAGATGGAAGGATGGCTCAAAGATAATGTAAGGAAGTATTTTTTCACAAAGAGGATTGTGGATGCATGGAATGGCCTTCCAGAGGAGGTTGTGGAGTCAAAAACAGTGGTGGAATTCAAGAATGCATGGGACAGTCATAAGGCAATTCTAGGGGGTGGAGGTAGGAAGAAGTAGGCTGCTGGTTAACTAGGATCTGCAGCTTATCCATTAGGTAGGGAAATGGGCAGACTGGGTGGGCCAAGCGGTCCTTATCTGCCGTCAAATTCTATGTTTCTATGTTCAGCGGACCTTAGAATCATGATCAGGTTATTCATTAGTCACCAGTGATCTGTTGTTAGACATATTGATATTCTGGAACTGTCACAACCTGTGAGCAGCAGCAAGTATTCAGAGATGACTTTGTACTGTTCTTAGAAGAGCTTGATCATGTAGAGTATCGAGTTTCATATGGGGATGACTTATGTCTTCAGACAGTGGTGAGGCAGCTTGTTCTAAATCTGCAGTTGCTTTACATGGTTGCAGCCCTATCCAGAATGAGAAATGTGGGCACAGATGTGACATTCCAGTCAACATGGACTTTATTTCAGGATATTATAGAAACTCCTGCACTACTAGATTATGACAGTGTTCCATGCACGGAAACCTGAGAAACCCACCATGACTAATGCATTTAATCACATTCAAGATATTCTTGCTTTCAGTGAAACCCAGTTTCAGGAAATGTAGGTGTGGCCACTCATCAATCTCAGTCAAGAGCACGTCTAACATGTTCTCACCTGTGCGTGATCCACCTACACTCTTCATTGTCAGTGAGGCATTCTGATAAATACCTGGAATGTTACTACCACTGCAGTTGGGCTTAGCACAATTTTTCTCCATTCCAGCATCAAATCCTACACACAGTAATTGGGTCCAGTGGGCTGTAATACATAGATAAGAGCTACGAGCTGTTTGGCCACTGGTCCACATAGTCATACTAAGTTGTACGTATGGTGATGCTGACTGCTGCATGATATGTACTACTGTGCGTGTCACAGTCCTATAGAGTTCTGAAATGGCACAGGTGGGGAAAAAGATTTGCAACAGAATCTGCCACTTTGGACAATCACATGCCATTGACCTTCAGAATCCTACAATTTCCAGCATTTCTGTGGTTGCTGCATTTAGTTCCCATTCAGTAGTCCCACCTGAGGCATTTATTCTTTCTCACCTCTGTTTGCATGTGTTCCATAAAATATGCACACCACTCTTCTGTGTGACTGTTACAAGTAAATATTTATGTTGCTATTGGGTTGTGCATTTGAGAAAGAGTAATGTGTCAGGGATGGCCTAGGTTCCATTTGTCTTAGTGGTGCATCTGGTTAGCGCAAACAGAACGGTATTCTGAGTGGCCTGGGTTCAAGTCCCAGCTGAGGCATTTATTCTTTCTCACCTCTGTTTTTATGTGTT
Source organism: Neoceratodus forsteri (assembly GCA_016271365.2). Lineage (NCBI taxonomy): Eukaryota > Metazoa > Chordata > Ceratodontiformes > Ceratodontidae > Neoceratodus > Neoceratodus forsteri. The sequence continues at coordinate 1,058,466,447 of CM057455.1, forward strand.
CCATAAAATATGCACACCACACTCCTGTGTGATTGTTACAAAGAATTTATTCATTTATTTTTTGTTGACCGAGTAAGTGCACTAGACAAATTCTGCCTATTTTCAGGCATGACCAGTGAGAGGCAGATACAGATGAATGCGAAATGACCTTGAACCTGATTAAAATGTTGGTGATATTTTTAGTGAAATTGGGGAAATTTGGCCAGGGCACCAGGAAAATTCCCCTACTCTTTTTTGAGAAGTGGCATGGGATCTTTAACATCCATCTGAACTACCACCAGAACAGGCAGATGCAACCTTGGTTTAATGTCTCATCCAAAAGACGGCACCTCAGGAGTGCAGCACCCCCCTCATGCTGTACCACAGTGTCAGTATTGGGATTTAACCCAAGTGCCTGGTGTGGGAATAGAACCCACAGCCTTCTGATCTCCCAGCCTCAAAGGCAAGTGTGCTACCTGCTGAGCCACTGACATTTACAGATTGGGTGGGTATTTGATATGATGCTCAAACATGCTACTCAGTGTAGGCTGTACCTTTCAGGGTGTTGGGATACCAAACAGATGGACTCTATGCACTGGCAGCATGGCTGGTGGGGTAGCAGTTGACTCAGTGGGGTCATGGATGCTGAACAAATGAATGATGTGATTTATTTGTGTTTTATGGACTGGGGTTATGTGTTTAAGTGACTCTGACTGCTACTACTCAAACCACCCCTGCTACTATGGCTACTACTAGGCAACCCAAGTGATTCCTCCTCTTTCTCATCTCTGTATTAGTCCTCTGCAGTAACTTCTGACTACACTGGGATTGTATCCATGCCACTTTGGGATACCTTGCACAATAAGTATGAGAAGGGAGAAGGCTCCCCTGCAGTTTACCTATGCCGAATCGACAACATCGTTGTCGAAGTTTAGCATAGCGAGATCCCCACTGTTGACAGGTGAAAATTCCCTGTCTAACATTGGAGTGTTTCTCTCAGGGGTCTGCACACCCCATGCCCTCCCCTTCTAAGGATTGTCAACTCTGAGTCAGAGTTGATTTGAAGGGAGTTGACACACGGTGAAAGGGTGAAATTTCACCCTCAGGACCCCTAGAGCGACAATTTCAAAACCTGTTGAAATTGTCACTGTAGTTGCGGGACTTATTTTTTTTTTTAATCGGGCTGTTCCTCCCTCCTTGACATGCACCCCCCTGGAGTTCAGAATCTTTAGATAGGGAGGTGCGGGGGCAATGCCCCCATGAGGGGGGTTCAGGGGGGCGCATCCCTCCCCCCAAATGCACAGTTACCAGTTGCCTTTTAGTTCATATCACTGAAAATGTTTTCATTGATTATGCAGTTTGCAAGTCACTATTATCATGTAGAATCTTGCACTTTTATTTTTTAAAGGCTTGATTATTTATTTCCTTCTTAACTTTCCAATACATCATCTTTTCAATTTTTTGTCATGCGGTCAAGAATTTCAATATTTTTTCAGCCTCTTCAAGATAAATTGAGTAAAGAATTATAAAGAGAGAATCATAATTAGCATTGTCATACATAGTTAATACACTGTTTAAATATTGTCTCCTAGGTTTTGAATAGAGTGGACATATTTTTAAAACATGAGCTATTGAGTCCTGAAAGCCCTTATCACAAGGACAGTAATTATCAATTTGAGCTCCCCTTATTTCTGGCTTTTGATTAAAATATATATATTTAGAGGTGAGAACCTCCAAATCGTGCCCAGGTCGATCACTTCTTGTGTTCTGGTTGAAGCCACATAATTAAATATTCTTCTACTGTATGATTTATTTTATTTTATTTATACCATTGTGGACACTTTTGATTTATGATCTTCTTCATATCTGCCTTCTGTGCCTGGCTAAACAATTTTTTTTTAATTAAAGTATTAAAGTCATAGAGATGTCAATATTTCTACTGTGATCTTGCCAAAGGTGTTGCATTTTTATCTTAACTAAAGTATTATACAATTTATTTACCCATTTTGAATTTAATCCTTCTTTCAATCAACTTATTTTTTCCATTAGACATAGTTTTGGGAAAACATTATGTTTGGAATTATTTATTTTAAGCCAGTACTTTATCAATCGGAGTTCTTCTATAGTGTTAATACTTACTCTTCCAAGCTCTGCCTTGACCATGGCATTAGGTGTAGTAGTTGACACCTTCAACAAAGCCTTATTATAATAAGAGAAGGGGTTTTCCAAATTATTAGAATCATGCATTCCCCAGACTTCAGCACCATACAATAAAATTGGATTAATTTTGACTTCTCCAGCCTTGAGGGCTGGCATTAATGAATTACCTCCATACTGATGATTAAACTTACAGTAAGTAGGTCTTTAGCTGCTATTTATAATCTGTAGTTTAATGTGTCATCCCCAACTAGTGAAAGAAGCCATGTTAATACCAATGTAAATATATTATTTCACTTTTTTTATCGTACAACATTTTCTCGCCTTTCACCTGGCTTAGCCCCATCAGACCGACCCCCCCAGTCCAATCCCCTGGAATTACCTGGGCTTACCTTACATTCAGTCTGGGAGTGGGGCCTGTGGAGAGTCAGTCACCACCCTGCTGATGGCAATGTTTTGTTCTCCACCATTTTCTTCCAAGGGCCCCGGGAGTGGGCATGCATGCATGTGGTGGCATGCATTAGTCCAACAACCCCAGTAACAGCCCCCTTCCTCCCACCCAATTGGCCAAGTGCCTGGCTCCTCTCTTGCCCCATGCTGTCCTCAGCCTCCACCGGCTGGCAGCCATCAGCTGAGAGGAGCCATCCCACCTCCCTGGAGAGGAGAACATGCCTATTGGCAGCTCCATCCAGCTCCGCCCCCCCATTGCCGACCTCTGATGACCTGGGCTCATTTCTGAACCCAGGTTGCCGGTGTGATGAGAGGTTAGGCATCCAGGACTACCTCTATTTTTTGAGCACCCAAATATATTTTAGTTTTTAAGTGGTTATTTAAGTTTTGTCCAAACACCATAACTTTCATTTTACTTGGGTTTGTTTTTAATTCCAATTGTTGACACTTTTGGTAAAATGCATTAATCTTTTTTTGTAGGTGAGACTGAGTGAGAGAAAACAAAACAACATCATCTGCATATGCTAGCGAATGAAGAGATATATTTAATATTTTAGGTTGGTTGAACTGATCTGGTTCCTCGAATTCAAAAAGAAAGTTTACATAAATGTTAAACAGGATTGGGTCAAGCAGACATCCCTGTTTAACACCACGATTAGATTAAAAAACTCTGTGATAGTTCCTTTATTATTATACCTTACTGCAGTAGCTGTCTTTGTATATAATTGAACAATTGGGCAAAAAAAGAGGTTGATCTATCTGCTTTCTTTCTAAGATTTCCCATAAAATATCCATATTAAAGGAATTAAATGATGAACTGAAATCCACATATAAAGTGTATAATTTCATTTTTATAATATGAACATATTTTTCTATTATATTCAAGAGGCAAAAAAATATTGTCAATTGTAGAAAAATTGTGTCTAAATCCTGCTTGGCATGGTGAGAGAAGTGTAATATTATCTATCCAATTGGTTAGTTTATTTAATGGTATTCTCGAAAAGATTTTAGCGCTAATGTCTAAAAGGCATATAGGCTGGAAATTTGCTGGATTATATACGGCCCCTTTCTTATATACTGGAATTATGTTATTCTTCATCCATGATATAGGAATGAATGTATGTGGTAAACATACATTGAAAAAACACATAAGTAAAGGAGTCCAAAAATCTCTGTAGTGTTTATAAATTTACAGGTGAATGTAATCTGGCCCAGATGCCTCATTATTTTATTCACTTTATAATTGCTAGCCCAACTTCTTCTAAATGTGACTTTGCTATTGCTCAGCAATGCTAACAGCAACAATGGCTGGAGGAATGGGGGGGGGGGCTCTTTGGTAAATTCCTGAAATTGTGATGTACACAGCACCATAGGTTCAGCAGCATGACCCTTACTTTTTTCAGGTTCCCATAAAGGGTCCAGATCATCCCCTTTGAGGCTGATAATCTCCTCCTGAGATCTGTCCTCCTCACTTTCTCCACCTTCTATTTTCTTCTCAGCATCCCTGCATGCAACAGTCAGATCTCTCACAGCAGACTGTGAGTCATGCTCAAGTTCAACACCACCATCAACAACAGTTATGGGAACAACATCAACTACAGCATCATGCATCAACCACATTTCCAGAATAAGACAGTTTTTGGATTCTTGGACTTGTCCTATTTTCATTGCCTGTACCACCAGCAGTGCCAGCACCCACCAGCATTGATGCCACTAATGCAGCTGAGAAAAATGTGGCCACACTAATGCCCCCACCATTTGCGTCAACTACTCATTTTTGAGTACTAGTACTACCAGCCCTGATGAACCTGTGGCAGAAGCAGTTGTTTTAGATACAACACCCTTCTGAACCATAGAACCAATGCTCTTCTTGGCAACATCGCTACTGTGAGTGACTCAAACCTTACTTGAGCTTCTCATTCTGGGCATTCTTATATGTAGATTTTGAAACACTGCAGTTAAAATAAATACAGGCAGCAGTAAAGACACTAGAACACCTAAACAGAGCACTATAATTTAAATAACAAAACAGTTCACTGAGCTAACAGTAGCCAAGATAAAAACAACAAAAATACTTTTTTTCATTTTTTTGCACAAACAATGCACAACAGGGAAGAAGGACACAAATAAAAACATGTAATTATAAAAACATTGCTGTCACCATTACAGTAAAACTGTAACTTCAATAACAAAGCAAAATAGCTACAATTAATATACTGTAGTAAAACCAGACTGACAAAAATAATTCAATAAAGCATACCAAGATGTTCTACAAAACTAAAAATGCAAATCATAAAAACCAAAAAAATCAGAAGAAACACTGATAGAAACACCACTAATGCTCAGAGATAGGGCTGCCTTGCTTACTTCTAGCTAGCTAACACAGCTCCCCTCCCACACAGTACTGCTTTAGTACACAAACCAAAACAACTACATTAAAGTAAATTCAGCAGAAAAAAAAATATCAAAAACAATTGCTTATCTAGAGGCACAAGGCACTCTAGACACTTTTTTGAGCAATTTTATTCAAAAGACATCTTGTTCAAAGTACTTTTAAAAGGGTTTGGGGCACAGTGATCCAGAGCAGACTTAACACCAACTCTTTCATCATAAGACTGCACTGAATTCATGGCAATACAGCTCATTGTAATATTATTTAACCCCCAATCCCATGGTACAAGGCAAACTTCACCTGTGGGCCCCAGTGCACAGGTAATGTTAACAAATCTGCCATTTGTGAAGCTTTTACCATGATACAAATTAAAACTTTGCATTGTGGAGTAAATTCATGAATTGAGGTGAATTTGTGAATTTCTCCATAAAGCAAAGTTTTCTATCTTTGCACACCTCTAATCAAAATCGTGAATTCTTTAGTGTTGATTTTGCCTTTCAAACAATGTCTTTCTTGTACAGGTGTAGGCATTGGTTCCTAGACAATGAATCAAAATTGTTAACAGGAAAGTGGAGATCTCTTGCCATGCAGCCATCTTGGTTGTGCCCTTCACATGTGCCTAGAGTCCTCTTTTATTTCTGATCTCTCCAAAGTAATATCACTTTCAATAGTTGCTTATCCACTTGTGCTCTTTCTCTGCTTCCCCAAACCCTCCTTATCCCCTGTCCTTTTCTGTGTTTCCCCACTCCATCCCATGTATTCTTCTTCACAACATCTCCCTAGCTTTTGCTCTCTTTGCCCACTTGCCCTCAATCCTACTAAATGTAAGTCTGGAAGGACTTGTCCCTAAGCTTCTCCACCTCTCTGCTCAAGTCATCTGTTTCCCAATCTGTGCATTGCTCAACCTCTCCTTAATCACCATAACATTCCAACTGCTTGTAAGATGGCCACAATTTCCTCTCCACAAGGATAGTAACCACTCTATCTGGAACTACCATTTTAGCTCCTTCACCCCTGCTCTGGCTAAACTCCAGGAAAAGCTGGTACTTTTGACAGTCTTCTCTTTCCTTGACTATTCCTCTTTCCTTGGCCCTTAAAAGTTTGGATTTAGGAAGACTCACTTCACCATCACCTCTATGCTCAGTCTTACTAACTATCCTGAATGAGATGGGTCACAGAATGAATATCTCTGCCAGTTCTGTAACAGTGCCAAGTCTTTCAGCTGAGGCTCACCCTCTCTTATTGAACAATTTTGCTAGTGCCAGTCCTTCTGACCTAGAAGTAAGCATTTGTTTTTGTGTACAATTTATTTACCCAGAATGGCACAGCTGAGAAGCACATATTGTGTCCTGTGGAGTCCAGGATCTACCCATTTTTGTAGCTCAGTCAACTGGAGCACTCCCGAGAGTCAGTTAGTTGTCATAGTGAGTGGTTCCCTTCTGCCCTTCTCCCAATGAGACAAGTGTCCCCCATGGTTCTGTCTTGGGCTACATCCTGTTCATGATCTCTATAAATCAACAACCCAAAGCTTGTGTCTCAGCAACATGCAGTACATATGTATTCAGGTAAAACTGCACTTTTTGCCTGTGGCCCCTTCTTCACCAAGTTTGCTGTTCAGGTCCAGAAGTTATTTAACAAAGTCCATTACTGATTATGTGATACCTGACACATACCCAATACTAAAAAGACAGTATCCATGGCCTTCTGAGCCAGGCAGTTGCAGGTAGAACTCTAGCTCAATGCTGTCTTCATAACCATAGATGGCACACCACTGGAAGAAGTCCCCTACTTTAAATGTATGGGGGTGTCTCAGCAGTCACCTTGACATCACCATTCAAATGGATGCCATCCATATAAATTTCCTACCCAAACTTGGGGTACTTAACTGAAACAAATCTTGTATCCCTCTCCCCACATGTCAAGAGATTTGAGTGAAAATAATATTCCTGGAGTTGGGTTATGGGGATGTGGTATCCCCAAATCCACCCTGGCCAGACTGGACCCTGTGTTTCATTTCTTCTATTGTTTTACTCTTGACTATTCACTCCATACCCATCATTACTCCCTTTACACCTCCCTCTGTCTGCCCCCTCCCTGGAGGGCTGCTGTCTCTTCTACTGTGAATTTCTTGTTGCCAAATTCTGGTTTGGTTATTGTCCTTGTTAGAAAACATATGCTTACATTATTACCTAAAAAAATCCTCTGAACTTGCATATTTAGTTGTAAGTATTTCAATCTCACACAAAGTTTTACATCATTAGTCATTATTGTGTCTGGAACAGTTTGTTGGGCCAGCTCTGTAAGGCTTGTGAGCCACAAAAAAACAGTAGGGAGTTGATGGCCCATGGAGAATTTTGAAGCCGCTGCACCAGGAGAAGGAGTATGTGAAGCTTCATGTGAGTGTGAAATGTTTACAACAGAATTTGGTAGTCCAGAAGATTTTGCTAGACATTAATGTAAGCATGTTTCTTAACATGAGTTAGCAACAGCAGGAGAACTGTGGAGAGACTGAACTGTATTGAAGAAGAAAGAATACGAGGTTGGATAACATATAATCACTGTTGGTATGTGTTTATACATCACTAAATAAATAAAATAATGGCAAAAAGAGTAAAAGGAAATCAATATACTTTCAGAAAGCTTTCGATTAGCAATGTCTTTTAAATACATTAAAGCAACAATGGAAGAGTTGTGCAGAAACCAAATCTGGATCATAGAGAGGAAAGCAGACTGGTTAATGTACATTGACCACACTTAATATGTAAGGAATAAGACATGACAGAGGGTGGATTATGCTTTATTAATATACTAGGAGGTGGATTGGAGTTCCTAGCCCAGGGCTCGAGACTTCAACCAACACAAGATATATTAACATAGTATAATGCCCCCAGATGGAGATACTTTATTCCGTTTATAAAATGTTTAGTAATATTAGTTTTCAAGCAGTGTAGTAATGTTGTAATTTACTGCTGTATGTTTAAATGATAGCCTTTAGGGCATTAACATAATTAGATATGTTGCAGGAGCTAGGTTGCAGCTGGTAAGCTGCGCTAATTGGGAACAGTTATACTGTGAAGGAGTGGGTTATTTTGCTGCTTTAAATAGCTGTTTCTGACTTTAACTTTCTGTACTTGCCATATGATCTGAGTCAGACCTGGTAGCCTAGGCTTTTGATTAGATGCCATGTGACCTCAGTCAGGTGCACTGCTAGGCAGCTGAGATTCAAGCAGAGAGTTTTTGCTGTCCTTTGTTTCTAGGTAAGTAGATATTGTATTAGCTTTTAGAACAAAGTTTTGTAGAAGTTTTGCTGATAGCTTAGTAACGTATTGTATGCATGTTTATGATTTTGTATAGAATGGGGATACTGGGATGCATAGGGAGGGGCATCACAAGTAGAAAAAGGGAAGTGGTTATCCCTTTGTACAGACAGTTGGTGAGACCCCATCTGGAGTACTGCATGCAGTTTTGGAGACCTCATCTATGCAAGGACATAGACATGATGGAAGCAGTTCAGAGGAGGGCAACTAAAATGGTGCAGGGTATACATCAGAAACCATATGAAAAGAGACTGAGAGAGCTTAATATGTATACCCTTGATGAAAGGAGGGATAGGGGGGACATGATAGAAACTTTTAAGTACCTCAAGGGAATCAACAAAGTCCAGGAGGGTAGCATCTTTCAGAAAAGAGATGTTTATGAACAGGGGTACAATTTAAAGTTAGAGGGGGATAGCTCCAGAGGTAATGTAAGGAAATTCTTTTTCACAGAGAGAGTGGTGGACACATGGAACCACCTTCCTGGAGAGGTTGTGGGGTCTAAAACAGTGGGAGAATTCAAACATGCATGGGACAGACATAAGGCAATTATAGTGGAGGGTTGCAGGAAGTAGGCTGTTGGCTAACTAGAATCTGCAGCTTATCCAGTAGGTAGGCAAATGGGCAGACTGGGTGGGCCAAGTGGTCCTTATCTGACATCAATGTCTATGTTTAATCAAAAATTTGAAATATATTTTTGCATTTATTAAGTGTTTAAATGTGTTTCCTATGTAAACAGCACTGAGGCTTTTTGGGTTTTGATTTGTGAATAGTACGCACTGTATATTTTTTTGAAGTTGTTGGATGGACTTCCTTTAACTTGTGATTCTTGAACAATGTTCCGGGGGGTCATGTGTTCTTTTAATTTAATGTGCTTGATTTGCATTGTGACTCTTTTGACCTTGAAGTATGTAATTAGCATATTGACTGGTTGTGCTCTCGATTAACACACTCTTATTGCATCTTCTGAGCATGAATATCTGGTAGGTTAACTCAGCACCATGTGACAGGCTCTTGACCAATGAGGAGCCAGAATTGACTAGACACCACTTTATAGGTGTATGCATTGGAGGTTTATATTGAGAGAGTAAAACAAACAACATTGTAGGTTTGATTATACTAACGGTGTTCAGGACAGAGCAGCCTGATTAAAATTAAAATAAAAATAGAAAGGATATCAAGGAAGGAAAGAAACCAGTATACAACAAAACTGATTTTATCTGCCAAACACTCTTGTGGTTAACTGCAGAGAGCATGAATAAATTATCAGCACCTTAGAAAAAATTACCAGGAGACAAGCTGTTTTATAACCTCATTTTAATTTTTTTTATTATTAGAAAAGCAGTTTGCTGAAATTAAGAAATTTGAGTGAAGGTGTAATATGCATTTCCACAGGTGTTTAATTGTGTCCAGATTGGTCACTGGAGTTGAATTATATAAAATATCTTACGACAAATGGCAACAAGGATGTTTTTATTTATATTAGATCTACATTAATTCTCCTTGGTGAAGTTGGGAATGTCAAATCTAATGTTGGAGCTTTAATCTGTGAAGAAAAATAAGATTTTTTGTGCCGAGTACCATTCATTTTGTGTTGATATCACTGGACTAACAGTGTGGTTTCTTTTTACAACAGGGGTTAGGACGACAGGAGGTACCATTGGACTACCAAGATAATTTATTTTACATCAGGGATCAGGGTATTAGGAGGGTACCACTGGACTACCAGAGTAATTATTTTTTTTTTATCAGTCATTTAACCAGGAGTAGCACACTAAGCTGAAAGCTTTTTTACAGGAGTGACCTGGGAGCACAGGGAAGTTAAGTGGCTTGCTCAGGGTCACACAGTATGCAAGTGGAAGCTGTGGGATTCAAACCCAGGCCTGGTCTGCTGTATGTCACCAGATTTGCAGCTCAGAACCTTAAACCACTGCACTATACTGCCTCCCCTTCATTTTATGACAAGGATTGGGGCAGTAGGAGTACCACTAGACTGCTAGGGATTTATACATTAGTGTACAGGGATGGGTTGAGGGTGAAGGCAATGGGTGAAGCTCTGCACAATGCCTCCATCTATATAAATTCAGTAAGGCATTACACAGAACTGCTAGTGGCCCCATTATGGCATACAAAGTGACCATTGGCTCCATGCATTACATATGTGATCATTTGCATACAGCCTCTGACTATATCACCCAGAAGCAAAGGTGCTACTCTGTTTAGGATGGGCTAATCATTGGGGTGGTCAGGTCCCGGAGGCACCCTGGGGTAAAATGGGGCCTATACAGATGCCAGACATGTTTGACATTGATTCCCAAGGTTCAAGTGGAAGGAGTGGGCAGGTAGCTGGGGAGACAATGTCATCCACTGGTCCGCTGATGCTATGCAATTCTAGATCGATTAGGAACAAGACTGCTATTATTGCGAATTTGATTGCCTCAGTCACTGTGGTCTGTATCATGGAAACATGGTGGGAGGACGATGCAGGCCCAGTACTGGAGGCATCAGTCCCAGTGGGGTTCTCCATAATGCACTGCCTCAGGAGGGAATGCAGAGGTGTGGGTGTGGCCATCTGTTTTAGATCTGACTTGAACTTCTCCTTGCACCCCATTGGTTCTACCTCATCGTTTGAATGTGTGGCTGTGCATGGAGGTCCAGGTGGAGGTTGCAGGATCCTGTTTGTGTACTGACCTCTGGGGCATGAAGGGGAATTCTCACAGACAGTAGTGGAGGCACCCAGATGACTGATTTTTAGTGATTTCAATGCCTGGCTTGATGATGCACTCTGACATTTGGTCACAACTTCCTCCAGATGATGACCTCACTGGGCCTTGCACAAGCTGTTGCTTCTGTGACCCATAGCCATGGCCATGCCTTGGACTTGTCATTCTCACTGGGGCTTCAGGTCACTGTTCTCAAGATTGATTCAGTCATTTGGTCCAATCACTGCATGGTGGAGCTCTCATTTGGGCCCCCTCCCATTAGTTCCCCCCCTGTTGAGATGGTCTCCTGCCACCCAATGAAGAGGTTGCCCCCAGATGGACTCTTGTTGGCAGTGGATTTTTCTGGTGTATAGGCCACTTGTGTGGTGGGTGCAAGTGAAGCAGTGGCAGCCTATAATAGTGCTGTCATTAAGGCACTCGACTCCATTGCACCGATCCATATATGACCCAGGTCTTCTTGTTTGAGACCTCAATGGTTTGATGGGGCTCTCAAGGAGATGAAGACCAGGGATCAGATGTTGGAGCATTGCTGGCAGAGAACTCAGTCCAAGAAAGACAAACTGGATTTGAGAATTCACAACGGTGAATATCAAAGGGCAATCAGCCATAAAAAGGCAGTGTTCCTGTCCAGGGAGACTGCTGCAGGGAGGAACAGACCAGCTCTCCTTTTTCAGACTGTAGACAGGCTTCTTCATTCTGCCTGCCTGCAGTTGAAAAGAACAACTTCAGTCACTCAGTGCAAAGAGTTCACTCAGTTCTTCTCTGACAGGGTGTCCATCATTAGGACAGAGATCTCTCCAGTGGAGCAGGAACAGCCCTGCAGTGTTGGGCCATGCATTGTCAGAGCAGTTCATATTGTTTCAGGTGAGTTTTGGCTATTGGGGGAGGCAGAGGTCATTGAAGTAATCTCGAAGCTATGGCCCACATTTTGTGAAATGGACCAGGGCCCAACATGTCTCTTAATGGGATATGTTGAGTCCATTGGTCCAGTGTTCACCAAGATCATCTGGTGCTCTCTCTCGGAGGGGTCATATCCAGTTACCTCAACAGAAGAAAGCATCACTTGACCCTGATGTCTTGATGAATTATTGACCTATCTCCAACCTCCCATTCTTGGGTAAGGTAGTTGAGAAAGTGGTGGCCCTGCTGATTGAGGCACATCTTGTGGACAAAGACATCTATGAGCCATTCCAGTCTGGATTTTGGGCCAGACATAGCACTGAAATGGCATTAGTCAGGGTGCAAAATGATCTCCTCAGGTAGATAGATAAAGGAGACCAGTCAATACTCATTCTCCTCAATCTCTCCTCAACCTTTGACACTGTGGATCATACAGTGCTGCTAGATCATCTCAGGGAACTCTGTGGACTCACTGGTACTATCATCTGGTTTGAATCCTTTCTCATGGGCAGGATGCAGAGGGTAGTGATGTGGAATCTCTCTTCCTGCATGAAGCCCCTGCCATGTGGAGTTCCCAAGGGGTTGATCCTGTCACCTGTGTTGTTGGCAGTGTACATGCTTCCCCTGGGTGAGATCATATACAGTCTGGGTTTTCACTGTTATGCAGATGACCCCCAGCTGTATGTGTTGTTTGCTCCCAGGACATGTGACACTGTGGAAGTACTAAACAAATGTTTGGCAGAGGTCCAAGACTGGATGTCTTCTAACTGGCTTAGGCTTAAACCTGACAAGACATAGGCATTGGTGGTACAGCCAGGTTGCCAGTGTGATGAGAATGCTGCTGAGATGGGAACATGTCTTTCCTGGACTCAACACCATTTCCAGCTTCCACTAGAGTGAAAAATCTGGGCATCATCCTTGATGACGGATTAACACTTGAGGCTCAGGTGTCATCTGTCGTCTGTCATCCAGAGTGGTTTCTACCACGTACGGAATGTTGCCCAGGTTGAAGCCTTAATTCTGCCTGGTGACCTGCACTCACTAGTGCATGCTTTTGATATGTCAAGACTCGATTACTGTAATGCTGTATATTTTGTGGTCACTGGAGGAGTTGTCCACCCCTTGCAACTGCTGCAGAACACAGCGGCCAAGTTGCTGATGGGCCTCCCGAGGTCCTGTCATGTGACCCTGGTCCTGTATGACCTGTACTGGCTGCCAGTGAGGTGAAAAATTGTCTTCAATGTGGGCTTGCTCACCTGTGAGGCCCTATATGGGTATGGCCCTGGTTATCTGAGTGACCTCCTTTCTCCTGTCTGCACTGTGTGCTCACTCTGCTCCTCCACTGAGGGCCCCCTAAAGATTCCAAGGGCCAGGCTGAAAACCTTGAGTGACAGTGCTTTTGAGGTGGCTGGCCTGGCCCTTTGGAATTTGCTTCTGAGATCATTGAGGGAGGCTCTATCGGTGGAAGCATTCAAGTGGGGTCTGAAGTCACATCTTTTCAGAAAAGTCTTTGGAGCCCAGCTATAGTTTTATAGTTTTATTTCACTGCTGAATTGTTTTATTATGATTATTTATTTATTGAATTAAATTATAGAATACTGGCATGACCTTTGTGACTGTGTTTTAAAATTGTTGTGCTGTATGTTTATCGCACCTTACCTGTTTAAAGCGCCCAGAGCCTCTGGGATTGGGCACTAAAGAAATACATTTTACTTACTTACCATCACACTTTGCTCCTGGATGTCTGTTGTCAGTTGGGGGGATGCACTTTGCATAGTGCTACCACAGCCTGATATTTGTATTTGATGCCTTATGAATATGGCTTCTTAATGACCCTGTGCTACTTACATAGAACCATAGAAATTGACAGCAGATAAAGACTGCAAGATCCATCCAGTCTGCCCATTTTTTCTGTCTTACAAATGTGCCATAGGCCTTTATTCTGTCAATAACCTATTCATTCATACTCATCTGTGTTGCTCCCTTATGTCTATCCCATGCCTGTTTGAAGCCCTGCACTGTATTCATATTCACCACTTCCTGAGGTAGGCCGTTCTATGCATCCACCACCCTTTTTGTGAAAAAGAACTTCCTCACATTACCCCTTAATCAGCCACCCTCTAATCTCATGATGTGTCCTCTTGTCCTGCTATTTTTCTTATATAGAAACATGTTAGACTCTTTCACCTTGTTAATGCCCTTAAGGTGTTTGAATGTTTTGATTATATCATATCTCTCTCTCTCTCTCTCTCTCTCTCCTTTGCTCCAGGGTATACATATTGAGCTTCGTTAATCTGTCCTCATATGTTTTCTGATGCAGTCCCTGCACCATTTTGGTTGCCCCTTTCTGGACTGCTTCCATTTTGTTAATGTCCTTGTGCAGGTGCGGACTCCAGTACTGCACATGGATCAGATGGTCGTGTCCCAATATGGGGGCCTTGACTTCTACTTTGTGTTTACAGTGAGGATGGGTGTTCAGTTAGCATGATTGGAAATGTAAAAGGTTGCATGTTTTTAAAAAAAAAGATAGCATAATAAAAAAAATGGCCAAGACACTGGCAGAAAATGAAACCCAGGCATGTAGGTGATCATTACACATGATCCTGCTATTCACGTGTATAGATCCTCTAACTTTTAGTCTTTTTTGCTGTTTACTCCAAAGTGATTCTGTTTCCCTTTGGAATCACATTTAAAGTGGACAAAAGAAATCAATAATAAAAAGTAAATGGGGCTCCAGAGATGTCTTTTGGCTAATTAAAAGCATCCCACTGCAACTTCTTAATGTCCCAAAACCACTCAGTTTTGCTTTTGGTTCTTGAACTCTGAGAATTCATGGGGAGACACTCTTGCTTAGTGAAGAGAGATCGCTTGAGGGCCATTTACTCATACTATAAACCAAGTCAGAAATGTTTATTTATTAAACGCAAATCACTTCCACTGGGATCTTTCAGTACCTCTGGTGCTTTTGGTTAATTCTATCAAGAAAATATTACCTTTTGTGTGAGTCAGCTGTGCATCAGTTGTGCAGTTTCTAACTACAAAGTCAGTGAACTGTAGTACTGGTTGGAACTTTTTCCTATACAGTTGCACAGCAGTGCTCTATCAGGCATGTCCAACACACACCCAGGGGCCCCAGACAGGAATGGCTTCATCTTACTCTCTACTGTTTACCTTGCTGCTCGCACTCTACTTCTCTTCTGCACCTGCTGCCAGTGTAACTTCCACCACTTCTCCTTCTGCCAGTGTATCTTTGTGGTGGAAGAGTTACCGACTAGGGCGTTTTACTCAGAGCTGGGACCAGGTCATATGTTTTCAAATGGGGTGGGGGCTGTTCAGGTAACAGTCATACAAGGGCATCATGCATCTATTTGCAATGGTAATAAAGGTCCTCTGTGGCTGGGAGCCATTGCTGCTGGCAACAATATTAAGAAAGCCCTCTAGTAGTAGAAGACACCACTGCATATTGCAACATCTACTGTATGATGCCCCTCTGGTGCAAAGCACTGCCATTGTGAGCTGTAATGCATATATTTGTGTGTGTGTGTGCACGCGTGTGCATGCGCGGCTGTATATGCAGCTATTGATGTGAGGCTGTGTGTTTATAGAAACATAGATACAAACACACAATCTGATGGCAGATAAGGGCTGCTTGACCTAACTGGCATGCCCATTTTTGCTTTCTGTTTTGCTGCAGACCCAACTTGTTCTACAGCGCTATCCCCCCCCACCCCTTTCCTTATACCTGTGATGCTCTTGTGCCTGTCCCAGGAGTTTTGAATCACCCCCAGTGTTTTCACCCCCATCTGTCCCACTGCAAGGTTATTCCCAGAATACTCCACTCTTTCTGTGAAGAAGTATTTCCTCATCTCTCCTAAATCTACCCCGTCCAACTTCATAGCAAGTCCCCTAGTTCTAGACCATCTTTTTTTCTGAAAAATACTCACCTCCTGTACATTATTAAACCCTGTGACGTATTTAAAGGTCTCTATCATATCCCCCTTCCCTTCTCTCCTCCAGGATGTACATATTGACCTCTTTTAGCCTTTCATCACATGGGTTTTAATACAAACCATGCACCATTTTGGTAGCCCTCCTCTGGACCATCTCCACTCTGTCTACATCTTTCTTGAGATGTTGTTATTTCAAGAACCAGACACAATACTCAAGGTTGGGTCTTACCAGTGATTTATACAGGGGCAACACCATCTTCTTCTTTCTGCTGGTGATCCCCCTTCCTATGCACCCCTGACCCCAGCATCACATTTGCCCTCCCAACTGCCTTATCACACTGCCTGACAACCTTCAGATCATCTGATATGATTATCCCCACTTCTCTTTACTGCTTGGTCATTATCAGTAATACTGCACACATTTTGTACTCTGCCCCGGGTTTCTAAGGCCCAAGTGCATTATTTTGCACTTTTTGCATTAAAACCCAGCTGCCATACACTTGACCACTCTTCCAGTTTTTTTTCAAATCCCTGCCCATCCTTTCCATCCCCCCAGAGTGTCCACTCTGTTGCAGATCTTTTTTTTTTTTTTTTTATACTTTCTTTTTCTCTCTCCTGGTATTTCCTACCCTCTTGGTCCTACTCCTTCGGGCCTCTCAATGCTCTTTTGCCGTCCCTTAGATCTGCCCCTAGAGTGCCTCCTCTCCTTCCTCCTGCACAGTGGGGTCTTGTCTGGTGTGGCGGTCTGATCGGAGGGGCCGTCATCCAGGACCGCGAGGGTGATTTTCCCTTGCTTCATCCCCTGGAAAGCGGCGCGGGACTCGTCTGAGAGGTAACGATGGACGCACAGACTCTCATGCTGCCGCGCACGCCCCTCCCCAACCCCCCTACCAAGAGTCGCCCGTCTCTTTTCAGGAATCGGTGCCCACGAATTCCTTTATGGAATGATGGGCGCTTGCGGCGTCCCGGTATCCCACCCCTGAGGGAGGAGGCATCCGTAAAGGCGCTCAATCCTCCTTCCCCCCCCGCCAGCCCCCGGCTCCCCAGGTCCATTACCGAACCCGGGTCTCCAGCGTAGCGTGAGGTGTGGCATCCAGCGCCTCAACCCTCAGCGCCACTGGGCCTGTTGCAGATCTTGATGTTATCTTCAAAGAGGCAGACCTTCCCTTCCAGTCCCTCTGCTATGTCCCTTATAAAGATATTAAAGAGGACCAGTCCTGTCCAGGCTGCCAGCACAGCAGTAGCTCTACTGTTTGCGATGCAGACGACCTGGGTTTGGAAGTAAATCCAGGGTGCCGGAGTTCCGGGCCGCAGGGAGGAGGATTGAGCATTCATATGACTGCTCTCCTCCTCCTCCTCCAGGGGAGAGGGTAGTCAGAGCCCAATGCTTCCCTGGCACCTGGCAGAAGCTGAGGAAAGGCAGCCCATTCCAAGAAGGTCAGGAGGCATGGCAAACTTTGGTGGACTTTGCGTGGGAGTGCATGACATGCACCATAATATCATTCCATGCCACACCTCCTGGGGGGATGAAAAGGGGAAAAAGTCAGGTAGCAGGATGATGAGCCATGCCCACAGGCCCCACACCTGACTACGTGAGGCATGCGAGACCAAGCTAGATCCATTCTGTGGCAGGGCTTGGGGGAACCTCACTGACCATGTCATGGGGGCAAGTCCTTGGGGAGGGCTGGCAGCTACATCCCAGCAGATGTCAGGGTGATGGAGCCAGGGCACTCCTCAGAGGAGGGCTGACTGGGAGGGGAGAGTGATAAAAAAAGAGGATCAGTTCCAGCATTGAACCCAGAGGCACCACATCGAACACCTTCCATTCCTCAGAGCAATCTCTGTCTATTGCTGCCCTCTGTCCCCTATCTCCTAACCAGTTTCTTAACCAGGTTACCACCTTATTGCCCACCTCCAACCTACACAACATGCTTACCAGTCTCATACATGGAACAGCGTCAAAGGCCTTGCTCTAATCCGGGTAGACCATGTTCCTTTGTACCTCCCTGATTGATCTACTTGGTCACTCAGTAAAAGAAATCTATCAGATTAGTTTGGTATGACCTTCCCCTTGTGAAACCATGTTTCTTCATATCCTGTAATCCACTGGGTTCCAGATATTCCACAATTGTTTCCTTTAGGAGTGTTTCCATTAACTTACCAGGCTGACAGGCATACAATTGTCTGCCTCTTCCTTGCTACCACCTTTTTGATGTGGAACTATCTCTGTCCTTCTGCAGTCCTCCTGGACCACAGGGTGTACTGTCACTCAAACCTTGGTATCACTCAGTACCATTTGTACTTTGATTATTCTTTACTTGGTGGTCTAGCAGTTGTGGTGGGTAAGGATATTTCTACTCTGCATCTCACACCCCCATGCCCACTAACCCTAGTGGATGTACCATTTGTACTTACACAATGCACTGGGTTCCCCACTGGAGCAAGTAAAAACATTTAGCTACCTGGGTGTCATCCTGGACAACACTCTAGCCTTCAAAGAGCACATGGACGATGTTGTACAGATCGGTACTAGGAAGCTGGGAGCACTCTTCAGACAAAGTCTAAATCTAACTGAGGAAGCAAAATGCCTGGTGGCATCCAGCTCTGTGCTCTCTTTGATTGACTATGGTCTCCCACTCCATGGGTCAGAAACTGACATGGTCTTAGCCAGAGTCAGGTTGCTAATCAAAAATGCATGCTGGTTTGTAACTAGCTCTCATTAATATACTCACACCATAGAAACATAGAAACATAGAAGTTGACTGCAGATAAGGACCGCAAGGCCCATCCAGTCTGCCCATTTCTTTTTCTACCTTATAAATGTGCCATCGGCCTTTGCTCTGTCAGTGACCTATCTATTCATAGTCATTTGTATTGCTCCCTTATGCCTATCCCATGCCTGTTTGAAGCCCTGCACTGTATTCATAGCCACCACTTCTTGTGGTGTACCATTCCACGATCTACCACTCCTTTCTGAAAAGAATTTCCCACATTCCCCTTAATCGGCCTCCTCTAATCTCATGCTGTGTCCTCTTGTCCTGCTATTTTCTTATATTTAAACATGTTAGACTCTTTCACCTTGTTTATGCCCTTAAGGTGTTTAAATGTCTCGATCATATCACCTCTCTCCTCCTTTGCTCAAGGGTATACATATTGAGCTCCGTTAATCTGTCCTCATATGTCTTCAGATGCAGTCCCTGCACCATTTTGGTTGCCCTTCTCTGGACTGCCTCAATTTGGTTAATGTCCTTGTGAAGGTGTGGCCTCCAATACTGACGCAGTACTCCAGATGGGGCCTAACCAATGTCTTGTACAGAGGATTATTACCTCCTCTTACGACCTGTGATACCCCTACTAACACACCCCTAACACCCCTCAGCCTTACCTACTGCTTTAGAGGTCTGCTTGGATGATTTTAGGTCATCAGTGATGATGATGCCCAAGTCTCTTTCTTCCTTTGTGACTGCTAGCAACTCCCCTCCCAGCCTATAAGTGGCTTCAGGGTTTCTCTTCCCTATGTGCATGATTTTGCACTTCTTTGCATTAAATCCCAGTTGCCACTCTTCTGACCATTCTGCTAGTTTATCCAGATCTCTTCTCATTCTGCCCACCCCATCTGGATCATCTACTCTGTTGCAGATCTTGGTGTCATCTGCAAACAGACAAGCCTTACCCTCTAGTCCATCTGCGAGGTCACTAATGAAGATGTTGAATAGGACTGGCCCCAGGACTGATCCCTGAGGTACCCCACTTGTGACTTGCATCTCTTCTGACTGTATACCATTTACCACCACTCTCTGTTTCTGCCAGTCAACCAGTTTGCCACCCAGTTGACCAACTTCTGACTCCACACCCGAGCCTACCTAGCTTATTTATCAATCTTCTATGTGGAACAGTGTCAAAAGCTTTGCAAGTCAAGGTAGGCGACATCAACTGCTCCCCCTTGGTCCACCACTCTGGTTACCCAGTCAAAGAAATCTATGAGATTAGTTTGACAGGACCTTCCTTTTGTAAACCCATGCTGTCTTGGATCCTGTGCCCCTATGGATTCCAGGTGTTGCACTATCCTTTCCTTAAGGAGTGCCTCCATAATCTTGCCCACTACTGAGGTAAGACTGACCGGTCTGTAGCCTGCAGCCTATATGCCCTAACAAGCTGGCTCCCGTTCTCTGCCAGGCTCCGCTGTCAAAAAATCTTATTGGTCAAGAAAGCACTCCTAGGCTTTACACCACCCTCCATTAGCTGACTTATGAGGCCTGTTCACAACACCTACACCACATGGAGCATGACCTGGCAGGCATCAGCAACCCCCTATGAAGAACAAACCTTGGTCAGCACTCGTTCGCTAACAGGGCAGCCATGTGGCTAAATGAACTCCCTGCCAACATAACCAGTCTAACCAAGATCTCACGATTCAAACAGGATCTCAGGGCTTATATTGCCCAAAGCTCAGCTTGCTGCTGCCCTGACCTGACCTGAACAGGGGTGGCATAAGCATGCTTCTGATCATACTTTGTTAAATGCAGCCTTCTGCCTATGTTATCATTGTACTTATACCTTTCAGCATTTTTAACTCTTGGCACTTCATTTCAGTCCTACCCTCGAGCCTTTTCCCCTCCACCCCTAAGCCCTGCTTCTTCTCTGCTCATGCAATTTCAGGTTCTTCCCTTGCTCCTCCTCACCTTCCCTCTTCCACCCTCCACCCATTCTCTTATCTCATGCCACCTCTTTTGTCACTTCGTCCCCTCCTTCTCCCTATGTTTCTCTCTCTTACTGCTCTCCCACCCATATTACTTTCTCTCTTGGGTTTTCAGCAAGGCCTGCTAGGCTGCCCCCTCTCCTGAATAAACAACACCTCTTCTCCTTATACTATTAATTTGTCTTTCTCCCCCTCACTTCACCAGCACTCCCCCTTCTCTCTGGTCTCACCCCATTTCCCTCCTTCCACCTCCCATCCTCTCATCTCTCTATCCCCATTATATCCTTTGCAACTCCACTCCTTCCCTCTCCACCTCCTGTGCAACTCATCTCCTTCTCCCTCTTGTTGCTCCCATCCCCCACCTTACACCCCATTACTTTCTCTCCTAGATTTTGACAAGGCCTCCAAGGATGCCCTGTCTTCTAGCCCACTCTATTGTTATATTGAGCAACATTCGATGCTATTTTGATTGCTTTTGCTGTATTATTTTTTTTTAAGTATATTCTTGATGTCTGCTATTTACTTCTCTATTGTTTACCTTGTTTTGTTTTTGTGCTACTGACGTGGAACCTTTGTAAATGAGTTGTATTGCTCAAAGATGTTATATTCCAAGACCCACTAAATAAATAAATATGCTATTAC
Source organism: Neoceratodus forsteri (assembly GCA_016271365.2). Lineage (NCBI taxonomy): Eukaryota > Metazoa > Chordata > Ceratodontiformes > Ceratodontidae > Neoceratodus > Neoceratodus forsteri. The sequence goes on from CM057455.1 coordinate 1,058,487,653, forward strand.
CCGATCTTCTTACAAAAGAGTAGTTATAATATAATGTATTACTTCACAGTTAACTACTTACTGCACGTGGATTATTCATTTGTATGATAGTATACCATACCAATCCTATATTACATACAGTAGTAGCCACAGACATGGTCAGTTTTTCCAGATATTTCGCAAAATTTCTAAAGAGTTTCTCTCTTCTGCCCCTACTTTGGAAATGTAGAAAGCAGAACATTTCTCTAGAAATATCACAGACATTTCAGGAAATATCTGACCATGTCTTTGGCTATGAGTGTATGTAGCAATGAATAGCCCTGCAATGAGGCTCTACTTGAGCTATTTATTGAATCTGTATTGAATATGTACCCTGCATTGAATCTGTATTGAACATGTACCCTGTATTGTCTACTGTACTGTTTCTCACTTGGCGTGGTACCCTTGCAAACGAGCAATTTTGCTCAAATGTTGTATCCAATTATCTTCAATAAACAACAAACGAAAACAAAGTAGTGCTTACTTCAGTCTAAACTGTCTCCATCTGTTAGCAATGCACAGAGTCCTTATTTGGCAGTATGGTCCAGAGCAAGTATCCTATGCTGATAGTACATGGAGCTACGCAATGCTCTTCTGAATGTGGGAAGTGCACATGTGCCCCATTTTCAACCAAAGATGGGGTGCAAGTGTTTTGAATAAGTGGTGGAATGCCCCTTTAATAAGAAGTACATTCAGTTATGACTGTAATACAATGTTAAACGGTCTGATTGAAATAAGCGATGTTCTTACTGAGATGTTCAATGTTATAAAGGAATAAAATATATCCTGCTTTCTTCCTTCCTTCCTTCCTTCCTTCCTTCCTTCCTTCCTTCCTTCCTTCCTTCCTTCCTTCCTTCCTTCCTCCTCCTCCCTCCTTCCTTCCTTCCTTACTTCCTTCCTTCCTTCCTTCCTTCCTTCCTTCCCCAGGATGCTTCTTGATATAAGATTAATCCTAATCTCAGTGTAGCTTTTTTTTGTTTGATACAAATGTAAGGGCTGGTTACCCCTGTGTATAGGGGTATATGGTGGCAGCTTTCATTAAAAGGGCACTGGCCTTATGCCATGAAACATTGTACCTTTCTCCTTCCTTTTGTCGTTACAAGTTGGGGCAGATTGGGACCAGGTGCACCATAACACATATGTAGGGGCATCATTAACATGAGACCATGCACAAACAAATGTCCATACCAGTGCACCCCTTATGATTGACACCCCGACAGCAAAACAGGAAAAAAGACCATTACGGTGACAGTCACTGTAATAGTCATTTTTGTGTGTTTAGCCTTCCCCCAGTGTTCGGCCCCCTCCCCAAACCAACTCCTACCTGCAGTTGGAATCCTACAATCTGGGGGGTGTGGGGGGCAGAGCCACAGAAAAAACTGTTAGAATAGGCTGCACAATACCTGCGTTGGTACTGTGCCGTCTCTGTGGGAGGAGTCACCATTTTCACTGTCAACCTCCCTTGGTGCTTCCTGTCCATACTAGGAGCTGGGTGTCAAGCAGGCTACATGTTTGCTTGCTGCATTGGTTGTACACAATATCTAAGGACATTACCCTTGCCACCTCATGTCAATCACTGTGCCATAATTTCATTGTTAAGGCATGTGCAAAGTGATGGCTCCGTGTCAACACATCGACAACATTGTTGTCGACATGCTCGACAGATATGGAAACAATGCCAACCATTGGCAGTGTTTCCTTGAGAAAAAAGCTTATTTTTCAGAGGCTGCCTGCTTTATCTCTATTTAACCAACTCCAAGTCAGAGTTGGTTCAGGTGGGGGTGAAACAATGGGAGTCGCGGTGTTGGCATACAGTAGACTGCCACAGTAACCAATCTCGACCTGGTGAGATTTGTCACTGTGGTGGTGTTCGCTGCAGAATTGTTGTTGTGGTGGTATGCTACCCAACGTGATTACTGCCTCCAAAACTGCTCCTGTGCATACTGTACCATGCTGTTTTGTAATTACACTACCTCTTGCTCTGACTGGGCATCTGACTACTGCTTCACATGATAACCCTCTCTCCCATTTTTGAGGTCCCTTGGGCATTTGCACCCAGAAGACCATTTGCTTGGTAGCACCCTTCATGGCAGTTCAAGCACTACCCTAGGGCAGCTGAGCCTACACTTATCTACTGTGCTAGCATGGGGAATCACACAAAATAGCCACCAGAAGCAATGGAGCACTCCTAAGTTACCAGGTAGTTGGTTTCTGCCATTCAGACATCACATTGATAACCCTGGTAGAGCATCATATATGGCTCCCATACTCAGCCTAACTCCATGGGACTTAATTGACTCCAGCTCTTGCCAGGTCCCTTATCCTGATGACCATTAATACTAAATTCACTATTCAACCTTGAGAATAAATTGACTTTCACTCTCCTTTCCTCCTCTGAAGCTCTACCATGCAAGATGTAATTGCAAATTGCTCCCTCTCTTGCCTTCTCCTGATGGGAGTAGATCCACAAGGATCCCAGTACCCTCTATTTAAAGGAGGCCTACCACTGCTTCCCTGTGCTTCTCAGGTCTAGATGGTCAGTCTCTTGGACAGGACTCTTGCTGGGTCTCCCTCCTTTGCTGATGGCTAGGGTGTACCCCTCCACACCCCAGAAGAAAGTGATGAGACATGGGGTTCCCACTCCAAGGCTCTTCCTGTGTCAAAACTGTATAATCTTAACTCTCCAGTCTGGAACCCTGGAACCAACTCCACTCAACTCCCTGTCACTCAGCTAACCTTCCCTCTTATGGTGTAAAGTGGGAAGTACAGGGCCATGCATATTCATGTTTGGGTCTCCCACTTCTAGCTGAATTAAAAACCCAAAGCACAAACTCCCAGCACATTCTCTCCTAGTTGAGGTTCACTAGAGAGTAACTCTCAGGGTCTGGCACAACCCTGTCACTGCACTCTGTAATCTAACTCAAGATGGAAGAGAAGATAGGCTGGTTACATAAACACATTGTTTTAAATAAATAACCAAACAATACACCCTGACCTACATTGCTTCATTGTATTGCTTCCTATTTTGCCTTCTCAGAGGTGTTAGTCTTAAATCAGCATGAAATGTTCTTCTCTGTTATGAATTGTTGATTACATAGTAACCTAACAACATGGCCAATTTAGGTCAGAAAGGCCTCTAAGACCACCGTGTCTGTCCCTGCTTTATAAGAAGATATAAATGAGTATGCTGTGCAAAAATGTGCTAACTTAAAGGGGTTCCCTTTTCTTGTACTTTGCATTGTTCTCTCCCCAATAATTCTATAGAATTATCTCACTTCTAACAGGCAGAAAACAAGCAGCAGCGGGAACCAACTCACAGAGGTTTGGCCTGTCCATCTGGCTATATTTTTATTTGGAGTTTGGTGACCTGGTAGTTACACTAAACAACTGAATGCTTATTTTCAGGTACAACACAGAATAGTCATATAGAGAACAAGGTTCTCAATGGATTGAGTGGGAAGCTAGCAGCTGGACTCGCAACCTCCACCAGTCCCCTTTGGGTGGTCCTATTCAATGCCAGATTGATTAGGAACAAGACTGCAATTATTGCGGACTTCATTTACTCAGTTGATCTGGCTTGCAGGGGGGGATAACACAGGTCCAGTTATGGAGACATCGGTCCTGGCTGGGTTCTCCATGGTGCACTGTCTGAGGAGGGAATGCATGGGTGGGGGTTGGGATGTGGCCATCAGTTTTAGATATGTCTTGAACTTTTTCATGCACCCAGTGTGCTCCACTTCATCGTTTGAATGCATGGCCATGTGCAGGAGTCCAGGTGCAGGCTGTAGAATCCTTCTCGTGTACCAGCCTCCAGACACAAGGGGGAATTTATGCAGGAAGTCATGGACTTCATTGCTGACAGGGTGTTGGAGTTGCTGTGATGGTTAATTCTTGGTGACTTCAATGCCTAGGTCGATGATGAACTCTCGAATTTTGGTAAGGAATTCCTCTGGATAATGAGTTATTTTGGTCTTGCACAAGCTGTTGTTTCTGTGACCCACAGCCACTGTCACACCAACCTCAGGATTGATCTGATCATTTGGTCAGATCACTGCATGGTACAGTTCTCATTCGGACCCCCCCCTTAGTCCTTTCTATGTAAAGATGGTCTGCTACTGCCCATTGAAGGGGTTGTCTTCAGACAGTGCACCCCTTCAGGTCAACACCCTGGTGGCAAAACACAAAAAAAGACCATTACGGTGACATTCGCTGTAATGGTCCTTTTTTGGTGCTTCACATTCTGCCAGTGTTTCACCCCCAGCCAGACCAACTCAGACCTGAGTTGAGAATCCTAGAGTCTGGGGGATGAGGGGGGCAGATTCCATGGGGTGTGGGGGGCACAGCCCCCCACAGAAAACACTCACTGCATGGGCAGCACAATACTGACATTGGTATTGTGCTGTCTCTGTGGGGGAGGTCAGCATTTTTGCTGTCGACCTCCCTTGGTGTTTCCATCTTCAGAGGGACTGATGGTGGCATTAGATCAATCTGGTGTGAATGTTGCCTGTGCAACAGGTACAGGTGAGGTGGTGGCAGCCTAAAATAGTGTTGTCTATAAGGTGTTTGATTCTGTTGCACCACTACGTATACGAACTAGATCTTCTCACTTGAGACCCCATGGTTTTAAAGGGCTCTCAAGAAGATGAAGACCAAGAGTCGGAGGTTGGAGCATTGTTGGTGGAGGTCTCAGTCTCAGGAGGACAAACTGGCTCTAAGAATTGACTATGGTGAATATCAAAGGGCAATCAACCATAAGAAGGCAGTGTTCCCATCCAGGGAGATTGCTGCAGGGAGGAACAGACTGGCTCTACTTTGCCATACTGTAGACAGGCTTCTCCATCCTGCCTGTCTGCAGCTGAAAAGAGCATTTTCAGTCACCCAGTGTGAGGATATTGCTCTATTCTTCTCTGACAGGGTGTTCTCCATTAAGGCTGGGATCTCTCCAAAGGAGAAGCTGCAGCCCAGCAGGGCCATGTCGAGTATGTCCAAAAGTGCTCAGGTTGTCTGGAGCGGGTTTAGGCCAGTTGGGATGTCAGAGGTTTGCAATGTGATTTCAAAGCTGTGGCCCACATACTGTGAACTGAACCCAGGCCTGACTCATCTCTTAATGGAATGTGTTGAGTCCGTCAGTCCAGTGTTTGCTGAAATTGTCCTGGACCCACTTTTGGAGGGATATTTCCCCAGCACATTGAAAGAGGCCATCTCTGTACCGTGACATCTTGGTGAATTATAGATCAATCTCTAACCTCCCATTCATGGGTAAGGTTATAAAAAAAAGTTATGGCTGTGCTGATCGAGGCACACCTCACAGCCTATGACATCTACGAGCCCTTCCAGTCGGGGTTTAGGTCATGGCATAGCACCGAAAAAGCATTAGTCAGAGAAGAAAATTGTCTCCTCAGGGAGCGAGATAGAGGGGAGTAGTAATTACTTGTCCTCCTCGATCTCTCCTCAGCATTTGACACTGTGGACTACTCAGTGTTACTGGATCACCAAAGGGAGGTCTGTGGACTCACCTATATTGCCATCAAATGGTTTGATTTCTGTCTCATAGGCTGGACATCAAAGGTAGTAATGGGTATTTTCTCATCCTTCTCCAAAGCCCCTGCCATGTGAAGTTCCCCAAGGTTTGATCTTGCCACCTCTGCTGTTTGCAGTGTATTTGCTCTCCCTGGGTGAGATTATTAGATGGTACGGATTGAGTTTTCACTACTATGCAGATGACACCCAGCAGTACATCTCATTTGCACCAGGGACAAGTGATGCTATGGAGGTGCTAAATAAGTGTCTGTCCGAGATTCAGGACTAGATGTCCTCTAGCTGGCTGAGACTCAATCCTGAAAAGATGGAGGTGCTGGTGATCGAGCCTGGTCATCAGCAAGATGTGGGTGTGGCTGGGAACAGGGTTATTCCTTGGCCCAATCCTCTGGCTACATCTCCCAAGGTGAAAAATCTGTGTGTCATTCTTGATGATGGACTTACACTTGAGGGTCAGGTGTCATCAGTCATCTGTAGTGTTTCTTTCCATTTGAGGAATGACATCCAGATCAAAGCCTTGATTACAGCTGATGACCTACCCCCAGTGGCACATGCTTTTGTGATGTCTCAACTCAATAATTGCAATGCTACGTACCTCGGGTCAGTGGAGGGTTTCTCCGGTGCCTGCAACTGGTGCAGAACACAGCAGCCAGGTTGCTGACAGGCCTCCCAAGGTCCTATCATGTGACCCCAGTTCTGCATGTACTACACTGGCTGCTGGTTAGGTGGTGAATCATCTTAAAGGTGGGCTTGCTCACCTATAATGCCCTATATGGATTCATCCCTGGTTACCTGAGTGGCTTCCTAACTCCCATCCACTATGTGCATTCGCGCCGATCTTCTATCGAGGGTCACGTAGTGGTTCCTTGGGCCCCCCTGAAGACCTCTAGAGACCGTTCATTTGATGTGGTTGGCCCTGTATAGTGGAACTCACTTCCAAAAACTTTCAGTGGTGATTTTTAAGCAGGTTGTGAAGGTGTATCTTTTTAAGGAGACATTTGCAGATTGTTTATGAGCCTTGGAATAAGTTTACTAGTGAACTTTTTATCTTGTATCTGGTTTTATCTAGGTTTTAATTGTTGTTTAGTGTTGTTGTATTGATCTATGCTCTGACTGTTTTTCATTCGAACACCTGCCTACCTGTACAGCACCCAGAGCCTCTGGAATGGTGCACTTAAATAAAATTTTACTTTACTTTACTAGTTCAAAAGCAGATTGCAATCTAACCTTCAGATGGCCTGGTTGCTCCATCAGCAAATATAAACAATACTGCATTTAGAAATTTAATTAGACAAAACCCACTCCACCGCATTCCTGAACCCACCATGGTCGCATCTGATTTCACCACAAGACTTTTAGCACTCAAAAACAGTCAACAGAAAAGCTTTTGGATGGTGTTTGTTTTTACCCACTATATTTAAAAAGTTGTGCAGTCTTTAGGTTTACCACGTTGCTTTGTAGTCTGTGAGTGCTTTCTACATTGCTGACTAAAAGTACAAAACAGAAGAAAAACAAAAACTGTAGACATGGAAAAATCTGCAGTTTTGGATCAACAACAAATGTCCCTCTGTTTTTTTTATAGAATAATAACTAATGTTGTTGCAAGTCCATGAGTTGCAGACTGGAGGTTGAAGGAAAGGGCATTGTACTTTCGTGTTAAATTAATAAACATATGCTATCAGATCTAAATGACATAATATTATTATAGTGTATGGTAGAATGTTGTTATGGATAGAAATCCATAACTAGAATGGAGTTGTTATGCTGCAGTAGCTATGTCATCACAGCTGTTATTCTGCACTAGCTATGTCACTACTGCAGCATAACAACTTGGAATGCTGCCACATAGTTGCTTTCCTTAATCCAGTTAAACTGGAAGTTGCAGTTTTTAAACTTGAACTTGCAGAAACATCTGTAACACCTGTGACCAGTTAAAAAAGAAAATGTTAACATTTCTATTTGCGCTGTTGTCTTCTTTAAGCTGGTTTGTGTGATTTTCTATGCTGTGACTGCCCATACCCTATATAAAAAAATTGTGTATGAACAGTCATACTAGCTAAAGAAAATTCTGTATCTTGAGGTTCCTTTGGTAACAAAGTACCTCTCGAGCTGCGCTCTCGATGTCATCAGTTATCAAGGAAACCTCGCGATACAAGAATCTCCTTGTTCTGTATGACTGCTCATACACAATTCTCTATTTTACATTCCCTGTGCAATGAAGAATCACAGGCTATGAACCTGTGTTCTGGAACATCAGTAGTGCATCCTGTAGGTTTTTGTTTAATTAGAAAGAAAAAGCTGTAAGCACTCCTTATACAAAAAAATGCTCTGATGCCAAACTTTATGCAAACAAATGATTTATTGTAAGAAATCCAAAAGCACTTGTTGTCAATGCATTTCAGCCCAGCACTAGGACCTTCATCAGGAAGTTTTTGTTTAATCACTATGACATCATTTGGAATGTGATTCTCCCTTCCAAGGTTTGTCTTTTATGTGCTTTCAAAGACAAATATGTGTTGATAGACTCATTCTTTTATTATGTTGTCTTGTGCAGGTGCAAGGAATGTCTTACGGTAGGATTAGCACAGTGAGAGGTGTGTCAGTGTTGATGAATGCAGGGCATGCTTTAGTAAGTGAGTCCCTCATTCCCCAATTAGCCAGCATGCTAGCACTGATGCAAGAATTATGTAAAGTGCCAACAACTTGAAAGAAATGTACTGCTGCAATCAGAGACAAAAGCTCATCATACAGTGGCAGAGATGACACGCCTCCCATACATGCCTTTCCTGGTGAAACATTTCAGTAAGCATGGCAGCGGCAGCTGCTGCCACACAATCCCCAAACACAGCTAACATCAGGTGTTCAATCCTCATGTCGGCATGTCCCCCACCTCCCCACATTGTGTGGCACACTGGGAGCCCACTCCAATGTGCCGCCACTCACAGAAAGACGACTGTGTTGGCATGTTCCTCCCCCCATCCCCATTGTATGGCATACTGGAAGCCCACCACAGTGTGGCCAACATTCCCCCCTCAAATGTTATGGAGCACATTGGGCCCACCCAGTGTGCCCCAGCATTTGTTTCATTTCACCTGTAAAGGAACAAAAGCGATTCATTATGTCCGTTTTTTTGTGTACCTGAAAAAGAGAACTGTCCTGGTCTCCTATGTGGTGCCCTCCCCAACTCAACCACCCTCTGCAACTCCTAACTCTCCTACACCCCCTTACTCCCAAACTTACCTCCAGAGGTCTGGCGCTGCAATCTTCAGTGGAGCGGGAACACGTCTTGACTCTTCAAAGCTGAACTGCAAAATGAAGAAATGCCAGTAAACTGGATAATGGCATCAATTGGGGGGGGTCACCTTAGTTAGATATCTAAGCCATAGTTTTGAATTTTGGCTCCAAATTTTCAACATGGGGTTCTTGGGACCCCATCTCATGAACACATGCATTGTCATCTCGTTATTCAGTCCTGAAAGGTGATTTCACGGTCACCGCTCAGAATCACCTTTTGGGACTAATTAATGAAATGACATTGCCACTGTTCATGAGGTGGGGAACCCAAAAAGCCTATGTTTCAAATTTAGTGACAAAATTCTATAAAACGATTGTGTTATAAGCATGTATTGTGTAGTTTCCACGGACGCTCATAATTTCAACAATTTTTTATATTTTTACTCCAGATTTTCAACATTGCATTTTTTCACACCCCTTTATGAACAGTACAGCTGTCATATTTCTCCTCCTGCCCAAAATGTGTTTTCACACATCTGGCACACAAAGGCATGGTCGCTGTGGGAAATCAACTTTCAGGACAGATTAACAAAATCACAGTGCCACTGTTCATGAGCAGAGGTCTCAAGACGTGAATGTTGAAAATTTGGTTAAAAAATCCCCCAAATAATTGTGTTACGGGTGTGTGTTGCATAATTTCTATGCACGCTTGTGACTTCACCAATTTTTCATATTTTTACTCCAGATTTTCAACATTGTCATTTTTTTACACCTCCTCATGGACAGTACAGCTGTCATTTTTCACATCCTGCCCGAAATGAGTTTTTGCACCTGTGGCACCAAATGGCACAGTCACTGTACAAAATCACCTTTTGGTTAATGAACTGATAGTGTCACTGTTCATGAGTTGGGGTCACAAAAAAGCCCATGTTGAAAATTTGGAGTGAAAATACCAGCAAATGCCCAGGGTGTTAGATTTTCAACTGTAATGCCCCACCCTGTTGAGACTGACAGGCGTCAAGGGTGTGACTTAGATTTGTCAGCTGTAATGCTAACACCATTCCACCACCACACCCACCCTGCAGCCAGTGGCATGCATTGAGGCATGCCTTGGACTCTTCATCCTCAAAGTTCACCCCATTCTCCTTTACTGTACCCTGCATATCTCAGTGAATTTCCTTATGGAATAGGGTGACTGTAAGACCCGAAGACCACAAGGCACACTGCGATACTTGGTGTCTGCAGGGTAAGGTGAGGTGAAATGGTATGAGCGTTATGGCCGATGAACCAAAGGCACACCTAATGCCTGCTGTCCCTGCAGGGTGGGGGGTGGAGTTGATGCTAATTCAATACTTCACTGCCATTCCTATTATGCATCTCTCTAACTCCTACACTACCAATGCCAATGTCAGCAAAACAACATTCAGCATTGACAAATGCTTATTATATGTGGGACTGTATTTGTTACACTGCTGATACAGCAAATATGCTACAGTGATATAAATTATGAAACTAAGGCTGCCATGTCAACAAAGGCTTATCTAGAGGTCCATTTGATATCAAAGATTTTCTGTCTGTACTGTATATCATATGTTTAAAATATATATACTATTATAAGATTAGTTTAAATATGCAATGTGATCTGCACAAAATGTGTCATTTTTGTCTACAGCAATATATCTTGATTTCTCTTTCTGAGCTTTCTTGTTATTTCCTCGGTTCTGGTCTCAAAAAAGAGGAAAACAAAGTACTGTTTGAAGCTTTCTTTTCCATGTGATGACTGATAATAAAGAGTATTTATACTTTTCCAGTAAAGCTGCACATCTGAGAGGTTTATCTATTGGAACATTGATTTTTTAGGGTAAACTCTAATTTTAGTATGAACAAGTAAACTTGTATATGCAGTGCTTAACACTGCTATAGAAAATCAGGTCCTAAGTATGTTAACCAAGGTTGGAATTATCCTGTCATTTCTACAGGAGTCTTTTCCCTTACATACAGGACCCAAATCACTAATTTCTGCAAAACCACTATAGTACCCATCTGAGTCTTTTGATGAACTGTGATAGACTAGTCCAATTTAAATAGATATACTGTACCACAACAATCTGCACATACTCAAATACTGCAGACAAGGCCCTATTCACAAAAGGTGTGGATGGGATACATGCCACGTAACCCCAATGCATAGCCCCTCTGCACCCGGCTGCGCACACTGTGCCCCATCCATGGTATTCACCACACAGATCTGCCCCTGCCTATGCGCCTGATCTCCGGCCAAGTGCGCAGCTCTGCACTGGAGTGGGCAGGAGGTGGTGCAAAGGCCGCAGTAGCACTCCATGCGATCCACAAAACTGCAGAGTGCTGCACTTGGTGGCTGGTGGTTATGCAATCTGAGGGCACTAGTAAACCCATGTGGCCGGTTATGTATCCTAGGGATGGAGCTACCAGCCACAGCAGACATGGCAGGAAGCATCGGTCCCCCCAGTAGGGATGCCCCTGCCATTGAGGCACACTGGTGGGCTGAGGACAGTCGGATAGTATTAACACTCCCACCACTGTGACTGGTGCTCAGCATGCCAGGACCAGCATGGTGCCCTGTGGGTGCAATAGATCCACTCCAGGACCCAGTCTGGGCAGCTGAATGGCTGTGTGTCCAGGTCCACTGCCCCACACCGAACTGCCCCAGCAAACCTGCACACCGGGGGGGGGTGGGCCACATAAGGGAGCCAGGCAGGGGCCAGTGTTTGTGCATCCAGTCCCTGCACAGATCTCCCATGGGTGTGGAGCTGTGCGGGGGGAATACATGCCATTCAGGCATACCCCCTCCCTTGTTAGCAAATAAGACCCGCTGTGAATGGCTTACTGTGTGACCCTGAGATAGTCATTTGAAACATAGAAAATACTGGTAGATAATAGAGAGCCTGTGATGGAGTTCAGCACTTTCTCATTCCTTCCACACTGGCGCAGCTACAAATGCTAGAGCCAAAGCATTGATGGATGGGCAGATCCAGGCACATGGCCAATAGGGGTCACAGGCATTTGAAAGGTACTTGCAAACACATTGGGTCAGATTCTAACAGGGGTTAGAATGATGCAAGGGACTTGCGTCAAAGAAGCTTGATGCAAATTGTGATTTGCATCACTAGTTGCATCAAATGCAGCAGACACAGCTGCATCAAAGTCCACTTGCACCAGGGCTGCATTCAACAACCCAGTGCACTAGATCACAAGTAAACTTGCACCATGATGGGACTGCCACATCCACTTTTTAGGGATTTTGGAAGCCCCACCATAGATGCAGGAGGGGCTGCAACTTAGACCAGGCTGGAGGTGGTCTAAGTGGCTTGAGACAGGCAGAGCTGGGGAGCAGTCATCCTGTGGTGGAGCAGCAGAGCCATAAAGGCCAGTACTGTGGGGAGAAAAACAGGTTATATATCCCCATAAGGCTGTAACAGGGGGCATCTTGCACTGCACCACACCTGGCTGGGTGCCCATGTGCCAAGAGGATGGAATGCCTGCTGTGGCAGTCTACTGCCAATCTCTAGAAATTCTCAGTCTACTCACAATTTGATGTTCATGTAGTCTCCCCCCCCCCCACAATGTACAATTAGCCCTGATTCCTATTGGTCATTGTGCAAAAAACTCAGTCCCAATCCACGCCCCGGCTGAAAACACAATTAGCTAATTCCCTTGGTCATTGTGCAAAAAGTAACTGCAGTCCCAGTCCACCCCCATGGTGCTCCTGCCATGCCCAGCCCAAGTTCAAGTCCTAACCTGGTGGTCTAGTGGCTCCTCACTCTCACCCAGAGAGGCAGTGGTCAACCAACCACTCTCCACACCCTGTCCCTGACCTGTCTCTGTGACCAGCACTTCCCTCCTCACTCCACCACAGCCAGCTGCAGAATGCAATCACACAGACTGCATAAGTGCACAGTATACTTACGCAGTCTGTGCAATTGCATTCTGTGGCTGGCTGTGGTGGTGTGAAGAGGGAAGTGCTAGTCACAGAAGCATGTCTAGGACAGCATGGTGGGAGTGGAATGGTTGACCACTGCCTCTCTGGGCGGGGAGGGTGGAGGGCCATTAGACCACCAGAGAGTGTGACCAGGGTTTTTCTTTGGTTTTTCAGGACATTGGGAATCAGGCGGGGGCACTATACCACCACTGGACTACTGCCATATGGGGGACTGGCTGGGCTGTCGGTAGCCTGGCATGGCAGGAAGAATAAAGTGCGGCACAGAGGTGCTCCACATGTACAGAGGCACTGCCCTCTGACAGCAACATGCCCTGAGCCAAGCCCTTGCAGGGCTGACCCTTTTGTGCCTGGGTTCCAGGTTGTTGATCCTTGGGGCACCTCAGCTTCCCCCTGCAAACTTCTCCAGGGCTGCATCCCAGCCCTGTGCCACAGCCTCCCACTTGCCCCTCTTCCTTGTGCAGGTCTGGATATTGCAGCTATTCCAGAAAGTTTGCCACAAGTAGCAAACTTTCTGGAATCCACCTTTTGTGTTTGCTACATCTGTATCAGATGTAGACCCCTTTTCTGCCTCAAGTTGCATCCAGTGTAGGCGACTTCCAGAATTGTGTCTATTTGCTTTAACCATCATGTTTTTTTTTTCCCAGTAGGTGGTGCTTCCCAGACGAGGCAAATTTGGTTATGCTGTTACTCCTTCATTCACTGGGCAGTGGTTCCAGACAAATGGATCCCAGGTGGTGAGAAACATTCCCTGGATCTCCAGCAAGAATGGGTACACCAGATTTGGTGTTGGGGATGAGATGGGAAGAATAGCTCCAGTGGGACACAGCCAAAGCTCGACTGCAGGACACTCCTGATATTTTACTGGTTCATCTGGGAGGGAATGACCTGTGAGTAGTGAAGTCACTCCAGCTGCTGCATCTCTTGAAGGATTATTTGCATTTGCACCCAGAAGCCTGGCCATGGGTGCACGTAGTCTGATCGCACCTCATCCAGAGAAGGCATTAGCGACATGCAAGAGACCTTGCTGTAACTGAAAAAGCCCACTGGTTCACAAACTTGGCCATGCAGAGTTTTATGGCCTTTACTAGTGGAACTGTCCTAAGATTTGACCAAATAGAAGCTGCTTTACCCCAGTTGTATGCCCAGGATGGTGAGCATTTGCCATACATAGGTTGTGATAGGTTTTAAGCTGATCTATAAAGTGCTTTGCAGAAATTGCTAGCATGAAGGGCTGTGGGTGATAAGTACTGGGAGCAGCAGCCATCTTGTGGTGACACAGCAGTCTGGCAAGGATTTTGCAAAGGTGTAATGGGGAAACTTGCATCTTCTGCAGATAGTTCTCCTTGAGACTGACAGGAGGTGTCGGCCCAGATGGCTTAAGGTCCACTATGTGGAGCCGGGCATGGGATAAACTCTTAGATGTGGCCTCCATGTGTTGTGGAGGGTTGCACATCTCATGGGCCAGAAACCATCCCATATTCCTCAGAGGCCTAATCTTTTGGAAGAGTAGAGGGTCCATTCAAAGGGTCCCTTTTTGGGTAAGGGAGTGGATGGAGGTGAAGTTTGACAATTCAAAGCCTTACTATGGCTCCCATGCTGCAAATGTCACACTGCTGATATAACTTGGGTTATGATTTTGATTATCAATAAACATATGGTTGTGGCCAATTTTCACCAACTCAGTGTGTATGTCTCAGTTTGTTTGGGTGAAGGGAGGGGGAATATTGCCTGCCAAGACAAAGGCCCATCAGTCAGTCCAGTCTGCCCAAGCCTGAATAGTTACAGCACTGTGCTCCCACCAGTCATCATATCTTCCTCATACTCCTTGTTCTTCAGTCCTTCTAGATATAAAATTGCCCAGAAGTTAGACCCCACTGTAAATAAAATGCACATCTAGTTGTGCGTTCCTGGCTGAAAAAAAGAAAATAAAACTGGAGCTGGTGCATAAGCCTCACAAACAGCTTTTTTTTTATTTGTGCATGTATGTGTTTATTTATGAGCTGTGAGAGCTCATTTCCATTTTTTCCTGGAGGGGTACATGAACTAGATTTATTGACTGGGAAAATGTTGGTCGCAACA